>CM064575.1:76551153-76686153 GCA_032716605.1 Paralithodes platypus | reverse complement strand
GCGAAGAGAGAGAGAGTTTGCAGAGAGTTGATGAGTGGGCGGGAATTAATTATACGAAACAGGCCTTCCTTTCTACTTTGTCTAGGAGTGCGGTGTGAGAGGATCCTCCCCACATATGTGAACAGTACTCAATACAAGGACGCACTGTGCCCCTGTACAGAGCAAGAAGCTGTGCAGGGGTAAAGAACCCCTTGAGGCGGTTGAGCTCACCCTGCTTCTGGGAGGCTACCTTAGCAAGACTGGTAATATGGTACTTCCAAGTGAGAGCAGAAGAAAAAGAGACACCAAGAATATTGAGAGAAGATGAAGGATTGAATTTTGTATTGTTGAAGAATAAGGGATAGTCCGCAGGGAGTTGCTGACGGGTAGATAGATGGAGAAATTGGGTTTTGGAAGCATTAAAGGTAACAAGATTTTCTCTGCCCCAATTGGAGATAGTATTTAGATCAGAATTTAAGAGTTCTATGGCTTCATTACGTTTGTCGTTGAGGGAATGCTGGCTGGGGCGTTCTGAAAAACTAATGGAGTAGTGTAAGGTTGAGTCGTCTGCGTATGAATGGATGGGAATTGAGGTACAGTTGAGATAATTTATAAAAATTAGAAAGAGAATAGGAGATAGGACAGAGTCCTGAGGAACACCGGAGTTTATAGGGTGAGGAAGTGAACAATGGCCGTCCACAACCGCGGCTATGGAACGGCCGGAAAGGAAATTAGAGGCAAAGGCACAGATGGAGGGATAGAAACCGAAGGAGGGTAGTTTAGAAATTAAAGATTTGTGCCAGACTCTATCGAAGGCTTTCGATATGTCTAGTGCAATAGAAAAAGTTTCACTGAAGTCCCGAAAGGAGGATGACCAAGAGTTAGTAAGATATGAAAGAAGATCACCAGTAGAGCGACCCTTAAGGAAGCCATACTGGCGATCTGAGAGCAGATTATGAGAAGAGAAATGCTTAAGAAATTTGGAAGCAAGAATAGTTTCAAAAACTTTAGAAAGACAAGAGATGGGAGCAATTGGACGATAGTTGGAGGGTTGAAAGCGGTCACCCTTCTTTGGGACAGGTTGAATGAGAGCAAACTTCCAGCATGAAGGGATGACGTTAGAGACAGAGACAGAGACGAAAGAGTTTGCCTAGGCAGGGAGTCAAAACGGAATCTCGATAGGTCAATGGAAAGATATTATTAGGATGGAATTGTTGCTGTGCCTAGTATCAGTTTATTACCACAAAGCCCACCGAAACGCCAAATAAATACCCTCATTGTTCCCTGATTAAATAGCACTGTATGAATATTCCCATATTCAAAATATGCTACAGGGGGAAAATGCCTAGTGAGTTCAGTGCTCAATAGGTGGCATTCTGTAAGTGAGGGTCCGAGTCTAGGAGATGAGACAGTGATGCACTGGAGTGCGGCAGCTTCAGAGATGGGGCTGCTTTCAGCCGTGAGTGGCCAACTAAGCCCCATTCATCCTGCGAAGACAAGAAGGCAGGGGTGGTTGCAGCTAAAAGTGCTTCACATGTCTCACCCCTTAGACTGGAACAAAACCTCACAGGCTTCACAGTTCAATGATTAGCGGTTGAATGTACAGGCTCTCAGCCTATGCCCAAGAGGGAGTAGTTGGAATAAAAAAAAAAAAAAAATAAGAAAAAAGAAAAAAAATACAATACAGAACTTATGCGCTCTAACTATTATACCATCAAGACAGACTTTTCGTACCAAATTTGTAAACTCTTTTGGCGACCTGCAAAATTCTGGCCACCCATCTTAGCTATTGGCCATGCATCTGAAGTTTTGGCCTTCATTAATAATTATGCTTAGTAATCCAGCTAAACTTTTGGCAGCTTAGTCGAATTGTTGAATGCTCTGCTGAACTGTTGGCCACCCACCTACAGTAAGTGTTCGGCAGTCTGGCTAAAATATTTGCTATCCAGCCCAACTCAGTCATACAGCCTAATTGTTTGTACCACCCCATCAACATTTTGGCGTCCCGACCGATTTGTATTTCTACCTAACCAAAATTATGACAGTCTGGTCAATTTTTAAGGGGGGGGGTCACCGTTTTTGTTATCTTTCTCTCCATTTCTCTCTTTTCCTGGCTTGTATCCATTCGGCCCCATTCAGCTAACTGTTGTAAGACGATCCCCATCCAGGTGTCGATTTCTTCCTGGCGAGCCAGCATTGTATGGTGAAATCCAGCTTCGTCGGAGACATTTTCTAACAAAAAATATATAAATTTAACTTGCTGTCAAAACACAAATATAATATATGCTGGCTTGGTACCACTCGCCAGGAAAATATTGATA
Organism: Paralithodes platypus; assembly: GCA_032716605.1. NCBI lineage: Eukaryota > Metazoa > Arthropoda > Malacostraca > Decapoda > Lithodidae > Paralithodes > Paralithodes platypus. The sequence continues at coordinate 76,683,853 of CM064575.1, read as the reverse complement.
CCTTGATGGGGGTAAACGTCTTAAAATAGTAGGCTGAATGGGGCCGAATGGATACAAGCCAAAGAGAGAGGGAAAGAATGTAAAAAAAGCGAGGTGGGCTCCCTTAAGCACCCGACCAAAATGAAGGGATAGGTGGAATGTTTATATATTATACGTTGGGAGAAGAAAGACACCGGGGAATACATGGGTGTATGCACGGTGACCAGTTTACGTCTAATTTATTAAGAGATCCCACCTCGCTTTTTTTGTTCTCTTTCTCTCCCTCACTCTTTGGCTTGTATCTATTCGGCCCCATTCAGCCTACTGTTTTAAGACGTTTACCCACATCCAGTTGTCAATATTTTCCTGGCGAGCGGTAGCGAGCCTTCATATATATATTTTTGTTTTGTTTACAGCAAGCTAAATTTGTACATGTCTCGATAGAAAAATGTCTCCGGCGAAGCAGGATTTCTCTATACAATCCTGGCTCGCTATCGCTCACCATGAAAAAATCGACACCTGGATGGGGATAAGCGTCTTAAAACAGTTGGCTGAATGGGCCGAATGGATACAAGCCAGAGAAAGCGAGAAAAGGAGAGAAAGAGAAAAAAAGAGCCGGTGACCCCCCCTTAAACAACATTATTTGCCTGGCTCTGAAAACTGGCGCGTGTCCAGTCCAATATTACGACAGTGGCAGGGTATATTTATATTTATATTTATATTTATATTTATTTAGTTAGTTATATATATTTCTTTTTACTATATTTAGTTCCGAAAAAAAAAAAAAAAAAAATCCCTTTCGTAAATAGAGACAAGCTTACTTTGTTGACATTTTGGGGCCTTTTGGGATATATAATCACTATAGGTAGCGCCAACGAACTTGACAATAATCTTCACCCCTAAACTTCTCATAACTTAAAATTAATGAAAGCAATCGAGCTGACATTTCTATAATTTGGAAAGAGCCCACCAGGAAATCGGTGTGGATATTTACAGCCAGTTTGCTCTAGGCCCTTCTGAGTTATGAGAAGTTAAGTGGTCAAGATTATTGTCAAGTTCGTTGGCGCTACCTATAGTCATTGTCGAACCGTAGACTTGGACAATCAGTAGTTAATATGAGTGTGTGTATCTATATATGTGTTCCTACGCTTTAAGGGGAGGTTTTTAGTGTCTTTCCTAGACTTCCATCAAGCTTGAAATTACACCCCCATGACCCCCTTTCAAGATAAATTTGTACATTTTTCGGTAGAAAAAGGTCCCGGCCGAAGGCCGGTTCCTCTTAAATTACAGGCTCGCTATCACTCGCCAGAAAAAAATACGACACCTAAATGGGACGAAAGGTCTTAAAAGTGACATAAATGGGGTGAAAGTTCTTAAAATGGCCAAACTAATGGGGCGAACGTCTTAAAATCTCAAAAGCAATAGGGCTAAACATGAGGGAGAAAGGGGTAAAGAAAAAAATCCCTCAAGTGGAAATCTCCCCTTACAATCCCTAATTGCTATTTGATGGGTGTGGTGGCTGCGTTGGTAGTACATGGTCTGGATTAATGTACTTCGCTCCCAACACCAAACACACTCAAATGAAATTAATGATAACATGTGACACTCCCGGGATTCGAACCCGGGATACCGCATACAGAACTTAAGCACTCTAATCATTACACCACCATCAAGACAGTTTAACCCCTTCTCTACCGGCAACGTCATTTGGATCTTATTCTAGCTATATTTAGACGATTTTAAGAAGCTTAGGAAGGATATATGGTAGATAAAAAAGATTATTTTATATTTAGAAAATTTTATGAAGCTTAGGAAGGATATATGGTAGATAAAAAGTATTAATTTATATTTAGACGATATTATGAAGCTTAGGAAGGATATATGGTAGATAAAAAATATTAATTTATATTTAGACGATTTTAAGAAGCTTAGGAAGGATATATGGTAGATAAAAAAGATTAATTTATATTTAGACGATTTTAAGAAGCTTAGGAAGGATATATGGTAGATAAAAAAGATTATTTTATATTTAGAAAATTTTATGAAGCTTAGGAAGGATATATGGTAGATAAAAAAGATTATAATATTTAGACGATTTTATGAAGCTTAGGAAGGATATATGGTAGATAAAAAAATATTAATTGAGTAGTGTGTAGCCTTTTCATGAGTAGACGTCCTTCCTAAGTTGTACAAAATCGTCTGATAGTTGCCAGAATATAATGAAAAGTACATCACCGGTACAGAAGGGGTTAAGGTTCAGCGCATGACCACGATTAAGGGGAGATTTCCACTTGAGGGATTTTTTTTCTTTGCCCCTTTCTCTCCCATGTTTAGCCCCATTGCTTTTGAAATGTTAAGACGTTCGCCCCATTAGTTTGGCGATTTTAAGAAGTTTCACCCCATTTATGTCGCTTTTAACACCTTTCGTCCCATTTAGGTGTCGATTTTTTCCTGGCGAGCGATAGCGAGCCTGTAATTTAAGAGGAACCGGCCTTCGGCCGGGACATTTTTCTACCGAAAAATGTACAAATTTATCTTGAAAGGGGGTCAAGGGGGTGTAATTTCAAGCTTGATGGAAGTCTAGGAAACACACTAAAAACCTCCCCTTAATATCCATCTAGCGAAACCGGCGTCACACGGGGCTCTGTATCCGATAAGTTGTGTAAGAGTTCGCAATGATTCACTATAGTCCGTTCATTCTAGGTTGGGCAGAAATCGCAACCCCTAACCTCTCATAACTCAAAAAGGACTAGAGTAACCGGGCTAATATTTCTACCAAACAGGAAGACTTGGCTGGGGAATATGTGTATAAACTGACAGCTCATTTGCTCTAGCCCTTTTTGAGCTACAGAGGTTAGTGGTTACGATGTCTGCCCAACCTAGCATGAACGGACTATTTGTTGTAGTTATGGAGAAACTGATTAGTGCTTCACGGAGAACTGTGAGACTGTGACCGTTGTGAGACATTGAATGAAGGGTTACGAAAGTGTGTAGTTTGTCTGTGTGCATGAAGGAGACAAAGAACATTGCTGCTTGTAATGAGTGTTCCATTTGTGGGTAATCAGCAATAGCCAAGATTTGTATGACCATAAATGCATCGACGGATTTAAGGGGAGGTATTTAGTTTGTTCCCTAGACCGCCATCAAGCTTAAAATTATTCCCCCTTGAGTCCCTTTCAAGATATATTTGTACATTTTTCGGTAGAAAAATGTCCCGGCCAAAGGCCGGTTCCTCTTAAATTACAGGCTCGCTATCGCTCGCCAGGATAAAATTGACACCTGAATGGCACGAAAGGTCTTAATATGGGGTGAAAGTTCTTAAAATCGCCAAACTAGTGGAGCAAACGTTTTATAATATCAAAAGCAATGGGGCTAAACATGAGGGAGAAAGGGGTCCAGAAAAAAATCCCTTAACCCTCCCCGACATATGACGCGATTTTGAGCCTATTGGGGATACTTTAAAGCCTTTGTTACCATCAGGGGTATTTAGCAACCTTTATTTTAGTTACTTCAACCTCTGCAGTTGTCTTTGAGTTAGCTGTGGCCAGAAAACTAATTTTGGAGAGGTAATTATAAGAGTAAGAGAACTCTATTTCATATTGCTAATCTGGCAACCTCTGCGTCATAAATGCGTGAAAGGGTTAAGTGGAGATCTCCCCTTAACCCTTTCACTACCAGGGCTTATCTGTTGTATTATTTCAGCCATATATATAACATTGTATGCAGCTTAGGATTGATCTAGGGTAGTTAAAAGGGTTAGGTGAGATGTCTGTAGCCTCTTAAGGGGAGGTTTTTAGTGCGTTTCATAGACTTCCATCAAGCTTGAAATTACACCCCCTTTGATCCTCTTTCAAGATAAATTTGTAAATTTTTTGGTAGAAAAATTTCCCGGCCGAAGGCCGGTTCCTCTTAAATTACAGGCTCGCTATCGCTCGCCAGGAAAAAATCGACACCTAAATGGCATGAAAGGTCTTAAAAGTGACATAAATGGGGCGAAAGTTCTTAAAATCGTCAAACTAATGGGGCGAACGTCTTAATATCTCAAAAGCAATGGGGCTAAACATGAGGTAGAAGGAAGTTCGAAAACAAATCCCTCAAGTGGAAACCTCCCCTTAATTGCTACACGTCCGTCCTAAGCTGAATAAAATCGTCTGATAATTGCCGTAATATAGTAACAAGAACGTCACTGGTACTGAATGGGTTAAGGGGAGATTTCCACTTGAGGGATTGTTTTCTTGACCCCTTTATCTCTCATGTTTAGCCCCATTGCTTTTGATATTTAAGACGTTCGCTCCATTAGTTTGGCGATTTTAAGAACTTTCGCCCCATTTCTGTCAACTTTAAGACTTTTCGTGCCATTTAGGTGTCGATTTTTTCCTGGCGAGCGATAGCGAGCCTGTAATTTAAGAGGAACCGGCCTTCGGCCGGGAAATTTTTCTACCGAAAAATGTACAAATTTATCTTGAAAGGTGGTCTAGAGGCTGTAATGTTAAGCTTGATGGAAGGCTAGCGAACTAACTAAAAACCTCCGCTTAACGCATGTAACGGACCTCCAATCATGTGAAAAGGGAGAGAATTAAGGCCCGAATAATTATCTTCCAGAGTATTATAGTGTTGCGATGGAAAAACTGGAAAATAAATCGTATGTGATTGAGTGTATGTGGAAAGGCATAGTTAAGGGTGTATGACCTTTATCCTCTATAACTAAAAAAATGGGCTAGAACAAATGGGCTGTAAATTTTCCACATCTACTCCTTGGCTGACTCTTCCCAAATGGTATAAATGTTTGATTACTCTAGTTGTTTTTTGAGTTACAGAGAGGTGTTAAAGGTCATGATTTCTTGCCTACTTAACCCTTGGAAGCTCTGATGCGTTTTAGAAGTTTATTTTGGTTGTCATTAGACGATTTTAAGCAGCTTAGGAAGTATCTGTGGGTATTAAAAGGATAATTACTATCTCAATCAACCCTTCGACTTCCGTATACCGTTACTAATCTGAATAACATTGTCTTATAGTAGCCAGAAAACAAAACAGAATAACATTGTCTTATAGTAGCCAGAAAACAAAACAGAATAACATTGTCTTATAGTAGCCAGAAAACAAAACAGATTAACATTGTCTTATAGTAGCCAGAAAACAAAAGAGAAACGTGTGTTGGAGCTTGAAAGGGTTAAAACGAATAGACTATAGTGTGTACTGACATGCATATTCCTATAGTCCATTCATCATAACTAGGCGAAAATTGTTGACCACTAACCTCTATTACTCAAAAACGACTGCAGTAATCAAGCTAATAGTTCTACCATTTGGGAAGGGTCAGCCAGGGAATAGGTGTGGACATTGGCAGCCCATTTGCTATGAAAACATGGATACATAAATGAGGAAATACATTCGCACATCCCCCCCCCCCCTCCCCCCGTAACAGCTCAGCACTACCTGGATGGCACAAGAATACCGGAAAGATATTAAGGGGACAGTGTCTGTTTGTTTGGTCTATTATTTCATTTATTCATATTTCTATTTAGTTTCCTCCCTAGACCTCCATCAAGCTTAGAAAAACACACCCTAGACCCCCCTTCAAGATAGATTTGTACATTTTTCGGTAGAAAAATGTCCCGGCCAAAGGCCGATTCCTCTTAAAATTACAGGCTCGCTATCGCTCGCCTAGAAAAAATCGACACCTAAATGGCACGAAGGGTCCTAATATTGACAAAGAAATGGGGTGAAAGGTCATAAAATCCCCAAACTAATAGAACCAACGTCTTAAGATCTCACAACTAGTGGGGCTAAACCGTAGGGAGAAGGGGGTCCAGAAAAACGGTCCGTCTCTCCTTAAGAACGCGTGTCAACAAAGGTATCTCTCTCTCTCTCGCGGGGGGTGTAAACAGCGAGGCGATCCGTCCCGTCAGCTGGGGGGTGACCTGATTGACGGCTGTTGACTCTTGTGATCAGCTGATTGCTATTTACATCCTTACCTGCCGAGAGAGAGAGAGAGAGAAAGGGGGGGGGGGTAAAGAGAGAGAGGGGGGAGGTAGAGAGAGAGGGGAGGGTGTGGGTAGAGAGAGAGAGAGAGAGAGAGAGAGAAGGGGAGGTAGAAAGTGAGGTGAGTGAGTGAGGGAGGGAGGGGGTAGAGAGTGAGTTACTGAATGAGGGAGGGATGGGAGAGAGAGAGAGAGAGGGGGAGGGGGTAGAGAGAGAGAGAGAGAGGGGGGAGGGGGGGGTAGAGAGAGAGAGAGGGGAGGGGGTGGGGTTGAAAGTGAGATGAGTGAGGGAAGGGGGGGTAGAAAGTGAGATGAGTGAGGGAGGGAGGGGGTAGAGAGTGAGTGAGTGAATGAGGGAGGGATAGAGAGAGAGAGAGTGTGTGTGTGTGTGTGTGTGTGTGTGTGTGTGTGTGTGTGTGTGTGTGTGTGTGTGTGGGTGTGTGTGTGTGTGTGTGTGTGTTGTGTGTGTGTGTGTGTGTGTGTGTGTGTGTGTGTGTGTCTGTGTGTGTGTGTGTATGTGTGTGTGTGTGTGTGTGTGTGTGTGTGTGTGTGTGAGATAGATACACCCACTACACAAATGTGTCAGTCCCTACTATAGGTAGCGCCAACGAACTTGACAATAATCTTGATCCTTGACCTCTCTGTAACTCAAAAGGGCCTAAAGCAAACTGACTGTAAATATCCACACCTATTTCCTGCATGGTGGACTCTTCCCAAATGATAGAAACGTCAGCCCGATTGCTTTCATTAATTTCGAGTTATAAGAAGTTAAGGGGTCAAGATAATGGTCAAGTTCGTTGGTGCCACCGGCCTATATCTAAAATAAATAGGCATATGTGTAGATCCTATTGGGTTTAAGGCAAGGACAGTAAAGAAGGCTTTCTCCCCACCCACCAATTCCTCCAACGTTTGAGTTGACAAGACATTGTTAGAACAAGGACCCCGGCTGAGTGCAGAGATTATATGCTTCCAAGTGTATACTAAAGAAGGAGGTAGGAAATAGAACTACTGGTGCTTAAGGGGAGGTTTCTAGTTTGTTTCCTACTTCTCCAGTAATCTTAAAATTTCACCCTCTTGACCCCCTCTCAAGATAGATTTGTAAATTTTTCGGTAGAAAAATTTCCGGGCCGAAGGCCGATTACTCTTAAATTACAGGCTCGCTATCGCTCGCCAGGATAAAATAGACACCTAAATGGCACGAAAGGTCTTAAAATTAACAGAATGGGACGACAATTCTTAAAATCACCAAACTAATGGGGCAAACTTCTTAACATCTGAAAAGCAATGGGGCTAGACATGAGGGAGAAAGGGGTCAAGAAAAAAGTCCCTCAAGTGGAAATCTCCCCTTAACCTATGGTGGCTTTATGTATTTATTAATCTACTTATTAAGTTATTCAATTATTTTGTTTTGTTTTTACTTCAGCCTCTGTAAGATATAGAGACGTTTTGCCTCATTTCCTAGACGATTATAAGACAATGCGTTCGTTTATGGTGTTGATTTTCTTTTGGGCGAGCGCTAGCAAGACTGTAACTTGGAAAAAACAGGTCTTGGGCCAGGACATTAGCTACCAAAACATATATACATTTAACAGAAAGGGGGTTTGAGGGAAGCAAAAGGGGTATTTTTTATGTTTATTGTTATTATAATTATAACTATAATTTTATATATATATATATATAAAAGGGTTTATAAATTTGTTATATTTGTCTAATTTATTAATCAAATCCCCCAACAATATTCGAACAAAATCATCACAACCTCCAACACGTCGCACCAAATAGTTTCAGCCTTAATCCTCCCTTTCAGCTTGGGAATGAGGATCCGAGCCCCCTGACCAAGATGATGGTGATGAAGGCTCCACTAGCAACCGGCAGCCCGACACTAGTAAGTTACCTGTTCATATTCTAAGCCTTATTGTAATTAACTATCACAGTATTATGAAGGGGGAAAGGATTGATTTATTGGCAGATTTATATATTAATTTAGTAATTTTATTTTCCTTCCTTAGGCCTCATCAAGCTTAAAAAATCATCCCTAAGATCCCCCTTCTAGATAAATTTGTACATTTTTCGATAGAAAAATGTCCAGGCCTGAGGCCGGCTCCTCCTAATTTACAGGCTCGCTTTCGCTCGCCAAATGGCTCAAAATGGCACGAAAGGTCTTAATATTAAACAAAAATGGGGCGAAAAGTCTTAGAATCGCCAAACTAATGAATCAAACGTCTTAAAATATCTAAGCAGAATTGGAAAAACACGAGAGGGAAGTGAAGCCATAACCCCTCTAAAACCCCCCCCCCCACACATACCATATTATTATTTCAATATTATTATTATTCAATATTATTATTGAATAATAATTCAATCGTTATTATCCTTAACTATCTGACTATTTTGAAGTAATTGATGGTGATTTATGGGTTAAATTCCGGAGAAAAAAAACATTAGTTATCATTATTAACAAAAAGGTAGTAAACAAACACTATAATTATAAAACATGGTCGAAATTATTGTCTCTAGTATTATTACATACTTCATAATTATTTGTCAAGTTAGAAGGGGGATGGTTCACATTTTGGTCAATATTGTCATTTATTTTGTCATATATTTATTACTCGTAGAGACAGATTGAGGAATGAAGAGATACGTAGGAGAGTGGGGCAGCAGGAACATTTGTCAGCCAGAGTGGACAGAAGGGTGCTGAGCTGGTATGGTCATGTTGAACGAATGGAAGATGAAAGGCTTACAAAGAGAATATGTGAGTCAGGTACAAGGGGAGATAGAAGGGCAGGAAGACCCCCATTGAGATGGAGAGACTGTGTAAGAAAGGCTTTGGATGATAGAGGAATGACTATAGATCAGGCAGGGGAAGTGGTGGTGGACAGGAGTGAATGGAGAATGCTTGTGAATAGTTGAGTGAACACGTGGTCATTTGGAGTAAGGGGTCGGGCACAAGTTCGACTAGATAATAGTCCATCAGGCGCCTGGCCCGGGGAGACGATTAATATGAAGGGTGTGCCTGGAAGTGTGGTGGGAGGGCTTGTGGCTTTGGCTTCGCTGCATGTCTGCCTGCCGAGATCGGAACCTCTCCGGGTGGTCAGGGGCCGGGGGAGTGCTGGAGCGACCTTGGTAACCCTGGTCTCTGGGTCTTCTCCTGGGTGACCTGGATGTGTGTGAGTTTGTGTTTTTTATCAGTGTTTATTTTTTGTTTTATGTTGTTTTGTGTTTTCCCTGTTCTTGCTCTGTCTTGAGTCGGCTACCCCCAAAATGGGGATTGGGCCTGAGCATATAGATAGATAGATAGATAGATATATTTATTGTGGTTCTAGTTTCTTCCTTAGACTTCCATCAAACTTAAGGGGAGATTTCCACCTGGAGGATTGTTTTCTGAACCTCTTTCTCCCTCATGTTTAGCCCCATTGCTTGTGAGATTTGAAGACGCTTGCCCCATTAGTTTGGCGATTTTAAGAACCCTCGCCCCATTTCTGTCAATTTTAAGACCATTCGTGCCATTTAGGTGTCCATTTTTTCCTGGCGAGCCTGTAATTTAAGGGGAACCGGCCTTCGGCCGGGACATTTTTCTACCGAAATATGTACACATTTATCTTGAAAGGGGGTCAAGGGGGAGTAATTATAAGCTTCATGGAAGTCTTGGGAATCAACGAAATACCTCCCCTTAAACAATATACCAACTAAACCCCCTTTCAAGATCTATTTATCTATCTTTTGCCTGACGCCGTGATCCCCGAAGGGGTGGCCACGAACGAACCGCCCCCATGCACCCCTGTCCCCAGTCAGTCGACGCCCCTCCTCCCAACCAGCACCGCCTTCATCCATATACTTCCTCACTCCATCCTTCCACCTCTCGTTCAGTCTACCTCTCCCTCTCTGTCCTTCCACCTCGCTCTCGTACACCCTCTAAGTCAGTCTCTCGCTTCCCATACGTTCCATATGGCCGAACCATCTCAAGTTGTTCCTTTTCACACTTTCCAGCGCATCTACCTCCACAACCACACCTCCTTCTTACTTCCTCATTCGTCTGTCTATCCCTCCATGTAGCTCCGCACGCACTTCAAGCAACTCATTTCCACCGCTCTCACTCTTGGTCTGAGTCTCTTAACGAATGTCCATGCTTCGCTTCCGTAAGTTAGTGTCGTTATTACCACACTGCCATGCAAGGACTTCTTCACTTCCATACTGACCACCCTATTTCTTGTTACTGCTTTCAACATTCCTACGACCCTCTTCCCCTGTTGTACCCTCTCCCGCACTTCTTCATCCATAGTCCCATCTTTACTCAACACACTATCCAGATACTTAAATGAGCTGACCTTTCAAGATACATATGTACATTTTCGGTAGAAAAATTTCCCGGCCGAAGGCCGATTTATCCTAAAACTATGGGCTCGCTATCGCTCGCCAGGAAACAATCGACACCTAATTAATGGCACAAAAGGTTTTAATATAGACAACAAAATGGGGTGAAGGGTCTGAAAATCGCCAAACTAATGGAACAAACGTCTTAAAGTCTCAAAACTAATGGGGCTAAACATGAAGGAAAAGGGGGACCACAAAAAAGCCCCATCTCCCCTTAAACTGAACACTGAGGTATATTGTAGACACCACTCGAGCATGGCAACACCCAGGGGAGGCCCGTCATAAGGAGTTGCTGGAATTCCTGTTTCATTTGTCTGGCTTCCCTCACTGTTTCTATTTGTGTCTCACCTACACAGAGAGTAATCCAGCTGGCTCTCACAAACACCTCCTACTCCTTTCACTACGCTAAACAAGCACACCACACTTCTTTCCAATGCACCGAAAAACACCTTAAAAAGACAACCATAACTCTTTCAATGTTGGGTAAGACACTTGTTACAGACAGCTTTGCCTTTTGTCTCTTCATACACATATAACACATTCCTGCTCACATATTATAACACATATTATAACAAACAAACATAAATAATTAGCGAATCAGAGAAAGATGCATAAAGATCAGTGAATCATATGATGCGAACACAAACATATACATTCATGCACTCAAGGGGAGGTATTTAGTGTGTTCCCTAGACCTCCATCAAACTTAAAATTACTCCCCCTAGACCCCCTTTCAAGATAAATTTGTACATTTTTCGGTAGAAAAATGTCCCGGCCGAAGGCCGGTTCCTCTTAAATTACAGGCTCGCTATCGCTCGCCAGGAAAATATCGACACCTAAATGACATGAAAGTTCTTAAAATTGACAGAAATGGGGCGAAAGTTCTTAAAATCGCCAAAGTAAAGGGGGGCGAGCGTCTTAAAATCTAAAACGCAATGGGGCTAACCATGAGGGAGAAAGGGGTCCAGAAAAAAATCCCTCAAGTGGAGACCTCCCCTTAAGGGGGGTCATCGACTTTTTTTAATCTTTCTCTCCTTATCTCTCTTTCCCTGACATTTATCCATTGGGCTCCATTCAGCCAACTGTCTTAAGACGTTTATCCCCGTCCAGGTGTCGATTTCTTCCTGGCGAGCGATAGTGAGCCAGGAAGAAATTCGGCTTCGCCTGAGACATTTTTCTATCGAAAAATGTACAAATTTATGTTGCCGTCAATACAAAAATATTATATATGCAGGCTCGCTACCGCTCGCCAGGAAAATATTGACACCTGGATGGGGGTAAACGTCTTAAAAAAGTAGGCTGAATGGGGCTGAATGGATAAAAGCCAAAGAGAGAGGGAGAGAAAGATAAAAGAGAGCGAGGTGGGCTCCCTTAACCCCACAATTACACACACGCACACACGGTAAACGTAACTTATATCGTAATTATAATATGTTAGGAGCGAGTGAGGTGTTCAGTAATTATGTATAAAAGATAGCAGGGGTGTGTTTGTGTGTGTACCTGAGTGTGCAAATGTGTGGGTGTGTGTGTGTGTGAGTAAATGTGTGTGTGCGCGAGCAAGTGTATGTGTGTGTGTCTGTGTGTGTGTGTGTGTGTGTGCGCGAGCAAGTGTGTGTGTGTGTGTGTGTGTGTGTGTGTGTGTGTGTGTGTGCGAGCAAATATGTGTGTGTGAGTAAATGAGTGTGTGTGTGCGCGAGCAAGTGTGTGTGTGTCTGTCTGTGTGTGTGTGTGTGTGTGTGCGCGAGCAAGTGTGTGTGTGAGTAAATGTGTGTGTGTGTGTGTGTGTGTGCGCGCGCGCGAGCAAGTGTGTGTGTGGGCAAATGTGTGTGTGTGTGTGTGTGTGGGCAAATGTGTGTGTGAGTAAATGTGTGTGTGCGCGCGCGAGCAAGTGTGTGTGTATGTGTGTGTGCGCGCGAGCAAGTGTGTGTGTGTGATAAATATGTGTGTGTGTGTGTATATATGTAAGCAAATGTGTGTGTGTGTGTATGTGAGCAAATGTGTGTGTGTGTAAGCAAATTTGTGTGTGTGTGAGTGAGCAAATGTGTGTGTGTGTGTGAGTGAGTAAATGTGTGTGTGTGTGTACTTGAGTGAGCAAATGTGTGTGTGTGAGAAAATGTATATGTGTGTGTGTGTGTGTGTGAGCATATGTGTGTGTATGTGTGAGAGCCAATGTGTGTGTGTGGTTGTATGTGATCAGGAATGTGTGGGAATAGGAATGTGTATGTCATTCTGGGTGTGAGTGTGTAGGTAAGTTAGGTGAGGTGAAATACTTAGGCTAAGTACTCGTAAGCATGCATAATTAACGTGTGTACCGATAAACACACCACCGCTTGTGTGTGTGTGTGTGTGTGTGTGTGTGTGTGTGTGTGTGTGTGTGTGTGTGTGTGTGTGTGTGTGTGTGTGTGTGTGTGTGTGTGTGTGTGTGTGTGTGTGTGTGTGTGTGTGTGTGTGTGTGTGTGTGTGTGTGTGTGTGTGTGTGTGTGTGTGTGTGTGTGTGTGTACTTACTCTAGTTGTATTGCGGGAGTGAGCATGCTCGTTATTTCCCGCCTCCTATATGTGTAGGTGTTATATGTATCGTTGGAATGGCTGTGGATGTGTGTGTAGTTTGTATTTTAGCCAATTGGCGACATCGGAAACGAAGGCTTAGGGTGGATCTGTATCTCACTATAGAAGGTAACGTCTCGCCCGAAGGCTTAGGTAGCCATCAGCTTAGGTGAACCATATGATACCCATCTCGCCTTGTACCATTTTTGCCAACCCCAGATGGGACGTCACAACGTCGTCCACTTATTCCAGGTACCTATTTACAGCTAGGTGAACTGAGGCTAACACATGAAAGGAGACAAGCCCAATTTGTCTCCGCCCGGCCGGGGATTGAACCCCCGACCCCTCGTGTGTGAGACGAGAGCTCTACCTACTAGGCTACGGTGTGTGTGTGTGTGTGTGTGGCTAAATTTTGGCTAAAATTATTAATCGAGATAGTCTGTAGCCTTTTAATGGGTAGACGTTCTTCCTAAGCTGAACAAAATCGTCAAATAGTTGCCAGAATATAATGAAAAGTACATCATCGGTATAGAAGGGGTTAAGGGGGGTGACCTGTTTTTGGTCTGTCCTTTTCTATCTTTCTTTGGCTTGTATCCATTTGGCCCCATTCAGCCTACTGTTTTAAGACGTTTATCCCCATCCAGGTGTCAATTTTTTACTGGTGAGCGGTAGCGAGCCAGCATATTTATTTTTGTTTGACAGCAGGCTAAATTTGTAAATTTTTCGATAGAAAAATTTCTCCGGCGAAGCCGGATTTCTTCATATAATGCTGGCTCGCTATCGCTCGCCAGGAAGAAATCGACACCTAGATGGGGATAAACGTCTTAAAATAGTTGGCTGAATGGGGCCGAATGGATACAAGCCAGAGAAAGAGAAAAAGGACAGAAATAACAAAAAAGCAGGTCACCCCCCTTGTGCTACGTGCGAGTGGAGATTTATAACGAGAGAGGGAAATATGCCACAGCGTAGAGACCTAAATTTGTGTAGCAGATTGTTTGGGTGTGAAAGCCTGTAACTCTTACCTTTTGTTTATATAATTATATTCAAGTACAATCGGGGGTATTGAGGGGTGATTTCCATTTGAGGGACTTTTTTCTTGGCCCCTTTCTCCCTCATGTCTAGCCCCATTGCTTTTGAGATTTTAAGACGTTTGTCCCATTAGTTTGGTGATTTTAAGAATTTCCGCCCCATTCTGTCAATTTTAAGACCTATCGTGCCATTTAGGTGTCGATTTTATCCTGTCGAGCGATAGCGAGCCTGTATTTTAAGAGTAACCGGCCTTCGGCCGGGAAATTTTTCTACCGAAAAATGTACACATTTATCTTGAAAGGTGGTCAAGGGGATGTAATTGTTTAGCTTGATGGAGGTCTGGGAGGAAACTAGAAACCTCCCCTTAAGTGTTGTCATAGATTTCAGTGGTTTTCGCTCAAAAAGTTTTATGGGTATCTTTATAGTTACTGGGAAAAGTGCTTATCCCTCAAAGTATTAGCCAGTGTCCGAAACTTTGTGAAATATCTGACAACACTTATCAACCTCGACTGTACACTCGACCAAAAACAAATCTTTACACACTGGTGAGCTCTAAATAATCTAGTGTGAACGGAATGAATCGGGTGACACACACACACACACACACACACACACACACACACACACACACGTCTGTGAGGTATTTATCATAAGATTTCGACCCACTTCCAGAATGTTTGGAGCGTTAGTGTAATGATTGTGTATTGGTCGAGTGTACATTGGGGTTTGTGATGAATGATTAATGTTAAGGGGAGATCTCCACTTGAGGGATTTTTTTCTTGACCCCTTTCTCCCTCATGTTTAACCCCATTGCTTTTGATATTGTTAAACGTTTGCCCCATTAGTTTAGCGATTTTAAGAACTTTCACCCCATATTAAGACCTTTCGTGCAATTCAGGTGTCAATGATATCCTGGCGAGCGATAGCGAGCCTGTAATTTAAGAGGAACCGGCCTTCGGCCGGGACATTTTTCTACCGAAAAATGTACAAATTTATCTTGAAAGGGACTCAAGGGGGTGTAATTTTAAGCTTGATGGAGGTCTAGGGAACAAACTAAATACCTCCCCTTAAGAACGAGGTGTTTCTTATGTATATATTTTATTTATTAATATTTTTGGGTTTGCTCCCTAGATCTGTTATCAAACTTTAACCCATGTGGTACGTACCGGGGACGTCCTTTTAACTTGCTTCTGGCTACTGTTAAACGATTATATTAAGGGGAGATTTCCACCTGGAGGGACTTTTTTCTGAACCTCTTTCTCCCTCATGTTTAGCCCCATTGCTTGTGAGATTTAAAGACGCTTGCCCCATTAGTTTGGCGATTTATAGAACCCTCGCCCCATTTCTGTCAATTTTAAGACCATTCGTGCCATTTAGGTGTCGATTTTTTCCTGGCGAGCGATAGCGAGCCTGTAATTTAAAGGTCACCTACCTTTTTTTCTACCGAAAAATGTACAAATTTATCTTGAAAGGGGGTCAAGGGGGAGTAATTTTAAGCTTGATGGAAGTCTAGGGAATCAACTAAATACCTCCCCTTAAGTTTATTAAGGGCTTCAAGCAATTAACAGGCTTCGAACTATCTCGCTTAACCTTTTTTACAATTGCATAACTTCCTTAAACTGCATAAAATCGTCTAAATTTAGCCAGAATAAAATTTAAGTAGACGTCGATGGTACATAAGGGGTTAAACAAAACACCCCCAAGACGGCACCCCCTTTCGAGGTAAATTTGTATATTATTTGATGAAAAAATTTCCCGACCCAAAGGCCAGTTCCTCCTAAATGGACTGAAAGGTCTAAATACTGACAATGAATGGGGTGAAAGGCTTTACAATCGCCAAACTAATGGGGCAACCATCTTAAACTCTCAAAACTAATGGGGTTAAACATGAGGGCGAAGGGAATCCAGAAACAAAATTATATCCTTAATGTGCGGTGTTGCGTGTTTGTGAGAGCAATGAGTGAGTGAGAGTGAGTGAGTGAGTGAGTGAGTGAGAGAGTGAGAGAGAGTGAGTGAGTGAGAGTGGAGTAACGCATTAAGAGCGCTAAATCTGACTCGTTTATTGTCCACGTCGACTGTGTGTGTGTGTGTGTGTGTGTGTGTGTGTGTGTGTGTGTGTGTGTGTGTGTGTGTGTGTGTGTGTGTGTGTGTGTGTGTGTGTGTGTGTGTGTGTGTGTGTGTGTGTGTGTTGTGTGTGTGTGTGTGTGTGTGTGTGTGTGTGTGTGTGTGTGTGTGTGTGTGTGTGTGTGTGTGTGTGTGTGTGTGTGTAATAATAATAATAATAATAATAATAATAATAATAATAATAATAATAATAATAATAATAATAAACGGTTTATTAAAGAATGGCAGCCTCATGAGCTGAAAATACACATTGTGTGTGTGTGTGGAGATATATACCGAGAGAGGCGTAACACATTGGAGAGACCTAAACCTGTGTAATTTATTTCATGTGCCGACATTGTGTGTGAGGCTGTGTATGTGAGATTGAGTGTAAGTATAAATGTGTGTATATGAGAGATTTATAAGTATCACTGAGAAGAGAGCTAAATCTGGGTCATATATTTTCTTGCTGGACATTGTGTGTGTGTGGGTGGGTGTGTGTGTGTAGAGATTTATAACAAGAGACTAGTAAACCCGTGGAGAGAGCTAAACCTATGCTACACATTGCCAGGGTCGACATGGTGTAGATTGAACGTTGAAATAACTTTACTGTATTACATGGAAGACACTTGTTGCCTGTATTCGAAGTCAAGAAGATTAATACAGGTTCAAAATAGCACATTTAAAGTCTTAATACTGTGTTTATTTACCACATTTAGTATTGTATTGATTAACACTTTGCTTTGATTAAGGGGAGGTTTTTAGTGTGTTTCCTAGACTTCCATCAAGCTTGAAATTGCACCCCCTTGACCCCCTTTCAAGATAAATTTGTACATTTTTCGGTAGAAAAATGTCCCGGCCGAAGGCCGATTCCTCTTAAATTGCAGGCTCGCTATCGCTCGCCAGGAAAAAATTGACACCTAAATGGGACGAAAGGTCTTAAAAGTGACATAAATTGGGTGGAAGGTCTTAAAATTGCCAAACTAATGGGGTGAACGTCTTAAAATCTCAAAAGCAATGGGGCTAAACATGAGGGAGAAGGGGGGTAAAGAAAAAATTCCCTCAAGTGGATATCTCCCCTTACAGACAATTTTATTACGATTTATAATGCTATCAATCAGTATACAGCTAGATACAATATGTCTTGGGCAATTTAGATAAACTCTTAGTATGCAAAGTAGGTAAGGAAGGAAGAATCTTACAAACAAATACAGTTAAAACAATGACTCCTGTCGGTATAGGGCGCACGGGGGAGAATAGCCTGAGAACGGAATTTCGATGTGAGTGTCCTAGGTTCGAGTCCTTGGAGTGCCACATGTATTTGTTGATTTCATTAATTGAGTTTAGAGGTGAAGTTGGTTGGTGGAAATAAAACCTAATAATTCCAGGGTCGCTAACGCTGGACTAAAACATGATAATTCCAGGGTCGCTAACGCTGGACTAAAACATGATAATTCCAGGGTCGCTAACGCTGGACTAAAACATGATAATTCCAGGGTCGCTAACGCTGGACTAAAACATGATAATTCCAGGGTCGCTAACGCTGGACTAAAACATGATAATTCCAGGGTCGCTAACGCTGGACTAAAACATGATAATTCCAGGGTCGCTAACGCTGGACTAAAACATGATAATTCCAGGGTCGCTAACGCTGGACTAAAACATGATAATTCCAGGGTCGCTAACGCTGGACTAAAACATGATAATTCCAGGGTCGCTAACGCTGGACTAAAACATGATAATTCCAGGGTCGCTAACGCTGGACTAAAACATGATAATTCCAGGGTCGCTAACGCTGGACTAAAACATGATAATTCCAGGGTCGCTAACGCTGGACTAAAACATGATAATTCCAGGGTCGCTAACGCTGGACTAAAACATGATAATTCCAGGGTCGCTAACGCTGGACTAAAACATGATAATTCCAGGGTCGCTAACGCTGGACTAAAACATGATAATTCCAGGGTCGCTAACGCTGGACTAAAACATGATAATTCCAGGGTCGCTAACGCTGGACTAAAACATGATAATTCCAGGGTCGCTAACGCTGGACTAAAACATGATAATTCCAGGGTCGCTAACGCTGGACTAAAACATGATAATTCCAGGGTCGCTAACGCTGGACTAAAACATAATAATTCCAGGGTCGCTAACGCTGGACTAAAACAATGACCAGTGAATTGGGTCAAGCTTCTTATAATCTCCAGATTTAAGATAAAAAGACGTTGCCGGCACAGAAGGGGTTAAGGGGAGGTATATTTAGTTTGTTCCCTACGTTTTTATCAAGCTTAAAATTACACCCTCTAGACCCCCTTTCAAGATAAATTTGTACATTTTTCGGTAGACAAATTTCCCGGCCGGAGGCCGGTTGCTCTTAAATTACAGGCTCGCTATCGCTCGCCTGGAAAAAATCGACACCTTAATGGCACGAAAGGTCTTAAAATTGACAAAAATGGGGCAAAATGTCTTAAAATGTCAAAACTACTAGGGCGAACGTCTGAAAATCTCAAAAGCAATGGGGTTAAACATGAGGGCGAAACGGGTCCAGAAAAAAATCCCTCAAGTGGAAATCTCCCCTTAATCGTTCCCAGTATAGCCGTGAACACGAATTTAAGGACTATTTTCTGGCACCACAATAGAGATAGAATGGCGAACTATTTGGAATATAATAAACTACTTCAGTCACAAAAAAAAACAAAAAACAAAAAAAAAACATTACCGGGTTTGGCTGTTCAACCCTTCACCACCATTACGTAAATTTCCTCATAGTCTGGTAACCAATAGACGATTTTCATTAGTTTATAAACTATCTCTACGACTCAAAGGGGTAAATACGATCTCAATTAACCATCCGAATAACCTAGGTCCTTCCTAAACTGCATAAAATCATCTAAATTTAGCCAGAATCAAAGTTAAAAAGGTTTCATGGTGCTGAAGGGGGGGGGGGGGTTAATGCCCATTTTCTATTTGTCTCACGCTTGGTGGCGTAATGGTTAGTGTTTAAGATATGCATATGGTAACGAAGGTTCGCATCCCGAGAGGATCACATGCTTTTTTTTTTTTTTTTTTTTTTTTTTTTTTCATTGGGAAGGTGTTTTGTGTTGAAAGTGAAATTAATTAATTAGATTATTCATTCGGAGGTGATCACATATTTCTGACCAAAACTGTACAAGAATAAATAATAAATAATCACTGAGCCACCATTCACCGAGGAGAAGCAGCCCGAATGATGCATATACTCGGATTTCCTTTCAAAACCTGTGAGGATTTTAATGGCGGTATTCAGGTCCACTAGGCATGAATAGATTTTTCTGCACAAAAGCGTACTGTCAAATTACTATCCCCAGCGGAAGTACAGAAACCGGCGCGAGCTGCATTATTTTCTCATTTGGCTTTGAGGGGGGTCACCTGCTTTTGTTTTCTCTTTCTCTCCTTGTCTCTCTCTCTCTGGCTTTTACCCATTCGGCCCCATTCAGCCAACTCTTTTAAGACGTTTATCCCCATCCAGGTGTTGATTTCTTCCTGGCGAGCGATAGCTAGCCAGCATTGTATGGAGAAATCCGGCTTCGCCGGAGACATTTTGCTATCGAAAAATGTACAAATTTAGTTTGCTGTCAAAACAAAAATACATATATGCTGTGTATGTTATATATTATATATGCTGGCTCGCTACCGCTTGCCAGGAAAATATTGACACCTGGATGGGGGTAAAAGTCTTAAAGCAGTAGGCTGAATGGGGCCAAATGGATACAAGCCAAAGAGAGAGGGATAGAAAGCGAAAAAAAGCGAGGTGGGCTCCCTTAAAACCCTCCTGAAAAGTTAAAATTCTTGGACTGTAAAAGAACCCAATGCCAATACTATGTTAGTGAGCCGAATTGTCTCGGGAATAATACTGGTAATGGTGTACTATACAGTGGACTAATGGAAGTATGGTGTAGGTTTGGTCCTTTACAGAGTCTATACATTGTATTGTACATTGTATTATTAAAAAAAAAAAATAAAAAAAATAATAAAAAAAATAAAAAAAAAAATAAAAAAAAAAAATAATAAAACAAAAAATAGGAAAAGTGGGGATTGGGCCTGAGCATATAGATAGATAGATAGATTATTTTTTATATTATTTATGATTATATATTATTATATAATTGTATATATAGTGTTATGCCGGGGCTTTTGCCGGGTTTGTATTGGTATTTGGTAGGTTCTACTCAACTGGAGAACTCGAAATCATGCAACACATGCACAGAAGGAGAAAAGGGTAAAATATAACTGAGTACATATCGTTAACAACTTTAATTAATGATTCACTAGGTAGAACAATAATACTTATTTGTGCTAGAACAATGGTTATATACATATATGAGCCTAGCACAGACGAGGATCCACGAGGGAACTAGGAATATACTTGTCTCTCTCTCTCTCACTATGCACTAATACACCTTAATTCACTGGTGTACGATATACTTTACTTTCAGACTGGTTGGTACTTTATCTCATCTCTAGTATTAATTATAAGAGATATACTTAGGTTTATCACTTATATCATAGAATAATGGGAAATGCAATACACTTAGTCGCACTGGTATAAAATAACACAAGAGTCCAATGAGTGACTCAATTTTCCTAAGTATTTCACTGGGGTAGCACTGGTGTATGAGTTAGAGATTTTCAGTAACACTCCTATCTAGCACTTTGAAGGTAGAAGTGATGAGCACTGTCTGGGTAGAGATGAGAGTGGTGAAGTCCGGTCGTCTAGTTTCCGTCGAGCCTCTTAGGTGGTCCTGCCGTGTGGATAGGGTAGTTTGAGATACATATGGATTAGTTGGTTTTGGGTCTTAAATGATAGCTCCTTGATGTCATGGCATAGGGTGCTTTCATCGGACTAACGCGAGTGTGAGCGAGGACATGTCCTAGGTTACTATTGCTCGTCTATCCTGACCGTTATACTAATCTGTGATGAAGTTCCGTTTCGGTACTCTTGACTTAGGGTCTTTAATACAGCGTTTCTAGTGTCATGACACAGTGACAAAGTAGCGGGCTAACGCGAGGAGATAGTAAGATGATGAACTTACTAATTTCACTCGATCTGCCAATGACCGTTATAAGAGGTTCAAAGAACTCAAGTTCGGTGTTTAGACCTTTTTACTGCATATTTCCTTGACCATGGTGTTGGACATAATATACGGTATGGACTTCTATTTGTCGAGTGCCATTATTTAGACGGTGTCTCACAAAGCCCGAACTATTGGAATAACCTTTACCATGGCAAGTATCTTTCTGTAGTTTTAGAGTGCGGTTTTGGCAAAAGAAGTAAGGTGGGGACATGTCCTTGCGGTTATGCTTTTAATACCAAAGGTTCAGCCTATTAGAGATCTTAATATTAAACACTTTACCATGGGATGTGATAATATTAATTCCTTAATAGGGAAATGAACTCCTCAGACCTTAAAAGATATTCACCATGGCTTCAATCTTTGTTTTAATGGAAGGTTTAATTTTAGGACTTGATAGCTAACTTGTCAGTAAATCAAGCCCTAGAATTGCTTGCTTTACCTTGGTTTTCGTCGGGGTAGTGATGACTTGGTCTGCTATGTCCAAGGTCAAGTGTGCAGAGGTCAGAAGGTCATAGTACAGGGGGGCGTATTCTGGGGGAATTAAGTAGACCCCCTAGAAGTTCGCAGGCAGGTGGGTACGCTGCGAGGAAGAAAGGCGCAACTGCTCCTTTGTTGTGTGTCTGTGTTGGTCCTTCTGTTCCTGAATGTACACTATCTTTTTCTTTGTAGGCTCGTGGTTATTGCCGTGTCTATTTTTTTTAAGTCTATCCTCCTGTTTCTTTTCTTTTCTCTTGTCGAAATGGCATGGTGGTGATTATTAATTCGGGTATTTTATATAGTATCATTACCATATACTGTATATATATATATAATGTTAATGAGGAACCAAGAAAGATGGAAATTAGGGCGAAATGAAGTAGGAATGATTATATTAATAACACATGATTAATTAAGATTATTAAAGCAAATTAGTATACAATGCAGATTGCTCATTATTCATTTTTGTTTAATGTCCACTATAGTCATTCTAATTATATTTTAAATTACCGCCTAATGAGCCGAGTTGTTGTGAAACTCTTTGTTCATTGTTTACCCCAAGTACAGACCAGAGTGGTATATTTATAAAAGCATTGTGTGGGTGGCTGTATGTAAGTGTGTGTACCTGTCCTTATGTGTGGTTGTGTGCTAGTATGTAAGTGTGTGTACCTGTCCTTATGTGTGGTTGTGTGCTAGTATGTATTGTTGTTGTGGTTGTATGTAAAAGTGTGTACCTGTCCTTATGTGTGGTTGTGTGCTAGTATGTAAGTGTGTGTACCTGTCCTTATGTGTGGTTGTGTGGTAGTATGTAAGTGTGTGTACCTGTCCTTATGTGTGGTTGTGTGCTAGTATGTAAGTGTGTGTACCTGTCCTTATGTGTGGTTGTGTGCTAGTATGTATTGTTGTTGTGGTTATATGTAAGTGAGTGTACCTGTCCTTATGTGTGGTTGTGTGCTAGTATGTAAGTGTGTGTACCTGTCCTTATGTGTGGTTGTGTGCTAGTATGTATTGTTGTTGTGGTTGTATGTAAGTGTGTGTACCTGTCCTTATGTGTGGTTGTGTGCTAGTATGTATTGTTGTTGTGGTTGTATGTGTATCATGTGCACACTTGCATAGGTTTGTCTGCCACTTATATGGATGCATTTCCGTGGGTAGGTCTTACAATAACATCTTGTATATATACATATTTGTTATGCGTGTGATAGAGACAAAAGGCAGGTTACCTGTAACGAGTGTCTCTCCCAAAGCCAAGAGAGTGACAGAGAGCCATATTCAAGGGACGTTGTGGCCAAAATGCCAGGACATACGAAATGTTAAGCAGTTTAAGTCATAGGATGAAGGAAATATTGATATAGGGAGAGAGTTCCAGAGTTCACTAGTTGAGAAGTGGAAAGACTGAGAAAATTTGCCAATTCTTGGATTGGAGGGTTGGTCAGAATATGAGTGGGACTGTGTTGAAAGGTGGGTGCCTCGCACTCACTGCAAGGAATGGGGTATACACTAAGAGGGCTCTTAAGAATGTTGGTTATTGTAACAGTGATAGAAGAGTTAGAGATGCAACATTGCGGCGTGTAGAAAGAGATTGTAGGGAACTAGTAAGAGGAAGTGCGTTGATGAAGCGAAATGCTTTGGACTCTACTCTTTCGAGAAGTTCGGTAAGGGTGAAACCTCCCCACACATGCGAACAATACTCGATACATGGGCATACTGTGCCCCTATACAGAACAGGAAGAATGGGGTGAAGAACCAATGGAGACAGTTGAGTGTTCCAAACTTCTAGGAAGTTGTTTTAGCAAGTGGTAATATGATCTTTCCAAGAAAGGTTGGATGAAAAAGATACACCGAGAATATTGAGAAAAGATGAGGCATTGATGTGTGTATTGTTGCATAACTTATTGTTGTTAAACTTCAGAGGGAAGTGGATTTGATTAAAGACGAAAATCTAGCTTTCAAGCTTAGCCAAGAGGAAATAAAGTCAAGTAAGGGGAAAAGGGAGGAAGTTGATGAAAAATTGTATTCATGGCAGGTTGTTAAAAATACGGGTGGGAAAGTCACACTCAAGAAGCAGGATAGTAGAATAGGTATGAGTGTGACAAATACATTCTCTCCTTTGCGAGACGAATGTGAGGGAAAAGATAGTCAGGATAAGGGAGGGATAACCGAAGTGCCTGCCGCCGACTCAGCTCCAACCTCTGACGCTGTGCTACCTACCACCACCACTACCCCCACCACCACCACCACCACCACCACCACCAAGGGACCTTCTGCCACCACCGGGGGTTCTCCAACTGCAGCTGCTGGATCCTCCCGAGGGAAAGGTAAGTCTGTGTCCCGAGAAGGTAAGTCTGTGTCGATTGTGGGCGACTCCATGGTAAGACATTTAGTTAGGGCTACCCGCACTAAACTTAGGAAGGTTGTGTGTCTGCCTGGCCATGGAGTTGGGAGGGTTTTAGAGAAGATGGACCACATCTTGGAAGATAGTGGAGATAACCCCATTATCTGTCTCAGTGCCGGGAGTAACGATGTTGGTAAGGGTAGAAGTGAGGAACTGCTGCAGCAGTATCGGGATGTGTTAGATAAAGTTAGGATGAAGGGAGGGATCCCTGTAGTACATTGTATCCTACCCAGAAGAGGAGTTCCCAAGGAATGGACATCCAGGGCGATTGGTGTCAATTGCCGTTTGGAGAAATATTGCAAAGAAAAAGCAATACCATTCATTGATAACTGGGATAGTTTCTATGGGAGAGATGGGATGTACGCAAGGGATGGGGTTCATCTTTCACGGTTAGGGGTTTCTACATTAGCTAGTTCTTTAGATAGGGTGGTTGTGGGGTTTTGAACAGAAATATTGAGAGTGTAAATGAGAGGTTAATTGGAACAATTTTAGCGTCAGGCGAAAGCGATAAGGATATTCAGTCTCATGCTAAAAATGATGACTATAATGCAAATAATAGTAGTGATGGTGCAACAGAAGATGGAAATGTCGCTAAAAACAAAGGTAAATTAGGTATAAAGAAAAGAAGTAAATTGAGAGTATATTACACAACTGTAGGAGTCTATGTAACAAAATGAACGAACTTAGAGCCCTTGTTAGCAAAGAAAATATAGACATAATAGCGCTAACTGAAACGTGGATTAATACAGAAACCAGGCATTTTTTAGCAGAATTTGATATACCAGGATATAGTTTGTTTAAATATGACCGAACAAGTAAGAGGGGTGGCGGTATAGCAGTGTTTGTCAGGAGTACATTAAAAAGCTGTATTAAATCAGGTATTAGACTAAATAACGATAATGAAAGTGTTTGGGTAGAGGTTAACGAAGGTAGTGAGACCATAGTTATTGGAGTTATGTATAGACCGCCAAATATGAGTAGAAATGACGGAACGTCATTATGGGAGGAAATTAAAATGGCATCAAGGTTTAGCAATGTGTGCATTATGGGGGATTTTAATTTTCCGAATATAGATTGGCAGCATCAAATAGGAGACTCTGATTCTGAGGAGTTTATAGAGGTAGTACAAGATAGTTTTTTATTTCAATTCATAGATACGCCGACTAGAGGTAATAATATTCTCGATTTAGTTTTCAGTAACAATGAACATATGGTAAATAATGTAGAGATAGGGGACCACCTAGGAAATAGTGACCACAATTCTGTGTATTTTAATATACAATGGAAAGGTAATACCAGAGAGAATACAACATTAATACCTGACTTTAGAAAAGCCAATTATGGTGGGTTAAGAAGAGCCCTATTAGCGGACCCTATGGTCAAAAAATTAAGTCGATCCAGGTGTCCAAATGAGTGTACCCCTTCTCAGGCACCTGTCATCTTAAGTCAGGAAGAGACGTCAACCTTGGTAGATACATACGATAATTTTATCAAGTCAGTATTCAATGCACAAAATAAATACATCCCCAAAAGAAAATTTAGATCAACACAGAACCAACCCAAATGGATGAATAATAGACTATTAGATCTTCTAGGACAAAAGAGAGGAATATATAGAAAAATTAGAAAAGGCGAAATTCACCTACTTGCTTACTATCAGAATCTATCAAGACAGGTAAAAAAGGATATTAGGAAAGAAAAAAGAAATTATGAAATTAAGGTTGCCAATGACTCAAAAAATAATCCTAAAGCTTTTTACCAACTATATAAATCCAAGGTTAGAGATGTAATTGGTCCCCTTAAAACTTCGATAGGAGAAATGACAGAAAATGATTTAGAAATGTGCAGTACATTAAAGGTCAATTTCTTTCCGTTTTCACTAATGAAAATTTGGCACAGTTTCCAGAAGTCCGTAAGGTATATAGCGATAGTATAGAAAATAGGTTAAGTACGGTTACTATAAGTAGAAATGATGTGCTTAAGGAAATTGACAGACTGAAACCTCATAAATCGCCTGGTCCTGATGAGGTATATGCTAGAGTATTAAAAGAATGTAGGGATGAGTTAAGTTACCCATTAACATTTTTATTTAACAAGTCATTGGAGACAGGTATAGTTCCAGAAGCTTGGAAGCTTGCAAACGTAGTTCCAATCTTCAAAAAAGGTGACAAATCAATAGCATCCAATTACCGTCCCATTAGTCTTACATCAATCATAGGAAAGCTACTAGAGTCAATTATTGCTAGTAAAATTAGAAACCACTTAGATACATTTAATTTAATAAATTCTTCTCAGCATGGATTCACTCAGGGACGTTCTTGCCTTACTAATTTGCTTAGTTTTTTCTCAGAGGTATATGAAGCAGTAGATAATGACAAGTCATATGATATAATATATTTAGATTTCAGTAAAGCTTTCGACAGAGTCCCCCACGAGAGATTGATGAGAAAGGTTGAGGCGCATGGAATAGGTGGGGCGTTGTTGGGATGGATTAGGTCATGGCTAATTGGTAGGAAGCAGAGAGTCAGCATAAATGGTACGAAGTCAGAATGGGGAGCAGTCAAAAGTGGTGTCCCCCAGGGATCTGTATTAGGTCCTCTGTTGTTTGTTATATACATAAATGACCTTGATTTAGGTATAACTAGTAGGATAAGTAAATTTGCAGACGATACCAAGATGGGGAGAACAATTGATTCAGATAGAGATATAGAGTGCCTCCAAAGGGATCTAGATACCTTACACGAATGGTCAGTAAATTGGCAGATGAAGTTTAACATTGACAAATGCAAGGTATTAAAGATAGGGAAGATGCATACAAATGTTAAATATAAACTAGCTAATGTGGAATTAGAAAACTCGAATTGTGAGAAAGATCTAGGTGTGTTTGTTAGCAATGATTTGAAGCCTAGACAACAGTGTATAAGCGTTCGAAACAAGGCAAACAGGATTCTCGGGTTCATCTCAAGGAGTGTGAGTAACAGAACTGCTGATGTTATCTTAAAACTTTACTTGTCATTAGTGAGACCCCATATGGATTATGCTGTTCAATTTTGGTGTCCTTATTACAGAATGGACATAGATTCATTGGAGAGAGTACAACGTAGAATGACAAAAATGATCCATAATATTAGAAATCTTCCGTATAAAGAAAGGTTGAAGAAATTAGGCTTACATTCGTTAGAGAGACGCAGAGTTAGAGGGGATATGATAGAGGTGTTCAAGTGGGTTAGTGGGATTAACAAAGGGGACATGACAAATGTACTAAAGCTCAGTGATAGCGAAAGAACTCGTACCAATGGTTTCAAATTAGATAAATTTCGTTTCAGAAAAGATATAGGCAAATATTGGTTTGGTAACAGAGTTGTAGATGGGTGGAATGGACTACCAAGTGCTATAGTGGGATTAAAAACGATAGGGAGCTTAAGATAAAATTGGATAAGCATATGGACGAGAAGGGTTGGGTGTGAAGGGGGATCAGCAGGGTTGGGCCAATCAGCGCTCTGCAGACCCCCGTAATCCTGCGTTAATCTCTAACCGTTTTGGTAAGATGATCCTCAGGGTATTAGAGTGTTGAGCCTATAATTGGGCTTTGTAATTGGGGTTGTGTGGGACAGGGATCTGCCTTGCTTAGGCCAATCGGCTTTCTGCAGACTCCCATTTTCTTATGTTCTTATGTTCTTATATTAAGTGATAGTCTTGTGGAAGATTACGACGTGTAGATAGAGGGAGAAATTGTGTCTTGGAGGCATTGAAAGCAACAAGATTTTCTTGGCACCATTCAGAAATAATTGATAGATCAGAAGTTAAGCATTCCATGGCCTCGTAACATGACTTTTGAATGATTGCTTACTGGGTGTTTGTGAAAAAGTAGTTGAATAGTGTAAGGTAGTCATCAGCATAGGGGTGGATAGGACTAGAGGTACAATTGAGGAGATCATTAATGAATATTAGACAGAGAACTGGAGACAGGACAAAACCCTGAGGAGCACCGGAGTTGATAGGTTGCAGCATAGACTACAGTAGATCTGGACTGGACACGAAAATGAAACTCTGCAGTAAGGGACCCAAAATCGGAGAACAAACCCCCCGAGTTTGAACCTCGAAGCTCGAAACCGCAAAAATGTGATATTTCGTGGTTTTGAGGTTCGAACTTGGGGGTTTGTTCTCCGATGTTGGGTCCCTTACTGCAAAGTTCCATTTTAGTGTCCAGTCCAGATCTATTGTAGTCTATGGCTGCAGCTATGGATCGATCAGAAAGGAAATGAGAGACGAAGGCACAGATAGACGGATAGAAACTGAAGGAGGGTCGTTTGGAAATTATAGATTTGTGCCAGACTCTATCGAAGGCTTTCGATATGTCTAGCGCAATAGAAAAAGTCTCACCGAAGTTCCGAGAGGAGGATGACCTAGAGTTAGTAAGATAAGCAAGAAGATCACCAGTAGAGCAGTTCTTAACCCGGGAGAGGCGAGCATCCTCCTAAGAGGTTTGATGGGCGAAGGCGAGGGTCCTCTGAAGAGCCAACGCCTAAAAAAAAAAATCAAAACACCCCACTGGCACTCAAAACAAAGCAATATGTGATTAGGTGAGATAATTTCCCTCCATACTTTCTACCACTCCTCCATATGTGCCCCCCCCCCCACCATTCCCCTCCTTTTCCCCCTCCTTAATTATCAGCTAATATTCCCCCTTTTATCGGGATATTTTCCGCGCTACTTTCCCTCCCGCGCTCTCTTTAACACGGGCGAGGCAGCTAGAGATCCTTGCAATACAGAGACTTTTATTGCAAGGCCTCTGTCTCGCTCTGGAGCTCGGAGAGTGAGGTTATTAGGCGCCCGGGCTCTCGCCTAATGATACGACCGGGCGGCAATAATAAGTCTTTTTCACCCCCAAATGCTATTCCTACTTTTTTTATTGCTCTAAAATGTTTATATGTTCATATTAAAAGTAAAATAGGCGCATATGGATAAGTAATAATGATATATATGGTAAATATGACGATTTTCGTCAGAATTTAACCAAATACCTTCGCATGGCGGGCACTTTAAAAGACATAGGCTTAGTCTTTCCCGGGTAAAGGAAACCATACTGGCGATCTGAAAGTAGATCATGGAAAGATAAATGCGTAAGAAATTTTATATGCAGGATAAATTGAAAAACTTTAGAGATGCTAGAAATGAGAGGAATTGGACGATTTAAATATATATATATATATATATATATATATATATATTTTTTTTTTTTTTTTTTTTTTTTTTTTTAAGAGATGTAGCAACAGTTGTTATTAACATACTTCCGAACATGACTGCGTAGCATACATATTTGTGATATAAATATATATTTGTAACCTGTTTTCAGGTAAGTCATCCTCTTGCAATATTTACGTTACATTAGTTTGCATTAGGTTTATTTAGTAATGGGGGGGGGGGCTAATGTATCAGATTGAGGTTCCCGTTGGTTTTGCGTGTTATTTTTTGGCAACCATTATGAACGTGTTCTTAGCATTGCTAGGAAGTGGGAAGGAAGAGGGGGATAGACTAGTGCCCGTCCCAACAAGGGATCCTCCAGCTCCAGCCACAGTTACTCACCTCATCAAATGTGGGTGCAAGAAGACCAGTTGCGGGTCCAACTGTTCCTGTAGGTCCCAGCGCCTCAACTGCTCCGAGATGTGTAGGTGTGGAGCCGATGAGGAGGTGTGCAGTAACGTCAGCCAGGCACTCTTGGGAATTGATGAGGAAGGAGAAGAAGGAGATCCTTCCATCTAACTATGAACACAAACACTAGCTGCACATTAATGTTCTATCCTCTTTTAAAGCTGACCAGAACCAGCCAGAATGGTGGATGGAGAGAATGAAGAAAAACATGTTTGAGCAATGACATTATCAGTGTTTGTACACTATAGAAGCAAAAAATGTTTACTTTGTTGAAAGGAGTGTTATTGTTTTATCAAAATGTAAACTTTCAGCAATAATATTGGGTGTTTGACTTGGATACAGTAGTGTTTATGTTGTTTTGGGGGTAACGTAATCAAATTATTTAGCACGATTTGGGCCATAATTTAAATTTTATAGAAACGTATAAGGAAATGGTCCCAAAAAATGGCGACATCATTTTTTTTGCAAGTTAAATCCTTCCAGAAGACAGTCCAACCAGTGGCCAAAAATTAACATTTGAAACCAACGGGAAAACATTGGCCCCCCCACTATAGGGTAGGTGACTTAACCTAAGGATATATTTTGTTAATTTAGGTTAGATTTGGATAGGTAAGTTGCCTGAAGCCAGGGGTATATCAGTCCCAGCAAAACGTTTTTCTTAACCCTTGCAGTACCGGCAACGTATTTTTGTTTATATTTCCACTGCATTTAGACGATTTTATGAAGTTTGGGAAAGATAGGGTAGCTAAAATTATTGATTGAGATAGTCTGTAATCTTTTAATAGGTAGACATCCTTCCTAAGCTGAATAACACCGTCTAATAGTGACCAGAATATAATTAAAATGAAGTCACCGGTACTGAACGAGTTACGGATTTGACTTCATAGTATAGTACTTAACCCTTCATATTGTTTATCTAAACATACTCATAAATTCAGTAAACAAGCGTTCGGGCCATTAGTTTGACGATTTTAACGCCTTTCGCTCCATTTCGTTGTCAATTTTTAGATCTTTCGTGCCATTTAGGTGTCTTTTTTTTTTTTTTTCCCTGGCGAACGATAGCGAGCCTGAAATTTTAATAGGAACCGTCCTTCGGCCAGCACATTTATCTACCGAAAAATTTACAAATTTATCTTGAAGGGGGGGTCTAGGTGGTGTTTTTTTAAAGCTTGATGGAGGTCTAGCGAAGACACTAAGATATACAGGAATACAATAATTAATAGACCCCAACAACTGGCCATCTCCCCATTAGCTATACTCTCTTGACTACGAGAGGGTTTTGCTAAAACTTAATGTTTCATCGCCCTCTGGTAGATGATGTATGTTCCACACAACATATACTGTATTATATTACGGAATATCGCTATTGCCTGTGCACGAATCAACATTATTTTGTTTTGCATAAATCAATAGAATTCCAGGTAAAACTTCCTGAGTGATCACATGAGCTGTTGCAGATTGATTCCCAGTTCTTTAAGCCACTGTCACACTAGCGCTTTTTCCGTCAATTTTCCATGAGCAAGTTTTATCTCTTATTATTTTCGGACTTTTTCGCGCTGGTATCGGTAACTAGACTGAAGGTAGATTATGTTAGGCAGCCGAATTATGGTGAAGTGTAATTTTTGAAGCTTCCAGACCATAATTGCCCATAAACATTGGTCGAAAAAAAGCTCTTGTGACTCAGGCTTTATTACCAATATTATGCAGTGATTTTATAGGTATCAGGACATCTCAACACCATGCCATCTCACCACACAAACAAGACGAGTCACCTCAACACCATGCCATCTCATGACCAGACCTTTTCTTCACCAGTCGGTTTCATCACCATACCAGCTCAATACCAAGCCAATTTAATACCAAGGCATCTCAATACCACACGTTGCCACATCTACTGTCCTGTACAGCGATCACGAACGCTCCCCCCCCCCCCCCCCGTCTCTCTCTCTCTCTCTCTCTATATATATATATATATATATATATTTTTTTTTTTTTTTTTTTTTTTTTTTTTTTTTTCTATATTCCAACTTACTTCCTCTCGGGCATAGGCTGAGAGCCTTAACATTCACCGCTTTACAATGAACAGTGAAGCCCGTGAGGTCTTGTTCCAGTCTAGGGAGTGAGACATGTGAAGCACGTAGAGTACAACGAGCACCTGCCATCTTGCCTTCACATGAGGCACGGTGCTCACTCATGGCCCGAAACGACCCCATCTCTGAAGCCACCTCGTTCCCGTGCTTCACTGTCTCACCCCCTACACTCGGACTCTCACACTTACACACACACAACGCCACCTGTTGAGCAGATAACTCACCATATATATATATATATATATATATATAGAGAGAGAGTGAGAATATAGCTCATATTCAAGGAGCAAATCATAACAAATATATAACAATACTAGTGAAGCATTGTACAAATAGGAATGTCCTGTGTTTTAGTGTGTGAGGAGACTAATGACGTGACCGATTAGAAGGATTAGAGTAGGAGGAGAAGGTATAATAATTATATAGGATTAACTCGGTCACCTTTCCCCGGCCACTTTTCTGGGCAACTATATTCTGGAATATCTAATGTTAATTTTGGAAGTTTCTATATATATGTTATTATTAGAATGTAGATAATGGTCATTATATCATTCAAACTCGGTATAGTTGTCAATTATATACATTATAGCGCCTCATAGTGCTGCCACAAACATATCTGTCGATCGAAAAATTTCCAGAAATAGTCTGTAGCTGTGCACTGATTCCTGTATACATTTGATGTCAAATACTCTAACCTCAAAAGTCCTACATAATTATTATCAATCGTAATTTATTGAAATACTAACACGAACATTGCTTATTCTCTTTTTTTGGATTTGAATGCTCTAATCTTTCAATGTATGCATTTTTGTTATCACGGTCATTTTCGTTATGTGTTGACCAGTTGACAAGCAAAGTTTGTGAAATATTTCACTCTTCTATCAGTATTACAACAATCAGTGTTCTTCAAAGCACTCTCAGTGCATACCCCCTCTCCTGCGGCGAGTGTGAGGCACCCGCCGTTCAACACAGTCCCATTTATATTCTGTCCAGCTCTCCAACCCAAGAATTAGCAAATTTTCTCGGCCTTTCTTCTGCTCAACAAACTCTCTCCCTTAATTAATATTTCCTTCATACTATGACTTTAACTGCTTTATATTCCGTGTGTCCAGGCATTATGACCCCAACGACCATTGAATTTGGCTCTGTCACTCTTTTGGCTTTGGGGGAGACACTCGTTACAGGCAGCCTGCCGTTTGTCTCCTCCATACACACATAAGACAAAATACTTATTGAAACGTTTTGCTGTCTTTCAAGTGTAATTGATCTGTAGTATGAAAGAAAAAATCGTGATAGGTTGTCCTGTCATATCATTATTTCATAAGAATTGTTGTATATCATTAATTTCGTGTTTCTAATATCGGTATATGTATTGTAGATGTATACTTTCCAACCCATTTTGTTGTTATTTACTATCAACTTCAAATCGCTTAATAGTCAGATAAGTTTGAAGTTCGAGTTAGATGCACTGTATAAGAATGTGTACATTACAGTTGTAACTTGTAAGGAAACAAGGCAATCTAGTAAATGTCTTTGATTATGAACAGGCTTTTAAAGTAGTTTATTGTAGTTAATAACAATACAACAATAGGAGGTTAAGAGTTTAACGTGGACATACCGGTATGTAATTAATTGAAATCCGATAGTCAACATTATATGAAGTGCATGTTTTGTTTTTTGTTTTTTTGCTAGCATCATATACGTTGATCTGGGTGTCCATTATCTCTCGATACCTTCACCTGGTATAATCGACGAGTCGAGTAATTTAGCCAAGTGAGATGAGTTCTAATATCTACTTAGTTCTACTGATGACTGAATTATACAGTATATGATTGATTGTAATTCCCCTGAAACAGTCCAAAAAAGATTAAGACAATTATATAGATATACTTGTCATGAAGGAGCTTATAAAGGGTTTTGCTTGCATTCATCAAAATAAGTAAATTTGGAGGGGAATGATAACATACTTAAGGAAATAACTGACACATGGATTATATATGCTATATGCAATATAGCAAATTACTATATGCAAATGACTATATGCAAATGACTCAAAAAATAATCCTAAA
This sequence comes from Paralithodes platypus, assembly GCA_032716605.1. Classification (NCBI taxonomy): domain Eukaryota; kingdom Metazoa; phylum Arthropoda; class Malacostraca; order Decapoda; family Lithodidae; genus Paralithodes; species Paralithodes platypus. Next base: position 76,650,045 of record CM064575.1, on the reverse strand, counting down.
GCTTTTTACCAACTATATAAATCCAAGGTTAGAGATGTAATTGGTCCCCTTAAAACTTCGATAGGAGAAATTACAGAAAATTACTTAGAAATGTGCAGTACATTAAATAATCAATTTCTTTCCGTTTTCACTAATGAAAATTTGGCACAGTTTCCACAAGTCCGTAAGGTATATAGAATAATATAGGAAATAGGTTAAGCACGGTTACTATAAGTAGAAATAATGTGCTTAAGGAAATTGACAGACTGAAACTTCAGAAATCGCCTGGTCCGGATGAGTTATATGCTAGAGTACGGTATTAAAAGAATGCAGAGATGAGTTAAGTTACCCATTAACATTTCTATTTAACAAGTCATAAGAAACCGGTTTAGTTACAGAAGCTTGGAAGATTGCAAATGTAGTTCCGATCTTCAAAAAAGGTGATAAATCAATAGCATCCAATTACCGTCCCATTAGTCTCTCATAATAATCTATCTATCTATCTATCTACAGTATATGCTCAGGCCCAATCCACACTTTTCATATTTTCTTTTTTCTTTTCTATTTATTTATATTTTATTATTTTTTTCTTCTTAGGAGTGGCCGCCTCAAGACAGAGCAAGAACAGGGAAAACACAAAAAACAACATAAAACAACGAACAAACACAGACAAAACACAAATTCACACACAATAATAACAAGAATAAACGGAAAGGTAATCTGGACAAAAAGTCTAAGCTTGGTAATTCCATAAGTGTCTTCTTCAAGGGGAGATTTTATTTATTTATTATTATTGTGTGTGTTATTGTTTTCGGTACACATATGGGCCGGCCGCCCACCTAAATTGAAGGCTGGCTATCGCTCGGCAGGAACAAAATCAATATAGAAATGTCACTAAAGGTCTTAAAATCGTCAACAAAATTTGGGCAAATGTCTTAAAATCTCAAATGGGACTAATTATGAGGGAGAAGAGGGTCCAGAATACCCCCCCTTCATCTTAACCCCTTCAGTCCGATGACGTAGTTTCAATCATATTCTGGTTACCATTGGACGATTTTCTTTAGCTTATAATCTACCTCTTGGACTCAAAGGGGTAAATGCAAACTTAATAAACCCTCTGAGTAGCACAGGTCCTTCGTAACTGCGTAACACGTCTTAAAAAAGAATAGATAACATGGGCATCATCGTGCTAAAGGGGTTAATCTTGCAGGTAGTCAATCAAGCACACTACAGTATAAGAGTATGTATGTGTTTACCAATTATCTTAGTTTACCCATCAACGTACCAGTGTATTTCGTTTTCTCTTAAGTTTCCCGACCCATTTTCCCAACCACCACTGCGTTTCGTTATCAATCGGTCAAGCTTTGGTCATATAGGTCATCATGCGGAGTATTTCAAGCTCGTAAATGAAGGATTGTGAAAAGTGACTAGTGTAGATGGAAACGAAAGCGCGCATCTGGCTAGGATGCAGGTGCCGAGTTATATATTTAAGTCTTATTATTCCGCAATACATTTATTACAACAAATATACAAAGAAGGAACATTTAAATATGGTGAAAGGTTCCTATGTTTGTGTAATAGGTCCTTTACTGGTTAAAGAGCTCTATCCCATGGCCTTTAATTTGCGCCTTTAAAGGGTGAGAGAGTAACATAAGCTTGGTTGTTGTCGTGTGCATGCCCAGCTGAACAGGGGTGCCAACATTCTGGTAATTCACTCCTATAATACCTAGTGCATAATGTGTATATGTACGATATCACAGACACGTTTAAGATGCAAAATATATATCATATTAGTGTACTCTTCTGTAATATTGTTGTTTAATTAGATCATTTTCAGTCCACGTACGGAGTTAGTAATTAGATGGTATATAGTACTGTAATGTTGGCATCCCTCACTCCCTCTCCTCTCCCCCACCTTCACACTCCTTTCCCCCCCTCCTTCACACAGCTCACTCGGCCAGACGGCCACCCACACCGTCCATCTTCGCCGGCCTCTGCGTGGATACTGTATTGTGCTCGTGTTTTCTCGCGCTTTTGTGCGGATAATGTGTTATTATTGTGTGTTACTCGCGGTATTGTGTGCGTGCTTGCTGAATTATGAAGACTGGGAAGGATTGGAGATGTCCGAAATCGTTAGAAGAGTGTTAATGGAGGCGTGATATCTACATCGAGGGAGACTACGTGACAATGGACTCAACCCTACTTTGCTTTCCGTATACCTTTAGGTAAGTTCGTGAAGGCATCGTTATGTGTGGCCGTATGAATAATTGTTAATGGTTTATTATGTCATCGTGGGCGTCATTTCGATCTTGCTTGGTTTTGAAGTGTAGGGTTTTAACATTATCTTGCCGCTCCTCCCCTCCTGCATTCCCTCCTCCCCTACCTCACCTCCCTCCCACTTTCCCTCTATGACTCCCTCTTCCTGGCTCTCCCCCCTCCCTTCCTTTCTCTCCTCTCCCCTTCCCTACTCACCCTCCTGTCCTCCCTTCTATCTCACCTCCCTCCCACTCCCTCTTCCTTTCTCTACTCCGCCTCCCTCCCTCCTTTTCCGCCCCCTCTGCTTCTCCTCCATTCCTTCCTCTCCTTCCCCCTTCCTTCCTCTCCTTCCCCCTCCCTTCCTTCCTTCCTCTCCTTCCCCCTCCCTCTCCCTCTCCTTCCCCTTCCTCTCCTTCCCCCTTCCCCTTCCTTCCTTCCTCTCCTTCCCCCTTTCCTCTCCTTCCCCCTCCTCTCCTTCCCTTCCTTCCTTCCTCTCCTTCCCCTTCCTTCCTTCCTCTCCTTCCCCTTCCTTCCTTCCTCTCCTTCCCCCTCCCTCTCCTCCATCCCCTTCTTCCTTCCTCTCCTTCCTTCCTTCCCCTTCCTTCCTTCCTCTCCTTCCCCTTCCTTCCTTCCTTCCTTCCTTCCCCCTTCCTTCCTTCCTCTCCTTCTCCCTTCCTTCCTTCCTCTCCTTCCCCCTTCCTTCCTTCCTCTCCTTCCCCCTTCCTTCCTTCCTCTCCTTCCCCCTTCCTTCCTTCCTCTCCTTCCCCCTTCCTTCCTTCCTCTCCTTCTCTCCTTCCTCTCCTTCCTTCCTTCCTTCCCCCTTCCTTCCTTCCTCTCCTTTTCCCTTCCTCTCCTTCCCCCTTCCTTCCCCCTTCCTTCCTTCCTCTCTTTCCCCTTCCTTCCTTCCTCTCTTTCCCCCTTCCTCCCTCCCTCTCCTCCCTCACTTCCTTCCTTCCTTCCTCTCCTCCCTCCCCTCCTCCCTCACTTCCTTCCTTCCTTCCTCTCCTCCCTCCCCTCCTCCCTCCCCTCCCAACATCTTACCTCTCCTCCCCTTCTCACTTCTACACCTCCTTCCTAACCTACACTGTAGCTTTTCCCCTCACCTCCCTCCCCCTTTTTTTGTTTTTCATACTGTAGTATGAAAAACAAAACAAAATTGATAGGTTGTCCTGTCATATAATTATTTCATGTGAATTGTTGTATATCATTAATTTCGTGTTTCTAATATCGGTATGTGTATTGTAGATATATACTTTTCAACTCATGTTATTGTTATTTTATACAACCTGGAGACAGCAAAACGTTTAAATAAATATTTTTTCTTATGTATGTATGGAGGAGACAAACGGCAGGCTGCCTGTAACGAGTGTCTCCCCCAAAGCCAAAAGAGTGACAGAGCCAATTTCAATGGTCGTTGGGGTCATAATGCCTGGACACACGGAATATAAAGCAGTTAAAGTCATAGTATGAAGGACATATTAATTAAGGGAGAGAGTTTGTTGAGCAGAAGAAAGGCAGATAAAATTTGCTATTTCTTGAATTGGAGAACTGGGCAGAATAGGAGTGGGACTGTGTTGCACGGTGGGTGCCTCACACTCGCCGCAGGAGAGGGGGTATGCACTGAGAGTACTTTGAAGAACACTGATTGTTGTAATACTGATAGAAGAGTGAAATATTTCACAAACTTTGCTTGTCAACTGGTCAACACATAACGAAAATGACCGTGATAACAAAAATGCATAAATTGAAAGATTACTGAGCATTCAAATCCAAAAAAAGAGAATAAGCAATGTTCTTGTTGGTATTTCAATAAATTACGATTGATAATAATTATGTAGGACTTTTGAGGTTAGAGTATTTGACATCAAATGTATACAGGAATCAGTGCACAGGTACAGACTATTTCTGGAAATTTTCGATCGACAGATATGTTTGTGGCAGCACTATGAGGCGCTATAATGTATATAATTGACAACTATACCGAGTTTGAATGATATAATGACCATTATCTACATTCTAATAATAACATATATATAGAAGCTTCCAAAATTAACATTAGATATTCCAGAATATAGTTGCCCAGAAAAGTGGCCGGGGAAAGGTGACCGAGTTAATCCTATATAATTATTATACCTTCTCCTCCTACTCTAATCCTTCTAATCGGTCACGTCATTAGTCTCCTCACACACTAAAACACAGGACATTCCTAGTTGTACAATGCTTCACTATACTCTATTTTTTTTCCCAGCTGATGGTAAATTGAATCTCTTAGTAGCTGATTTCTCGAGAATCTCGATATTTAAAGGAAATATATGAAACTACTATGGCTGTGTCGTATTAATGCCAAGTTTTCATAATTAACATCATATTTCGCTACAAAATCAACCTGAGTAACAGAGATAGAAACATGGCAACTTAACCTCAGCTGGAAAAAAATAGACTATAGTAGTGTTATATATTTTATATGATTTGCTCCTTGAAAATGAGCTATATAATACTCTCTCTCTCTCTCTCTCTCTCTCTGTCTCTGTCTCTGTCTCTTCTCTCTCTCTCTCTCTCTCTCTCTGTCTCTCTGTCTCTCTGTCTCTTCTGTCTCTGTCTCTCTCTCTCTCTCTCTCTCTCTCTCTCTCTCTCTCTCTCTCTCTCTCTCTCTCTCTCTCTCTCTCTCTCTCTCTCTCTCTCTCTCTCTCTCTCTCTCTCTCTCATGGAAGTCTTACATGTAATGATTGGTCAGACAATGTGGATTCAAACAAAATGCTTAGCCTCAACATTACACAGAGTTAGTAATATGATTATGATGAAAAGTTAACCAATTAATCTGAAGATATTTAAACTAAGTTAAGTCCGGAAATGAGATAACACAAATTATTCATAGCATTATTTTATTATGAATGGACAACATTTTGTCGTCAATATAATACAAAAAAATTGCATCCTTTAGAAGCCAGTTTAGAGTGTGGGAGGCTAACAAACTTCAAAGTGTGGGCGAAAAGACTTCAAGGTGTGGGCTAACGAACTTCATTGTTTGGGCGAACAAATTCCTAATGTGGGCGAATAGACCGTAAACCTCTATCATCTCTTAAATTATTTAATATACGGTACCGAATGAAATAGTTCGGTCGCATTATTATATTTTACTAACTATTATGCGATCTTATTGAAATTAGGAAGGACGTCTATCAGTTATAGTGCTACAAACCATCTCAATGAACCTTAGCTAACATGACCCTTCCTAAGCAGTACAAAGCCGACTATATATATTTTAAATATATATATAATATATATATATATATATATATATATATATTCATCAATATATATACGTGTAGGCCTGATGTGTGTGTCAAAATAAACGAAAACATTTCCCTGTAGTGGGTTGAGAGCAATTTGTATCCCTATTTTTACTGCATAGAGAGAGAGAGAGAGAGAGAGATAGGGGGGGGGGGGGGGGCCCCGTGATCACTGTACAGGACAGTAGAAGTGGCAACGTGTGGTATTGAGATGCCTTGGTATTGAGCTGGTATGGTGATGAAACCGACTGGTGAAGAAAAGTTCTGGTCGTGAGATGGCATGGTGTTCAGGTGACTCGTCTTGTTTGTGTGGTGAGATGGCATGGTGTTGAGATGTCTAGCATCCATTTTATAGTGTTGTTTTTTTACGTTTAGTGGCGGACAATCTGGTGTGGATAGCTGGCTGTATTTGACCAACACAATAAGCTAGTGCATAATATTTAAGGATATTTTAGAGTCTCACAAATTCCAACAACAACATTCTTAAAGGGCTTATTCATAAGCTCACTTTCAAACTTCTTTTTCAACCGGTAAGAGTATTACAATATTTCACAACATGTGTTCCAAGTTTATGAAAATACCATCTCCTTCCTGCACTAGTATGTTTCTGTGGAATATTCTAGATCAAGGAATTTCGAATAACCCTTCATAATTCCTACTATTGCAATGAATCAGAGATTCTGCAATAAGTAGAACATGGAGCTCTCTCTAGAATGTCTGGAGTTCTTGGAACGCTTTCATGATTAAAGAGAAACTACCTTTATGGAAACTTGAAGTAGGTGAACAAATATTATGTCCCATTCGGAAAGGTAACTTATGTAACCTAGATAATATGCAATAGCACCAGTGTACCAGGCTCAGTAACTAGCACTCCACAGATGCAACAGCGTATATATATATATATATATATATATATATATAAGATGAGTGCCGCGCAGCCAAGCATAAGCCTTCTAACTGTACTGTTCTTACCTTTATGGAAGCCGCAAGACTCAAAACGAAGTTTCATAGTATGCCCAATTTGTTAATGGGAGAGAAAGAAAGATAGCCAGATAGAATGAGAGAGAGAGAGAGGGAGAGTTACATAGTAACATGGATGCATAGATTGCACAGACCTTGCGGCCTCTACTAGGCACTTCGGACTTGATTCTATAAAAAAATTCTGCCGACCTAAGGTCGGCATGAAATACAACTGGAAAAAAAAAAAAACAGTAGAAAGATAATATATCTTACTTTTGAATGCATTGAATGAGGGAGGGGGGTAACACATGTATCGTATAAATACGATAGAATATGACTCTTTTGTGATCTTGTATGTCTCTGTAACGTCACGATCTCTCCTACAGCACGACGTAGGACGAGTAGATCGTATATTATAAAATTGTAAATAGGTTAAGTTATAAAAGGCCTAATATGCTATTAAGCAATATTGCCATGGTCTTATGTAGTATATATGAATTTATCGTATATATTAATATAATTTATCGTATAGAGCAACCTAAATGCGGTACGATAATTTGGGCTCCTGGCGGTTTGCCAAGGCAGCAAGGTGTGCTTTTGAGGTACGCCAGAGCCTTCACGAACACCAACCAGTTAACATCTAATTTTCCGCCCTCAGTTGATCGTGCTTTTGTGCCTCTAATCACAATACACATACACCAATACACACAGCTACACCATCACGACGCTCTCATCGACATCATGACTGACTGATAGATAAGCATATTATTCATGTCCATTCCCATGTAATCATTTATTCTTTCTTTAACTTGACTAGTGTCTTGGGACCGAAGTCTCGTTCCCCATTGTCCACCGCCATATTGGGTAAAACGTTCTCCCTTGCCTCATTGCCACGTGGAACTATTGGTGAGTTAATTCCTGGCTAATATTAACCCTTATAACCTTACCCTATAATTATATACATTTATTATGTGAGACCTTTGGATATAAATTAGCTTGTTTCAGATTGAATTCAATTTAGATATAGAGTAGTTTTTATTTAGATTGATTTTATTTGATTCATTATAGCTTAGTAATATTTAACTTCCATTGATAGTTTACCACATTGGTGCCCAGACCCGGGAACTAGCTACCAGTAAGGGATTTTAAGGCAATGAACGAGGACATATAACAGGATGCAGGAACAACTCTATGATAAACTGGCAAGGCTAGCCAAGCGATGGTTAGAGCCGGAATGCAGGGTCACATCGTTGCACCTGCCCAAGTTCTGCATCCCACCCATCATCTTTCCCCAGTAATGTTCTTTTCCGTTTCAGACTTCCTGTGACATATGACCTGACCTAACATTTTTTCTTGTTCAATATGATCCATTAGTAGGTATTGCTATATAGTGTACTATTTTTTCTCCATAACATAGAAGTCCGCCGGTTGGCGTCTCTTAAGTAGCCTATTATTTGGCCGTTGTTTTTGTGACGTAATATTTAGATACATAGCCTATAGGCTCGCAAGCAAAATGGATAAAAACGGTAAAGAGACACCGTCTAGTGGGGTGCTGATCAAAGCCCCTAAAATCAAAGGGCGGGACTTCGGGAGTAATAAATAGGCTAATAGTGGACGTCAACACTTTCATCACTACTGCTGAACTAGAGGAATTGGAGGCTAGATTAGAAAACGTCCAGGTCACCCACGGTCGTATTACGGCTCTGAGTGAGGTGATTGTGGCTGACATGACAGAGGAGGAAGAGATTGTTACAGAGTGTGATAATCGCGCCCTCTATGACGAACCTGTCTTTAGAGCGAAGTACCTATTACAGCGTGCAATCGCGAGTAAGAAGGGAGGCGATAATGAGGCCCATAGAAGGGCTGACCCAAAACATACTGTACACCTCCCAAAGCTCAATCTTCCTACATTTGGGGGCAAGTTAACCGAGTGGTTAGCTTTCTGGGACGTATTTCGATCTACGGTTCATGAATCCTCTTTGGATAATGTCCGCAAGTTTCACTATCTGAAGGGACAAATGGAAGGAGAGGCCTTACATTTAATAGAGGGTTTTGCAGTAGTAGGTGGTAGTTATCTTGAAGCGGTACACTTATTAGAGTCCACATACGGGGATAGAGAGCATTGAAGATGGCCCATGTCGTTGCCTTGTTGGGGCTCGCAGAACCACAGTATAAGGTTGATGAGTTGACAAACTTCAGGGCAAATATGGAGTGCCATACTCGATCGCTAGATACCCTAGGGCTTACCACGCAGGAAATGATAGTCATTATCTTGCGTCAGAAGCTTCCTATGGCAATACTTGATAAGGTAAGATCATTTGAGCTGGGGGAGTTCAAAACTCAGTTCAGTAAGGAGATCGATAATCTACAGTTGAACAAAGGGAGAATGTATGAGTCGGGAGGGAGTGAGAATGTGGAGAAGAGGGGAACAGTAAGCATGACAGTGGGGACTAAAGTAAAGAAAGAGGGTGCGTATAAGAAACCTGCTCAGATTCTATGTAAGCTATGTAACAACAAACATAAATGGAGTTTCTGCGTAAAATACCCAACAAATGAGACAAAACTAGCACAGGCGAAAAGATTGAAGCTATGTGTATGTTGTCTAAGTAAAGAACATGGTAAGCAGGGACAATGTACTGCTACATACTTAAGGCCCTGTCGCCACTGCAAAGGACATCACTTTGATAAGTTGTGTCCTACAGCAGATAAAGTCAAAGACGTCAATACAGAGGGTACTACAACTGTGACACTAGGTAGCCCACAAGACACCACTATATTGCCCACAATACAGATTCCCATGGAAGGTAATGACAGTAACAAAGTTTGTCGGGTACTTCTAGATCAAGGATCTCAACGTTCCTTTATAAAGAGGTCCGTACTAGTGGGATTGAAGCACCGAATCGTAGGGGCTCAGACTCTTCGATTACAGGGCTTCACAGGGGTTACTGATAAACAAGACTACGAGATAGCGGAGATTTCATATTTCTATCGTAAAAACCGGTACTTTATGACTTGTATCGTAGTAGACACCCTACCAGAATATGTATCTGTGGGTGTGAAGAAGGTGGAACACGCATTACGTAGCAAGGGGGTTAACTTGTCAGATCCCATGGGAAATCAGAGTGAGGTGCATGTTCTACTTGGTGTGGATCATTATTATGAAGTAGTATACCCTGGATTTAAAAAGATGTGTGGTGTAATTTTAATCCCCACTAAATTTGGATACTGCATGAGCGGAAAGGTGCATACTACACAGTCAAAGGTCCTGGTCGACACGGTCTCGATATATAGAGTCAATGTAACCGCGGCAGAGAAGTTGGGAAGGGAGGATTCCCAACCTAGTGACCCTAAGATGGCTGCCGAGCTCGACCTGGAACGACTGTGGAGATTGGATCACATAGGCATTAATCCTATGGAGACTGATTATGACTCTGAAGTTGCGCTACAAAGGTTTGACGAGTCTGTGTGCTACTGTGCCTCAGACAAGCAATATAAAGTTAGTTTACCCTGGAAGAACAGTGAGATAAGCCTGCCTACCAACTATGGATTGGCATTAGGTCGCTTGCGCGCATTGTAGCGGAAGTTGTCTAACGAACCGAGCACGCGCCAGGCGTATGACGATGTATTTCGGAGTTATGAGGATAGGGGTTTTATTGAGAGAGTCGATGTCGAGGAACCGTGTAAGAAGGGTAGGGTTCACTATCTGGCCCATCATGGGGTAAAGAAAGACAGCGTCACCACACCAATACGGGTGGTGTATGACTGTTCTGCCCACCAAGGTCAACAACCCAGTCTGAATGACTGCCTGTTGACAGGTCCGTCCATGGTGTCGGATCTGTCCCAACATCTATTGCGGTTTAGGCTGGGGAAGTATGCCTATACCAGTGACATCGAGAAAGCATTCTTGATGGTCAAGCTAAAGGAGGAAGATAGAGATGTTACCCGCTTTCTTTGGTTCGGCGACATTAGCGACTCTGAAAGTCCCATCATAATATACCGTTTTCGGGTTGTACTCTTTGGGGCCACTTGCTCGCAGTTTTTGTTAAATGCCACAATCAGAAAACGTCTAGCTGACACTCATGAGGACACAAGTAAACTATCTCGCGGATTATACATTGACAATTTGCAGGGTACTAGCGATAGTCAAAATGATTTGTTGTATGCATACTGGCAAGCACGCAGATTGTTTGCGGATGCACATCTATTTCTCCGCGAGTGGGTTACTAATAGTGAAGATCTTCAGAGTTTAATACAGGTGGATGGTACGGCATCTCTTAACCAGGAAAAGTCCAGAAATTTGGGGGATGATCTGGCAACCTAAACATGACATACTAACTTTTCAAACAAGGTCTTTTGCTCAGCAGACAGGAGCGCACACAAAAAGAAGTCTGTTGAGCAAAGTTGCGCAATTTTTGATCCTTTGGGTCTAGCATTACCTGTTACCATAAGAGCTAGGATTCTAATGCAGGAAGTTTGGAGACGTAAAATAGGATGGGATGACAGTTTGCCCGAGGACCTGAATGACCAAGGGACATTGTTGTTGAATGAATGCCATCCTATGTACTAAACCTATACCTCGTAAAGTGGCGGCGTTCGGTGACGTTACATTACACACGTTTTGCGATGCTAGCGCCACGGCATACGGGGTAGCCATATATGTTGTTACTTCATTTGGGGCACATTTAGTTACAGCCCGGGCCAAAGTAGCCCCGGTTAAAAAGATAACTATCCCTAAAATGGAATTGACTGCCATGCTGCTATTAGCACGTCTGGTGCAACATGTACGCGCAGCATACGAGAGCGAATTAAATATTGAAATCGTTCACGTATGGTGCGATAGTCAGGTCGCACTCAACTGGATACATAGCAAGAAGTCTCTGCTAGTTTATGTGCAGAATAGGGTAGATGAGATTAGAGCCCTTTTGCCAGACGTTGCTTATCATTATGTAAATACAAAGGAAAACCCTAGTGATCTCATAACTAGGGGTATAACGGCTAGCCAGTTAATGAAGTCCGAATTGTGGTGGCATGGTCCAAAGTGGCTGCTCCATGAAAGTGAATGGACGATATGGCATGCTGTTGGTGAGGGACTTCTGCCACTGGAAACAGTGGCAGTTACAGCCCAACCAAATGAGCCACCGGGTCCTATCATAAAGTGGGCAAGATTCGGTGACTATAATAAACTAGTCAGAGTTGTAGCTTGGGTGTTGCGATATGTATCCAATCTTAAGCTTAAAGTAACGGGCCAACTCTGCAACAGGGGTCACAACATTGATGCTCGTGAATTTAAAGCAGCTGAAGTAACTTTGATCAAATGGGTTCAAGTAGAAACCTTTTCCAATGAATTAGAATCCTTGAAAGGCTCGAATAAGACATTAATGCCTAATATAGTGCGTCAACTAAGGTTGCACCTAGACAACGGCCTCATCAGGTGTGAGGGTCGCCTGAAGTGGTCGGGTGTACCAGACGGCACAAACCGACCTATACTTATGCCAACAAGACATCACGTTACTGATCTATTGATCATACGTGCACATAGGGAAGTAAAACACTACGGGGTATGTCATATTATATCAAATTTACGTCTCACATGGTGGATACCCAGAGTTCGACAAGTAGCTCGACGCGTAGTGAGAAAGTGTGTAATATGCCAGAGACTAAAGGGTAAACCATATGCAATTGGACCAGCTCCACCTCTACCTGAATGCCGTGTAAAGCACGTAGAACCTTTCCAAGCGGTAGGATTAGATTACACAGGGGCATTGAAGACGAGGGAGCATGAGAAGGTTTATATATTATTGTTTACCTGTGCGACGTCTCGAGCGGTACATCTAGAACTATGTGATAATATGTCTAGCGAAGAATTTATGCTGGCGTTTAGACGGTTTTGTGCCCGTCGTTCATTCCCTCAACTCATTCTTAGCGACAATGCTCCCACTTATGTCCAAGCATCAAAATATCTAAAGGATATGAGTAGTGATCCTACTATCATCACTTTTTTGGGAGAGAAAAAGTGCGAATGGAGGTTCATTCCAGTTAAGGCACCTTGGTTTGGTGGAATGTGGGAACGGTGTGTCGGCATAGTAAAGTCAGGACTCAGAGCGGTTGTAGGACGTGCTCTATTAAAGAAGAGTGAGTTGACGACAGTCCTCACAGAGATAGAGGCAGTCGTGAATGATCGCCCGCTTACATACGTGTACACCGACCTGCAAGAACCACTACCATTAACGCCATCTCACTTGCTATATGGAAAACCATTGACTGCGTTTCCATCTGATTTTCAGTCCATAGTAGAGTTAGAGGATCCCTCGTTGTACTCTGAGGTAGCGGTGTCTAAGAGATACCAGTATATATCCAGGATAATCGAGGATTTTAGGAAACGGTGGATTAGTGAATATCTGCTAGCATTGAGGGAAAGGAGTGTTACTCCCTCTGGTAGACCAACGGCACCTACAGTTGGCGAAGTTGTTTTAATTAAAGAAGATAGTCCTCGTTTATACTGGAAATTAGGCCGCGTATTGGAGGTATACAAGGGGGCAGACTCTGTAGAGCGGGTGGCGCTATTAAAGACAGCCACTGGAACTACTGTTCGTCCTATCGCACGTTTGTACGCTTTGGAGCTAGATTCCGCATTGCAATCTGAGGCTCCACCTGTTATTGCTGGGTCCGAGGATTCTCGAAGGAACGACTCACCTCATACTGATGGTGATCATTCTCGGACCGGGACGCGTCCCAGACGCGCTGCTGCTGGCGCTGTCGACTTGTGGCGTCAGAAGATAGCCTCTGGGCAACTTTAGGTTTAAGGTGGGGTTCAGGTCTTTTTTGTGGGGGGAGTGTATCGTATAAATACGATAGAATATGACTCTTTTGTGATCTTGTATGTCTCTGTAACGTCACGATCTCTCCTACAGCACGACGTAGGACGAGTAGATCGTATATTATAGGATTGTAAATAGGTTAAGTTATAAAAGGCCTAATATGCTATTAAGCAATATTGCCATGGTCTTATGTAGTATATATGAATTTATCGTATATATTAATATAATTTATCGTATAGAGCAACCTAAATGCGGTACGATAATTTGGGCTCCTGGCGGTTTGCCAAGGCAGCAAGGTGTGCTTTTGAGGTACGCCAGAGCCTTCACGAACACCAACCAGTTAACATCTAATTTTCCGCCCTCAGTTGATCGTGCTTTTGTGCCTCTAATCACAATACACATACAGCAATACACACAGCTACACCATCACGACGCTCTCATCGACATCATGACTGACTGATAGATAAGCATATTATTCATGTCCATTCCCATGTAATTATTTATTCTTTCTTTAACTTGACTCGTGTCTTGGGACCGAAGTCTCGTTCCCCATTGTCCACCGCCATATTGGGTAAAACGTTCTCCCTTGCCTCATTGCCACGTGGAACTATTGGTGAGTTAATTCCTGGCTAATATTAACCCTTATAACCTTACCCTATAATTATATACATTTATTATGTGAGACCTTTGGATATAAATTAGCTTGTTTCAGATTGAATTCAATTTAGATATAGAGTAGTTTTTATTTAGATTGATTTTATTTGATTCATTATAGCTTAGTAATATTTAACTTCCATTGATAGTTTACCACAACATGTAAGGGGAAGAAAAGAGGTGGTGATATGGAAACATGCCAAGTTATCACATATTGCATCCAATTACCCTGCAAGTGTGTGTGTGTGTGTGTGTCCGCGTGTGTGTAATAATAATAATAATAATAATCGGTTTATTTCAAGCCGGCAGCCAATGGGGCTGAAAATACACAGACTAAACCTAGATCTTATCCTAAGGGATCAATAGACTGATCCTGGCTGCTAACGAGAGCGCCTACATACTCCCGAAGAAGTAGGACGTGGGCAGGAGACTTTGTGGGCCTCCCGAGGCGGTCCGTCCAGACCTTGCCTTCACGGCCAGGGAAAGTTTTTGAGAGAACTTCCCCTGCCGGCGCGTGGGATTGAACCCCCGACACCAGAGCTAGTGCTCCCAATACACAGTACTAAGCGCGCTCGGCCACCGTGACCGTGACCGTGTGTGTGTCTGTGTGTGTGGGTGTGTGTGTGTGTGTGTGTGTCCGCGTGTGTGTGTAATTTTGGTTCAGGAAGGAATTTCGCATTCGCTCAGTAAAACATTCCAGAAAGATCCTTGCAATCCTTGAGTTAATATTTTTGAAACACTGGATTAATAGAGTTCTCAATCTTCTTTTCCTAAGTGAAACCAAATAAAAAAAAAAAAAAAAAAACATTTTTCTTTTCTATATTCCAACTTACTTCCTCTCGGGCATAGGCTGGGAGCCTTAACATTCACAGCTTTACAATGAACAGTGAAGCCCGTGAGGTCTTGTTCCAGTCTAGGGAGTGAGACATGTGAAGCACGTAGAGTACAACGAGCACCTGCCATCTTGCCTTCACATGAGGCACGATGCTCACTCATGGCCCAAAACGACCCCATCTCTGAAGCCACCTCGTTCCCGTGCTTCACTGTCTCATCCCCTACACTCGGACTCTCATACTTACACACACACAACGCCACCTGTTGAGCAGATAACTCACCAGGCATTGCATCCCTATAGCATATTTTGAATATGGGAATATTCATACAGTGCTATTTAATCAGGGAACAATGAGGGTATTTTATTGACGTTTCGGTGGGCTTGTGGTAATGCACTGATACTAGGTACAGCACAAATTCCATCCCGATAATATCTTCCCATTGATACATCGGGATTTGAACCAGGGACCTTTGGATTACCAGGCCAGTGGCAAGACCACTCCACCACACCTCCCCATGTTCTATTGTGATATGTTTCTTAGTGATGGCATGAAGGCGACAGTGGACGTTTGTTTGGTCTATTAATTCATGTATTCATATATTGTTTTAGTTTCCTCCCTAGACCTCCATTAAGCTTAGAAAAACACCCCCTAGACCCCGTTCAAGATAGATTTGTACATTTTTTGGTAGAAAAATGTCCCGGCCAGTGGCAGATTCCTCCAAAAATTACAGGCTCGATATCGCTCGCCAGAGAAAAATCGACACCTAAATGGCACGAAGGGTCCTAATATTGACAAAGAAATGGGGTGAAAGGTCATAAAAACCGCCAAGCTAATGGAACCAACGTCTTAACATCTCAAAACTAGTGGGGCTAAACATTAGGGAGAAGGGGGTCCAGAAAAACAATCTGGCTCTCCTTAACTTCGTGGCTCCACTACGCTGTACTGTCTGACGTATCGCAATGTCTTTGTTTATTAAGGGAGCCCACCTCACTTTTTTTTTATCTTTCTCTCCCTCTCTCTTTGATTTGTATCCATTCGGCCCCATTCAGCCTACTGTTTTAAGAAGTTTACCCCCATCCAGGTGTCAATATTTTCATGGCGAGCGGTAGCGAGCCAGTACATACAGTATATATATATATATATTTTTTTTTTTGACAGCAAGCTAAATTTGTACATCTTTCGATAGAAAAATGTCTTGAGCGAAGCAGGATTTCTCCATACAATGCTGGCTCGCTATCGCTCGCCAGGAAGAAATCGACACCTGGATGGGGAAAAACGTCTTAAAACAGTTGGCTGAATGGGGTCGAATGGATACAAGCCAGGGAATGAGAGAAAAGGAGAGAAAGATGAAAACAGCCGGTGACCCTCCCTTAATTGTTAATTAATTGTTACTGAGTTTCCCATCTTTGTGTCATCAGCAAATTTTGAGATGGCGTTATTTAGTCTGATATCAATATAATTTAAATACATAAGAAACAGAACTAGCCCCAGGACCAATCCCTGAGATATTCGACTCTAAACAGGCTCCCGCTAAGATATTCCTCTGTTTAAGGGGAGGTATTTAGTTTGTTCCCTAGACCTCCATCAACCTTAAAATTACACCCCCTTGAGTCCCTTTCAAGATAAATTTGTACATTTTTCGGTAGAAAAATGTCCCGGCCGAAGGCCGATTCCTCTTAAATTACAGGCTCGCTATCGCTCGCCAGGATAAAATAGACACCTAAATTGCACGAAAGGTCTTAATATGGGGTGAAAGTTCTTAAAATCGCTAAACTAATGGGGCAAACGTTTTATAATATCAAAAGCAATGGGGCTAAACATGAGGGAGAAAGGGGTCAAGAAAACAATCCCTCAAGTGGAGACCTCCCCTTAATACCACTCTACGTTCTATTTGTTAACTAGCTCTTTGTCCATGAGGATGTTTTCTTTGATGCCTATTATTTCTAATCTATTACACAGTGTTCCGTGTGGTACTTTAGCAAAAGGAGAGAGAGAGAGAGAGAGAGTACAAAGGAGTACAAAGGAAATCAAGCAACAACAGGTCTAGTGACCCTTCTAGGCTGCTTGTCCTCCAAAACACTGAGGATCAAGTGTCCAAACAGTGGTTTAGAGTGGGTAAGGGAACATTGGAAAGGGAATTACTGCCCTGGAACTAATGTCCGTGGCAGGATTAGGAAGTTAGTAGGGGACAGATGGGTTTGTAACTGAGGGGGGGATAAAATAAAGTTATTCATTTACAAACGCAGTCAGTCGCGAGTTTGATGCGAGATATTTGTCTAAGCGGAGTTTAAATGAATCAACGGTGTTGCAGTCTATAAAGTCTCGGGGAAGCCCATTCCACAAGTTGACAACTCGATTGAAGAAGAAATTCTTAGATTCGTGTGAGTTAAAAGATTTACCAATAATTTTGCAACCGTTTCCCCGCGTGTAATTAGATTGGTCGATAGTGAAGTACTTATTACAGTTCATATTGTCGATGCCTTCGATGATTTTGAACACTTGAATTAAGTCACCTCTTAATCTGCGCTGGGTTAAAGGAAATAGATTTAATTCTCTAAGACGCTCTTCGTATGGTTTGTTCTTTAGGCTAGGTATCATTTTGGTAACTCTACGTTGAACTCGTTCTAGCTTGTTTATATCTTTTTGGTAATAAGGGCACCAGGATTGAACGCAGTATTCCAGAAGAGGGCGGACTAAGGAATTGTAAAGGGTTAGGATAACTTCTTTGGATTTATGCTCAAATGACCTGCCTATAAAGCCAATTATTTTGTTTGCCTTCTTAACAACTTCTGAACATTGTTGACTCGGTTTTAGGTTACTCGATATTGTTACTCCCAGATCGGTTTCTCTGTTTACATTCTTAAGCTGAGTGCCATTCATCGAATAGTTTGCTTTCTCATTTAGATATCCGATATGTAGTACTTTACATTTATCCGCATTGAAACTCATTTGCCAAATTTGGGACCAACATGACAATTTATCTAGATTGTGTTGCATATCGTCAACTTGTTCTTTTGAGAGTATGCTATTTGCAATTTTTTTATCGTCAGCAAATTTTGAGATTGTACAGGCGAGACCCTCATCTATGTCGTTGATGTAAATTAGAAAGAGAATTGGTCCTAGTACCGATCCCTGGGGTACCCCGCTACTTGCATTGGTCCATTTAGATGCCTTACCGTTTATGACTACTCTTTGCTTTCTGTCGCTGAGCCAATTTTCTATCCATTTCAACACACCGTCTTGTATTCCATGCACTTTTAGTTTTAGCAGTAAACGTTTGTGGGGAACTTTGTCAAAGGCCTCTTGAAAATCAAGGTATATAATATCTACAGCTTTACTCTCATCGTAGAGGTTGAGGATATCGTGGAAGAAGTCTAAGAGGTGTGTTAAACAGGAACGTTTTTTACGAAAGCCGTGTTGAGTATCTTTAAGTATGTTATTTTCCTCTAAGTGATTTACGAGTCTGTCTCTTATGACCGTTTATAACATTTTACATACAACTGAGGTAAACCTAATTGGACGATAGTTACTGGGTAGGGATTTGCTGCCTTTTTTGAATATCGGTGTTACCTTGGTTAGCTTCCACTGATCAGGCATAGTTCCAGACTGCAAGGATTTATTGAATAGTAATGTCAGTGGTTTGGAGAGCTCATCCTTAGCTTCCTTTAGAACTCTAGGCGAGATTGTATCAGGTCCAGGCGTTTTATTTACCTTGAGTTTATCTAAACAATTCAATACTTCTCTCTCTGTAACGGTGATATTGCTTAGAACATCTGAATTATCAATCTGAATCGGCGATGGTGTAGGGATATCACTGAGGTCTTCTGTTGTAAAAACTGATGCAAAGAAGGTATTGAGGGCATTACTCATTTGTACTTCGTCTTTGGTGTATTCTCCATTTTCATCGACTAACGGTCCAACAGTTGAAGTAACTACTTTTTTCTTTCTGATATAACTATAGAATTCTTTCGGGTTTGTTTTACTTTGATTCGCAATATGTAACTAAGGTCTTTTTACTTTGCTTAATTAACTTTTTGGCTTTGCGTCGTAGCTCTACAAATTTCACCCGTTCTTCGTCATTTTGTGAGGATTTTAATCTATCATTAGCAAATTTTTTAGCAAGCAGGCAGTTTGAAATATCTTTATTCCACCATTTGGGCTTATTATTATGGCCTGGACGCCGTATTTTCGATGGTATGCAGTCTTGCACTGCTTTTAGGAAAGTGGTTTCGAATAACTTCCAAGATGTATTTATGTCGTTATTGTTAATTGAAAAGCTCCAGTCAGTTTCTTTAAACATAGCTCTAAGTTTATGGAAGTTTGCTTTCTTGAAATTAGGGACTTTTTCGATGCTACTATTTGGTTCGTTACTAGTAAACTTTAAAGTGAAAGTTATCGTATGATGGTCGCTGTTACTGAATTCATCACCAACATTCAAATTCTCTATTAATTCTTCTTTTGTTGCAAGTACAATGTCAAGAACGTTATTACCACGGGTCGGCGTTCGAACAAATTGATAAAGTGAACTCTCTTGCAAGTTCGTATACAAGTCATGTCCGGAGTATGAAGTACAAGTATCGCCCCACTTGGTCACAGGTAAATTAAAGTCGCCAAAAATTACGGTATCTTGTGAGTTACGTACAACTGCAATTTGTTCATAAATTTCTCGGTCAGTTTGCACTGATTGAGCTGGAGGTCTGTATACTAACGCAAGTATTATTTTTGTACCTTTATTATTCTTTATTAGCACAAAAGATGTGTCGACATTCACAATTTGATGTTTTGACAAGAGGGTAGGGTTAAGACTTTCCTTGATATAAAGTAAAACGCCACCTCCATTTCGATTTATTTGGCTTTTCTCAATCATTACATAACCGGGAATTGAATACTCTGCTAAAAAGTCTATCTTCTGTATTGAGCCAAGATTCTGTTATACCAATCACATCATAATTTTCTGTAAACACTAGCTCCTCTAAATCTGAAAATGTATTGCGTATGCTACGAGCGTTTGCATAGAAAACCTTTAAATTTGTTATTTTAGAACTCACGGAACGCTCTTTAATAATATTTTTGGTTCTTGTCGGATCTACATTTATGTTCATGGCTGTCCTCGGGCCTCGCTGTCTTCGGTCCTTATCGCTGGTGGTCCTCGGTTGCCTCTGTTTTTTGCTTGGCGTTGGATGATTTATGTCACTGCTGCTTCTTCTCGGATGGCGTTTTTGATCCATGGCTGCGGACTGCTTCGTGTAGGAGATGACCCATTCGTGCTGAACCCACAGGGTTTAGATGAGTGCCATCCTTGTGGAACAGAGTAGGCTGGTTATAGAAATTGTCCCAGAGGTTGATGAATTCAACTTCTTCCTTCAGACACAAATATTTTAGTCGGCTATTTGTGCTGAAGGCCTTGTCGTAGAATTTGTCAGGTGCGTCGATCTTGGGGAGAATGCCTGAGATGATGATATTCCTTGACTTGTTTTTGTAGTACTGGATCATCTTGCGATATTTCTCCATCAACTCTTCGGATCTGGTGCACATGACGTCATTTGAACCAGCACGGATGACAAAAGGGTATTTTCGTTTGCATCCTTTGTGGTATCTTCGAAGGCTTCCACAATGTCGTCCAGTCTAGCTCCTGGGATGCAAAATCTTTTTCGTCGATTTGGGACTCTGTCGCAGAACTCTTCGACCTGTCCTCGTAGGATGGAATCCCCAACAAGCCTGGTCTCTTCTGGTTCGTGTTCCATCTCTACCAAGATCTCAAATCTGTTTGACATTGTGACTGGTAGATGAGACCTTTTCTGCGTTGGCCGTGCACCGTTCCTCACTGGTGTAAATCCGGAAACCTGTGGTGGCGAGACTCTGCGTACAGGTCTGGGAGAGGAGTGGTTAGAACGTGGGCAAGGGGTTGGTACTGTTCGTGCTAGCAGGCTTCTTGCACGAGGAGTGGGGGAGAGACTAAGGTGAACAGGGCGGCTGTCCTGGTTTGATGTCGGCTCAGGTTCGTCCGAAGCATCTGCTGCAGTGGCTACTGCAGGTGTTGGATTGTTGGCAGATGACGTTGGGGCGGTGGTGGATGCTGGAGTTGAAACAATTGGAGTTAGTGATACTCCAACGTTGAGTGTTACAAACTCTTGGAGTGATTCCAGCTTCCTGGTGAGGGCATTGATCTTGTTGTGGGCTTCATCCAATTTTGCTGTCAAATCCTCTCGTTGCTGGCAGAGTCGGCAGACTTGTGGATCGACAGGAGCAAACATGGAAGCACCAAACCTACCGGCGCAGTTCGTACAGGCACGAGGCATGTTGACGATCACTTTCTTCAGATCACTTAACTCACTTAAAAACACTTAACTCACTTTAAAAACACTAAACTCACTTTAAAAACACTTATCTCACTTTAAAAACACTTCACTCACTTCAGGTCGCTTCACTTACTTAAATAGGCTTAACCGAAAAAAAAAAATTGAAATACGCACAAATAGGTTATCAGCGGTGATAGCCTAACCGAAAGAGAGAGAGAGAGAGAGAGATAAAGATAGCTAGCATGAGCGAGCTAGCATGAACATGAAAGATAAAGGATAGAGGAGGAAGATAAAGGAAAGCCAAAATGCTAGGCAAACAATTCTGTGAAAATGTAAAACTGTCCCACACAGCGACTTCCACTCAGGGCTGGAGTGGGAGTTACGAGAAAATTCCATGCAAGGCAAAATTCGCGTCAGACTCTCAGGTTGCACGTGGCATGACACCAAATTCCGTGTATGCGGAAAACTAAGCGCGCTCACAGAAGCCGCATATCCAACATTGTTTATCCGATTCATTTGATTAATGGCTAGATATGGGTCAAAGTGACTTCATTATTTTGTCATAATCAGTCAATATCAATTTTTAAACGTAGAATGTTTCTACCTGTTGATCTCGGATAGCCTCGTTGACCAAATGTAATTAGCTTTCAGTGGGTTCGATATTAGCGCATGACTCGAAAATAATGTATCTATTTAAGAGTGCGCCTATTCCCTCAACCTGCAACTCTCACTCAAGAATTGTATTGGTGTGATATAAGAGGTGCCTCCCCCAATTCACCCCAATATAAAGGAGCGTAACTGAAAATGTCTAGAGTTGCACTTCTGAATAATAAAAGAACAAATTGAAGGTAAATCAATAATACATACACAAAATTCAATAATACATACACAAAATTCAATAATACATACACAAAATTTAATAATACATACACAAAATTCAATAATACATACACAAAATTCAATAATACATACACAAAATTCAATAATACATACACAAAATTCAATAATACATACACAACATACACAAAAATCAATAATACATACACAAAATTCAATAATACATACACAAAAATCAATAATACATACACAAAATTCAATAATACATACACAAAATTCAATAATACATACACAAAATTCAATAATACATACACAAAATTCAATAATACATACACAAAATTCAATGCGAACATAAATTACATCATCCGCTATTAAGGGGGGTCACCGGCTTTTTTTATCCGTCTCTCCTTTTCTCTTTCCCTGCCCATTCAGCCAACGGTTTTAAGACGTTTATCCCCATCCAGGCCCCAATTTCTTCCTGGCGAGCGATAGCAAGCCAGCATTGTATGGAGAAATCCGGTTTCGCCGGAGACATTCTTCTATCGAAAAATGTACAAATTTAGCTTGCTGTCAAAACAAAAATATATACATTTTTTGTCTATGTGAATGAGGGAGACAAAAGGCATAACTGCCTGCAGCGAGTGCCTCCCCCAGATTTCAAAGAGTGACAGGGCCGAGATCAAGAGACGTTCGAGCTAAAATGCCTGGACACACGGAGTTTGAAGCAATTTAAGTCATAGGAAGAGGGAAAGACTGATTCTGAGAGAGAGTTCCAGAGCTCAGCAGTTGAATAGAAGAAAGTCTGAGAATAACTTTTCACTCTCGGGTTGGAGAGTTGCACAGAGTAGGGGTGGGATTGTGTTGCAAGGCGGGATATATGGTGACTCGCAACCGCTCGCCAGGAAAATATTGACACCTGGATGGGGGTAAGCCTCTTAAAACAGTAGGCTGAATGGAGCCGAATGGATACAAGCCAAAGAGAGAGGGAAAGAAAGAGAACAAAAAGCGAGGTGGGATCCCTTAAGGCTATAATTACACACGTTGGAGATCTGAGATAAAGCAAAACTGCTATACAACTAAGACAGAGTAAGATCTATGCAAGGCAAGACGCGTGTATGCAGTATATATGAAGTATATTAAAAAAAAATATATATATATATATATATATATAAATTTAAAGCAAACTTCCAATTCAAAGCAACCATGAACAATTCCATCTAAACCCGAACTATCATTCATTTGGGACGGTA
This sequence comes from Paralithodes platypus, assembly GCA_032716605.1. Lineage (NCBI taxonomy): Eukaryota > Metazoa > Arthropoda > Malacostraca > Decapoda > Lithodidae > Paralithodes > Paralithodes platypus. The sequence continues at coordinate 76,626,866 of CM064575.1, read as the reverse complement.
AAAATCATACAAGGCAAAACTCCTATACATGCAAAATCAATTAAATCCCAAGTAAGGCCGAATTCCAAAGCATGGAGAGAATATCGTAAGTAAGGGAAAGACCCATCCATATTCTCCCACACGACATAGACGCACTATAGCCTTTTTTCTCTAGCTGATGATAAATTTTACCCCTTAGCAACTGATATATCGAGATTTAATGGGAATATGTGAAAGTAGTATGTTTCTGCGTCATATAATTACCAAACATATAATAATAACAAATGTCATTACAAAATATCCGTAATAGACGAGGAATCATGAGGACATGACAATTTACCCCTAACTGGAAATAAATTGACTATAGTATACATACATACATACATACATAAAATGTTAAGACTGAGTGCTCCACACATACGTGCAGTTTGTCTCTTGTCCTGATGGCGGCGTTCCAGGCAACCCTGTTAAGGGCTGCTTCACTTGTCAAGTTCTTGGATTTGAGATCAGCACGTATAGTCTGATCCCAGGTCTTCCTCGGTCCACCCCTCGGTGCAGCTCCCTCCACAATCACAGACCTGCATTTTTTCACCCAATTTTGTTAAGCCATTCTCTCCACATGTCCATACCATGCCTGTTTACTTGTACGCATCACCTCACTAATACTCTTTATACCTAAACGTCTCCTCAGCTCAACATTTGTTATTCTATCCTGTAACTGGCCCCACACATCCATCTCACCATTCTCATATGATTACGTTCCATTCTGTTGACATCCTCTACTTTAACGGCCCATGTGTCTGAGTCATACCTCATTGCACTTCTAACACATGAGGCATACACCTTTCCCTTCAGGGGGAGAGGCATTCTTTTCATGGTCAGGATTGGCAGCAGTTTTCTGAACTTCCCCCAGCCACTTCTAATTCTAGAAACAGTGGCAGCCTCGGCCCCACCACCGGCAGTATAACCCACACTAAACCCCGTGGTACAAATCCTGAGCCTATAACATCTTGTAGCTTAAAAATAATGAAGACAATCGAGCTGGGGTTTATATTATTTTGTACTGTGTAGTCTACATGATCAAAAGTAAAATAAAGCTTCGTTGTTTGATAATTGAGGCACCAAAATGGCACCCAAACAAAGAGATGGCCACTCTCTTTTACTGGAGGATCTCTAAAGCCGGTATCACACGAGAGCTTTTATAGTCAAAATTCAATGATTAAAATTTGTCTGGCAACATTTCTGGACTATTTTGCACGGGTATCGGAAACTAGACTGTTGGTAGATGAATTTAGGTAACCGAAATATTGTAAATGTTCACCTCATAAGCTGCCAGATCAGTGTTTAGGATAAATGTTGAGGGAAAAAGCGCCCGTGTGATACCACCTTAACCCACACCAGTGTTGCCATATCCACAACTACAAAATCCGCCACATAGCCATACAAAAATAGCCCAATCTTGATTTGTTTACAGGCGAGCGATAGCGACCCTGTTTTGATGGTTTATTGGTTTGAGTGTTTAAGATCTGTATGTGGTAACGCAGGTTCGAATCCCTGGTGGAGCATATGCTTTCATTAATTTTATTGGGAGGTGTTTGGGGTTGGGAGTGAATTTAATAAATTAGATTATTAAGGGGAGGTATTCAGTTTATTCCCTAGATCCATCAAGCTTTAAAATACACCCCCATTGACCCCTTTTCAAGATTGATTTGTACATTTTTCGGTAGAAAAATTTCCCGGCCGTAGGCCGGTTCCTATTAGATTTCAGGCTCGCTATCGCTCGCTAGGATAAAATCGACAGCTAAATGGCACGAAAGGTCTTAAAATTGATAGAAATAGGGCGAAAGTTCTTAAAATCGCCAAACTAATGGGGCGAACGTCTTAAAATCTCAAAAGCAATGGGGCTTAACATGGAAATCTCCCCTTAAGCAGAGACCGACTTTTGGCTGGGCTATTTTTCTACCGAATTTGTAAGTAAATAATACTTGATATTGAGTTCATAGTAAGACATCAATATAATTTAAGAATCATATTATGCGAAACAATCGAATTTGTGTTGTAAGACCCGGCAGCTCCACCGTCACTTAAGGGGACACGGGCTGTTTTTCTGGTCACCCTTCTTCCTCATGCTTACCCCCAATAGTTTTCAGATTTTATGACGTTCGGCCCATTAGTTTGGCGATTTTAATACCTTTTGCCCCATTTCGTTGTCAATTTTAAGACCTTTCGTGCCATTTAGGTGTCATTTTTTCCTGGCGAGCGATAGCGAGCCTGTAATCTTAAGAGTAACCGGCCTTCGGCCGGGAAATTTTTCTAGCGAAATATTTACAAATTAATCTAGAAGGGGGCTCTGATGGATGTGTTTTTAAGTTTGATGGAGGTCTAGGGAGGAAACTAAAGCAAATAATAAATAAATGAAAAAATCTACCAAAAAGTGAACCATCCATCCCCCCTTAAACCACATCCTCACACAAGATTTTGTTAACACGTCCTTGACCGACTTTATGGATTTTTGGGTGTGGGCCAAATGCGGGGGACCTTGCGGCGACCATGGTGTGTGGCCCCCGTAAACCCAACATGGCCTCCACCTTGACCCTGCAAGATAATAGTGATAGTAATAATAGTGATAATAGTAATAATAGTGATAATAGTAATACTAGTGATAATAGTAATAATCATAATCATAATACTGAAAGTATTAATAATAGTAATAATAGTAATACTCATAATAAAAATTAAAATAATAATAATAGTAATAGTATTAATTATAATCATATTAATAATAATAATAATAATATTAACACCTAATCATATTAATAGTAATAATACAAAAGCACACATAATAACAATAATAATAATCATAATAATAATAATAACTAATAAAAATGGTAATAATAATAATAATAATAATAATAATAATGGTAATAATAATAATAACTAATAAAAATAATAATAATATTGATAATCATAAGTCTAGTGGAAAACTGAACAAACTGCCCAATTTGAAGTTTCAGGGACGTAATCTGTTTCTGTCCTTGTACCACCCTTGTTTGATGGTCAGTAAGCACAAGGCGGTTGGTGAACGATAAATAATAAATATAATACACATAGCGATATAGTTATATGTTCCTTTGCAATTAAATTACACATATATGTAGATACCAAACATAAATAGGTTACTCACATATAACAAAGGATCGGATACACTATGGTAATTATGTCCTTATATACTCTATTCTTGAATATGAATAGTTATGGCGTAAAAAACAGACAAAGATGAACTGGTTGAAGCGAATACATTACGTAGGTTATACTGTGTGCTAATTGTCATCTTCAGGCACAGTACATACACGGATACAGATATACACATTTGCATAATCACACACACACACACACATATATTCATACTTTTACATAACTAGCACATTATATACAGTTAACCCTTTGAGTACCAGCGACGTGTTATATTTTATTCTAGCTACATTTAGACGATGTTGTGCAGCTTAGGAAGGATCTGTGGTAGTTAAAAGGGTTGGTTGAGATAGGTTGAAGCCTTATTATTGCTAGAGGCCCTTCCTAAATTGAATAAAATCGTGTAATAGTTGCCAGAATACGATAAATGAGACGTCCATATTATATTATAGCAACATACACATTACACATATGCAGTAAATAAATATCTTGTACATGCATCTTTTCACGCCCACACTCACACACAAGAGCATAATATATTCTACATTACAAATGCATTACCAACTCTGTATAAATGCATATATACATACTTATATGAATGTTTTCCCTCATGTACACATACATACATGCACACATACATCCTTATATTACATTAGGCTACCATAGCGCAGTTGGAATATATGTATATGCTCAGATTAATATGCATGATTCAAAACTGCATAATAAATCGTAGGCTTGTGCATATTTCGTTAACTGTCTTAATAGCGTCATGCATAGGTACGCGGAATTTCGGTGAGAGTGTCTTAGGTTCGAGTCCTTGGAGGGCCACATGTATTTGTTTACTTCATTAATTGAGTTTAGAAGTAAAGTCGGTTGGTGAAAAAATATAATAATGTACATATCTCCCCCAAAGGTCAAAATGCCTGGATACACGAAGTTTATAGCAGTTTAAGTCATAGGTTGAAGGAAATATTGATTGAGGGAGATAGTTCCAGAGTTAAGGGGACACTGACTGCTGTTGTGGCCTATAAATTAATTCATAAATCTTAGTTTCCTCGCTAGACATCCCTCAAACTTAGAAAAACAGCCCCTAGCCCCCCCTCACCCCCCCCCCCTCCCCCCCACCCCCCGCCTCTCAAGATAAATTTGTATATTTGTACGGGACGCCAGTATGACGGGCCCTTTTACAGCATTTCGACCAAAGCCGTAATTGTGAGCAAAGATATGTGAAGATATTTTTTCCATTGTAGTGCAGCATAATTCGAGCTTTTTCTGTCTTATTTTTTATTTTTATTTTTTGTTTTTGTTTTTTCTGTGGGCTTGGTGTGTTGGATTTTTCCAGAGATTCATTTTGTTGTTGTTGTTGTTCCCCAAGCTGCCTGGCCGAACAGCCCCAAGGCCCAGAGCAAGGTCAAGGCCATAACTGAGCGCCCCCTAAGAACCCTCCCTGCCGACCACAATAAAGCCTGGGTGACCGAAGCCACTCCATGGCGGGGAGCTGAGGAGGGTGCGGAAACGCCCGGGAAACCAAAGCCCCACCCAGTGCCCTGTGCCCCTCAGCAATTATGAAGAGAAAGTTGAGGGGCAAAGGAAAAATGTGACGCTTTAGCTTCCAATCTTGGTAGATTGGGAGGTTAATCCACGGAAGAAACGCCGTCACTTGAGATCTAGAAAATATATAAGTAAAAGGAACAGTCAGAGTAAGCTATGGGTATGGCAGAGATCGCTCAGTTCTCACTCTGATAGACCAGCCCATCACCACATGACTAGAACCCAATCCTCTCAGCATCAGCTAGGAAAGGCCCTAGAAAGCCGCCTTTGGCGGGGGGATAGCTCCCCTATTTCAACCCCTTTCGGGGTTGGACACCCGCCCATGTTGTAGCCTGGTTCGCTATCTAGGATTCTAGGTGAAGGGGTTGGCATTTGCAATAAGAAGTGGGTAATATTTTTTTGTTTAAGGATGAAGTATGGTTAAGCATTTAAATCATTGTACTTCTTGTTGTTGCACTTTGTTCTGTTTTGTGTGGGCGTGAATTTGTCCTTAATGCTGCTATGAAAAATGTATATTACTTTGATACAACAAATAGAATAAAAAAACACTAACATAGAAATGAAGTGGCCGCCTGTCATATGAAAACACACACACACACCCAAGAATCTACATATATCTGAATCTGCATCCTTGAATTCTAAAGTTAAGGGTAGAAAGGATGTTTGTTTGGTCTATTAATTCATTTATTCATATATTTTTTTAGTTTCCTCCCTAGACCTCCAACAAGCTTAGAAAAACACCCCCTAGACCCCCCTTCAAGATAAATTTGTAAATATTTCTGTAGCAAAATGTCCCGGCCGAAGCCCGGTTCCTCTTAAAATGTCAGGCTCGCTACCGCTCGCCAGGAAATAATCGACACCTAAATGGCACGAAAGGTCTTAAAATTGACAAAGAAATGGCGGGAAAGGTGTTAAAATCGCCAAACTAATGGGCAGAACGTCTTATAATGTCAAAACTAGTGGGGCTAAACATTAGGGAGAAGGGGGTCCAGAAAAACGGTCTGCCTCCCCTTGAACCTTTACCAACTCCGCCAAATTGGAAAACTTGGCGGAAGAAATGATTGAATTCCTCTCTGACATTAAGGGGAGATGGATCGTTTTTTGTGGACCCCTTTCTCCCTCGTGTTTAGTCCCATTAGTTCTGACATTTTAAGACGTTCGGCTCATTAGTTTGGCGATTTTTACACCTTTAGCTCCATTTCGTTGTCAATTTTATGACCAATCGTGCCATTTAGGTGTCGATTTTTTCCTGGCGAACGATAGCGAGCGTGTACTTATAAGAGGAAACGGCCTTCGGCCGGGACATTTTTCTACCGAAAAATTTACAAATTTATCTTGATGGGGGGTCTGTGGGGTGTTTTTCTAAATTTGAGGGAGGTCTAGCGAGGAAACTAAAAAAAAATATATATAAATGAATTAATAGACCAAAAGAACAGCAACTAGCCTCTTAGGTAGAATTATACATATGCCTCGGCAAAATAAAATATTGTTTGAGTTTGTGAAAAGGTTGAACGTGACATTTGACAATAATGTGAAGGCAAATAAATAAACAAATAAAGTAAGATATATGAAGACAAAAATAAATCAGAAAATGTACAGTCGGGAGCATACGAGGAGCTTAAAAATAATAATAATGATAATAATAACAATAATAATAATAATAACTATAATTACAATCTAAAATTATATACAGTCCCACAGATACATGAACAGAAAAATAACAATGCCAACAACAACACAACCACGACAAAAATAACAATGCCAACAACAACACAACCACGACAAAAATAACAATGCCAACAACAACACAATCACGACAAAAATAACAATGCCAACAACAACACAACCACGACAAAAATAACAATGCCAACAACAACACAACCACGACAAAAATCTCCTCCCACACACATGCTGTACGGAATGTAGGAGCCGGGAAAAAAAAAAAAAAAAAAAAAAAAATAATTAAAAAAAAAAAAATTATATATATATATATAACACCATCTTTATGCTCTGGGCCCATTACCTAGCACCAGCACTTCCTTGCGTGTATACCACCCAGCCCTAAGTGGGGACATTTAGAACGCTATCATAGTTAATTTCTTATATATATATATATATATACAGTATATTATATATATCTATCTATCTATCTATTGCCTGACGCCGTGATCCCCGAAGGGGTGGCCACGAACGAACCGCCCCCATGCACCTCTGTCCCCAGTCAGTCGACGCCCCTCCCCCCAACCAGCACCGCCTTCGTTCATGTAGTTCCTCACTCCATCCTTCCACCTCATATTCGGTCTACCTCTCCCCCTCTGTCCCTCCACCTCGCTCTCGTACACCCTCTTAGTCATTCTCTCGCTTTCCATACGTTCCATATGGCCGAACCATCTCAAGTTGTTCCTTTTCACACTTTCCAGCACATCTACCTCCACACCACACCTCCTTCTTACTTCCTCATTAGTCTGTCTATCCCTCCATGTAACTCCGCACGCACTCCTTAAGTAATTCATTTCCACTGCTCTCACTCTTGGTCTGAGTCTCTCAACCAACGTCCATGCTTCGCTTCCGTAAGTCAGTGTCGGGATTACCACACTGTCATGCAAGGACTTCTTCACTTCCATACTGACCACCCTATTTCTTGTTACTGCTTTTAGCGTTCCTACAACCCTCTTCCCCTGTTGTACCCTCTCCCGCACCTCTTCATCCATAGTCCCATCTTTACTCAACACACTGCCCAGATACTTAAAAGAGTTGACGATCTCCATAGCCTGACCGTTCAGCTTCACCTCACACTCTGTGACTTCACCCCTTTCGAAGACCATAACCTTGCTCTTCCCCGTATTTACCTTCAAATTCCGTTTTTCGCACACTGTTCCAAACTCATTTACCAGACCCTGCAACTCCCATTCATTATCACTCATCAGAACTGTATCATCCGCAAACAGCAGTATAGGTAGCTTCCACTCAATTCCCTCCCTTTTCAGCGATACACCAACATCCACTGCTCTTGATAGTATTTCTTTCATGACTCCATCCATATATACAGTAAACAACCACGGGGACATCACACACCCCTGTTTCAAACCAACATTCAGGTCAAAGAACTCGCTCTGCTCACTCTCCACACGTACTGCCGCCTTTGCATCCTCATACATGCTCTTCACTGCTTTCAGCAACTTGCCCTCTACTCCGTATATTCTAAGTACTTTCCACAAACCTTCTCTATCCACTCTGTCATAGGCCTTCTCCAAGTCCATAAAGGCAACATACACCTTTTGTTTCTTCTCCAGATACTTCTCCACAACACAATTCAGGGTAAAAATCTGATCTACACATCCTCTTCCCTTCCTAAAACCTCCCTGCTTGTCGCCTATCCATTTCTCCGTTCTCACTCTCACTCTCTCAATCACTACCCTACTGTATACCTTCCCTACTACGCTTAGAAGACATATTCCTCGGTGGTTACCACACACTCCTCTTTCCCCTTTGCCCTTATATAGGGGACTATTATGCCAGTCTTCCAGTCATCGGGTGCACTCCCCTTCTCCCATGCTAGTTTGCACATTTTCCATACCCATTCTATCACTATCTCACCACCATACCTCAACATTTCCCACACACTCCATCTGTTCCTGGTGCTTTCCCCAACTTCACTCTTTTCATGGCTTCCCACACTTCTGACCTCCTGATCCCCACCTCCTCCTCCACTACTTCTCTTCTTCTCCCTCCCATACCATATCCAGCTATGTTTGCTGGCTCTTCATTCCTTACATTTAGCAACTCACTGAAGTACTCCCTCCATCTTTCAACTCTCTCTTGCTTCTCGGCTAGCATTCTCCCATTCTTATCTTTCACACCCTTACTGTTTCCCTTGCTACCTTCCCTAACTTTCTTGACTTCTTTCCAGAACAGTTTCTTACTCTCCCTCCATTTTACACTCAGATTCCTTCCAAATTCCTCATATACTCTTCTCTTACTTTCCTTCACTACTCTCTTCACCACCCTCTTACTCTCCACGTACCTCGCTCGTTTCTGTCTCTCGGAATCTTCATTCCCTCTACTACCCAACCATATTATATATATAGTATATATATTATTTTTGTTTTATTTTGTTCGTGTATTTCATTATTTGGCTGATTTTCATATATTTATTTTTTCTTAGTATCGTGTATTTTTAATTGTATTATTTGTTTATGTTTTGTGTAAGAGAAGACAATGCAAAACTACCTGTAACAAGTTTACCCACCAAAGTTGAAAGATTGAATGACAGCCGAATGCAAGGTACATTACAGTCAAAATGTCCATACACACAGAGTTTGAAGCAGCCCAAGTCATAGAATGAGGGTAAGACAGATTGAGGGAGGGAGTTCCAGAGCTTACTCGTCGAGTAGAAGAAAGACTGGGAAAATCCATTCACTCTTGGGTTAGAGAGCTAGACAGAATAGGGGTGGGAATGTATTGAAAGGCTGGTGCCCCCTATTCTACGTAAGGGAGGAGGTATCCACTGAGCAGGTTATGAGTAACACTGTTTATTGTAATAGTGGTAGAAGGAAGAAAGATATTCAGTATTGCGGCGTGTAGAGAGAGACAGTAGGGAATTAGTAAGAGGAGGTGAATTGATGAGACAAATGTGCTTTTGACTCTACCCTTTCGAGAAGTGCGGTATGGGTGGAACCTCCCCACACATGCAAACAATACTCGCTACATGGGCGCACTGTGCCCCTGTGCAAAGTAAGAAGCTGTGCGGGGGTGAGAACCCACAGAGACGGTTAAGCGCACTTAACTTCTAGGAATCTGTTTTAGCACATATAGTATTACGAGCTTTCCAAGAAATGTCAGAAGAATAAGAAGCACCAAGAATATTGAGAGAATATGAAGGGTTGATTTGTGTGTGTTGCTGAAGAGTAAGGGATAGTCATGTGGAAGGTTGTGACGAGTAGATAGATGGAGAAATTGGGTATTGGAAGCACTGATAGTAACAAGATTATCTCTGCCCCAATCGGATATAGTGGATAGATCAGAAGATATGCGTGCTATTGTGGTGTGAGTTTTGGTGTAATTGCCTGCTGGGTCGTTCTGCAAAACTAGTTGAATAGTGTAAGGTAGAGTCGTCAGCATATGAGTGGATAGGATTAGAGGTACAGTTGAGAAGATCATTAATGAATATTAGAACGAGAGTTGGAGACAAGACAGACATCTGGGGAACACCAAAGTTGATATGCTGAAGTAGTGAGTGATGGCAATCCACAACCGAAGGCATAGTATGACCAGAAAGGACATTTGAGATAAAGGCACATCTAGAGGGATATAAACCGATGGAGGGCCGTTTAGAAGTTAGAGGTTTGTGCTAGACTTTATCGAAGACTTTCAATGTCTAGCACAATAAGAAAAGGTCTCGCCAAAGTCCGGAAGGATTTAGCAAGTTAAGAAAGGGAATCACCAGTAGAACGGCCCCTAAGAAACTATACTAGCGATCTAAAAGTAGATTATGGGAAGATAAATGCTTGGATTAAGAATAGATTAAATAACTAAAGATGCAAGAAGGGAGATCAATTGGACGATAGTTGAGAGGGTTGAGAGCGGTCACCCTTCTTTCGAACAGGTTGAATTAGAACAAAGTTCCAGCAAGAAGGGGTGATGTTAGAAGAGAGGCAGAGACGGAAGAGTTTGCCTAGGCAGGGAGGTAGCACGGAGGAACAGTTATTGAATAGAAGAGGAGGAACACCATCTGATTTGTACGCCTTCTTAATAATAAACCCAGAAAGGGCAAAAAGTACATCCTTAGAAGAGAATATGATATTAGTTATAACTAAGAAAGAGAGGGGGTGGTGAGGGAGGAATACCACTGGAATCATCCATGGTTGAATTTTTAGCAAAACATTGAGCGAATAATTCAGATTTGTCAGTGGAAGAATTGTCGATGGTAAAAATATTCCGGTCAAAGGCTGATTCAACCAAAATTGCAGACTTGCTGATGCTCGCCAGGACAAAATCGACACCTACTGTAAAGGGCACGAACATTTGTAAAACCGCCAAATTAATAAGGAGAATGTTTCAAAATCTCAACACAAATTAAGCTAAACATGATTGAAAACGGGGTCCATCTCCCCCCCCCCCCCCCCACAGTGCCACACATATGAACCTCCTTTATACTAGGGACCCATTACCTTGCACAACCACCACCACCATCGTTTGTCAGGAGGGTTGAGTAATGTATCGTATTATTTATTTAACGTCACGTCTTGTTCGATGGATTTTTTTAAAGTTACATACAAAGGATTTACTGTTTATTTACTAGGATATCCAAACAATACTATATTTTGTATGTGAAGGCCTTAGAGAACCAGAGTGTTTCATTGTAAGTATCGTGACGCTCGGGCAGGAAATGTTTATGGTCTCTTTAGGGGAAGTTATTATTATTATTTTTTTGTTTTTGGTTGGGGGGGGGGGGGGGGCCGCAAAAGTAAATCATTGCAATTCTGCTACCAAATGCTGGAGCTGACGGAGTTTCAGTTACTGTAAATGCGTGCATCAGTGACAGAGAAACCCTGCTTACAAACAGACGACAATGTTCACATGATATCCACACACTTTGTTTGTGGGAGATAATATACGAAGAAAATAGTCTAAAACACAATCCCACCCAAATGAGACTAAGAGCACTCCTTTTTTCTCGGACCCATTGCGTAGCCCAGCCACCACCCCGTTTATAGCAGGCTGCCTTAAGTGGGTAAAAATGTAAGACCGTCCAGTTTTAAGTTTTGTATTTTTGTACCTATTAGTGTCACGTATATTCACCTGTTTTGTGTAAGTTTTATTCGAGGAAATCTACGAAACTGATTTGGGTTGCATTGTTAATTTCTTTGGTAGAAATGTCTTGTTTTATCTTTTTTTATATTTATATACTATTTTTGTATGGCTGAAATATAGTGATTAACCCAACTAGTACCGGTGACGTCCCTTTCAGTACATTCTGTCAACTATTAGTCAATTCATCCAGCTTGGGTTACAGACTATCTCAATATATCCTTTTAGCTACCATATATACCTTCCTAAGCTTCATAAAATCATCTGAATATAGCTGAAATGAAATACAAAATACGTCGATGGTACAGAAGGGGTTAATGGTAGCCAGAATATTCTGATGAAAGCAACGGAGTTATGAAGGGGTTAAGCATTGAACATAATATAGCCTTCTTATTATTGTGATAAGAGTTTAGTATAGTAAAAGTATTATTAAAACACCTACTGTCCCAGTAACGTACGTTGGCCGACAGTAAAAAAGTCACTCGTCAGTACCAGCGACGGACGATGTTCCTCCTTAATATGCGGTCCTTGTAACTGCCCGTATCGAGCGGTACCTGGTACCACGACTTGTACGCACTGCTCTGAGACGTTGGCAACACTTCTCAGCTTATATCCAAGCTCCCATACGCAGGAGGGTCAGTATTCCTACATCTTTTGAGGTGGAAGGGTGTTCTCTCTCGACTCTGAAGCCATTTTGGCCACATTGTCTGGTACTGGAGGGTACATTTATGTTAATACCCTCTGGTACAGTAGGGGTTAATTGGATTATTATCACAGATGTATGTTCTTGAAATATTTTGCTCGTATCGTAATTTAGCCATAGAGAGAATAAGTTTTAAAAGTAATATTCACGATACCTCACCTATCACATTAACCACCGTTGTTTATATAAGTTAGCCCAAAGAAAAAAATATAACTATTTTTGTTTTGTTTTTGTGCAACATTAATCTACCTGTTTTTTGTTTTTTATCTTCGGGATTTTTTGAGCTAATTTGAGTAAAAGTGATGCTATTGTTCGAAATGGAAGGAGTGGATTACACGTTTGTATTAGATAATACGGCATTGTTTTTATGGTAAATTAACGTGTTGGCTGTGAATAACAATCTTTGAGAGCGGGTATACCTTTTTATTTTTTGCCATCACGAAAACTCCCTTGTGTTCAGACCCTTTTACCGAGCGCCAGCACCAAGACCTTTGAGAAATTTAGACCATCGCCCTGAATTGGATAAAAAGATAAGATTGTATTACTTTTTTTGTTTTCATCATATTTGTAACGCGTATTTTTACCAAATGTGTGATGTTCTTTACTTTACTGCTAGGTCTGATTTGTTGGGAGTTTTTCGAAGCTAATTTAAGTTGCGTGTGCCATTATCTACGTGGTGTGTTGGTGTTTTTATTGAAGGCGTGGATTAAATACGAAGGTTTCCTTCAGTCATTCCGAATACTGTAGCATTATTACAGTTATGCATTAAGCCCTTCAGTACCGTCAACGTCTTTTTCATTTTGTCTAGCTATATTTAGACGATTGTGTGCAGTTTAAGAAGGACTTGGGGGTAGTAAACAGGGTCAAGTGAGATAGTTCAAAGCCTATTAATTGCTGAGGCCCTTTTTGCAACTGAATAAAATCGTCTCATAGCAGCCAGAATATAGCTAAAAAGAAGTCACCGGTACTGAAAGGGTTAAGAAAGCAGTTGGTGTGACTTAACTACTGTATATGATAACTGTACAAGAACGTGAGCATTAATTAACATCATTCTTAAGGGGGCCCACCTCCTTTGTTTTTCTCTCTCCCTCTCTCTCTGGGTTGTATCCATTCAGCCTAGTGTTTAAAGATGTTTATCCCCATCCAGGTGTCGATTTTTTCCTGGGGAGTGGTAGCGAGCCAGTATATAAAAAACAATGTTTTTGACAGCAGGCTAAATTTGTAAATTTTTCGATAGAAAAATTTCTCCGGCGAAGCTGGATTTCTCTATACAATGCTGGCTCGCTGTTGCTCGCCAAGAAGAAATCGACACCTGGATTGGGATAAATGTCTTAAAACAGTAGGCTGAATGGATACAAGCCAGGGAGAGAGACAAAAGGAGAGAAAAATAAGCAGGTCACCTCCCTTAACATCAATAACACCTCAAATAAAATTAATGAAAGCATGTGATTCTCCCAGGATTCGAACCTAGGATATTACATATAGGACTTACACTCCCTAACCATTACACCATCAAGACAGTTATAAGTACAGCACATGACCACGATTGATATCCATTTATCGAATACTGGATATCAATCTTATCATTACTATACCCAACCGCACTATTAGTAGCTTAAGGGGAGATCTCCACTCGAGGGATTGTTTTCTTGACCCCTTTCTCCCTCATGTTTAGCCCCATTGCTTTTGATATTATAAAACGTTTGCCCCATTAGTTTAGCGATTTTAAGAACTTTCACCCCATATTAAGACCTTTCGTGCAATTCAGGTGTCGATTTTATCCTGGCGAGCGATAGCGAGCCTGTAATTTAAGAGGAACCGGCCTTCGGCCGGGAAATTTTTCTACCGAAAAATGTACAAATTTATCTTGAAAGGGACTCAAGGGGGTTGTAATTTTAAGCTTGATGGAGGTCTAGGGAACCAACTAAATACCTCCCCTTAACTGTTTAGGGGAGATGGGCCATTTTTCTGGTCCCCCTTCTTCCTCATGTTTAGCCCAATTTAGTTTTAAGATTTTAAGACGTTCGCCCCATTACTTTGGACATTTTAAGACCTTTCACCCCTTTTCTATATCAATATGAAGACCTTTCGTGCCATTTAGTTGTCGATCTTTTTTCCTGGCGAGCGATAGCGAGCTTGTGATTTCAAGATAAACCAGACATCGGCCGAGATAATTTTCTATTGAAAAATGTAAACAAAAATCTTGAAGGGAGTGTTTTTTAAAGCTTGATGAAGGTCTAGCGAGGAAACTAAAACCTATATTAATATAATATTAATATATCAATAAATAGACCCACAAAATAACCAGTCGCCTTAAGGGGAGGTGTTTAGTTTCCTCCCTAGACTTCCATCAAGCTTAAAATTACACTCCCTAGACCCCCTTTCAAGATAAATTTGTACATTTTTCGGTAGAAAAATGTCTAGGCCGAAGGCCGGTTCCTCTTAAATTACAGGCTCGCTATCGCTCGCCAGGAAAAAATCGACACCTAAATGGCACGAAAGGTCTTAAAATTGACAGAAATGGGGCGAAATGTTTTAAAATCGCCAAACTAATGGGGCGACCGTCTTAAAATCTCAAAAGCAATGGGGCTAAACATGAGGGAGAAAGGGGTCCAGAAAAAAATCCCTCAAGTCGATATCTCCCCTTAAGAGAGAGGAAAAACCATTTTAGGGCCTGTTCTATGATCTGACTCTTATAGGTAAACATATATATAATTAGTTCATGGTTGTTATTATGAAAGGAAATGCAAAGTGTTTGGTATAATTTGAATCCTTCAAGAATGTTGCATATTTCAAGGCTTTAACCCCTTCACCACCATGACCTACTTTTCATCATATTCTGCTTATCTTTAGACGATTTTCTTTAGTTGACAATCTCCTATCCGACTCAAATGGGTAAGTATGATCTCTATAAATCCTCTTAGTAATATAGGTCCTACTTAAACTGCATACAATTATCTAATCTTAGCCAGAATCAAAGGTAAAAATGCGTCATGGTGCTGATGGGGTTAAAGTTTTAACATTTTGCATTGGGTGACGATGGCAATGACAAATATGGTGTCAAGTGACTTTATGTAGGTAAATATATTGAAAAAGGAATTTAATTGATTATAAGAATGTGTTTCCTGTAAAAAGATAGGGCTTTGTCTTCTGAAGAAAATTATACCAAAATCATCAAAATCCGTTGAAAAATAAGGAAATTGAAGAAATTTTCGTTTCGAAAAATAATATTAGCGGGAAATCTACTTCAATTTGAAAGAAAAACAAAATTGTCCACCAAAAGTTATATAACTTTCTTATTTGACAATAGATGTTAATGCTTGTTGTACCATTTGCATCAGCAAAACAACTTCTATTTATCTACACTAAGAAATATCCATATATTCAGTTAAAATTCATCAGAAAGATAATTATAATGACAAAATAATATAAATATTCAAAGACGTAACTTACAGTAAACAAGCAAGTAGGCCTACATCAAATCACTTCTAAAGGCATAATTTGAACAAATCTCATTTATACATAGCCTAGATGCCTCAGCATACAAGATTTATTCATTCATGACCACCCCCTAGGCCATGGCATAGTCTGGCAATGATGGATAACATTTGATTTTTTTTTTATACATCAAATGTTTTATGAATAAAATATATGCCCCTTGAAAATCGCGTTTTCATCGTTTTCTTTGATAGCACATCCAAGAGAAAACGTTATTGATACAGTAACTAAATTATTTTACCCCCCCCCCAAAAAAAAATCTCAATAATTGAATATTGGTTATGCGCTTCTGCTCCCCCCCCCCCCCCCAATTAAAGGGACAGGGTTTAATTTTATATTCGTTTTCACCAACTCGCCATTTAATTTACAAATAAATCTAACTAACGAAATCAATTAAAGTAATGTCATTTTATTTGTATAATATACAATTTTTTGGCAACCACATGCATACTATGATTTTTTTAGAAGCCTTTGAAGGTGTTAACTCAAAATTCATAATAAGATCCATTTTAGGTCCTAGACCATTCCTTTGATGGGGCACAGATCACATAGGACTGACCTCGCTAAGAAATATTCTTGAACCTATTGACATTTTTAAAATCGTTCTTAACACCAATAACACCCCAAATGAATTTTTAAAAAGCATGTGATTCTCCCAGGATTCGAACCTAGGATATCACATACAGAACTTACACCCTCTAACCATTACACCATCAAGACAGTTATAAGTAGAGCACATGACCACGACTGATATCCATTTATCGTATACTGGATATTAATTTAATCATGTACTGATACAAATATAACCAATTGAATCAATGCAGGGATAAAGTACGATAACTAGTGTGTTTCTCACTTCGTAAATATCTAATTAGTTATCTCAATATATTTAGGAATGTCGCCTCTCAATAACACATATGTTAAACTATCGCTTCATTCTTTTAAACCTATCACAGTAGTATCTATGTATTATTATTTGTATTCGGCTATCACAATGGTTTTCTAATTAACTCAAAAATGCTTCATGTACACTCTGATACCATAGTCTCTAGCCCACTCATAATAATTCGTGGACCACCTATGTTTTTCTTTATGCTATTATCATTATCTGGAATGATTTTTGGATAGAACTTTTTTTTCAGTAAATAGTATAATAGTTGTATAGTTCATTTATAAACAATTACATTAATAAATTCGGTTCACGAGATATACTTCCATAGTTAGAAATTGGTAAAGTCCACGAATTTGTATGAATGGGCTAGAAATTAACTATGGTATAAGAGTGTACCCTACACAGAGCGGTCGGGAAACATTAGCCCATACGAGATTCTCACGTATTATGTAATATACAGTATGTATTAAAATTTAAAACTTGCAAACTAACAAACCAAATCTGGGACAATACAACTAACAAAGATACTGCATATGTATGGTTAGTAGAGAAACTATTGACCTCCCATATCGACGTTTGTTATAAAATGATGCTAGTAACAGCCTGTGTTTGTTGTAACAACAAGGACATTAATAATTATCGTACGCCTGGTAGGTCTGTGACTTTCTTCCTCGTCGTCCCCCTCTCTTGCTGAAAGTTTTGCACGAATGATCTATTAAGGGGAGGTATTTAGTTTGGTCCCTAGATATCCTTCAAGCTTAAGATTACACCCCCTTGAGCCCCTTTCAAGATCAATTTGTACATTTTTCGGTAGAAAAATGTTCCGGCTGAAAGCCGGTTCCTCTTAAATTACAGGCTCGCTATCGCTCGCCAGGATAATATCGACACCTAAATGGCCCGAAAGGTCTTAAAATTGATAGAAATGGGTTGAAAATTCTTAAAATCGACAAAATAATGGGACGAACGTTTTAAAATTAGAAAAACAATGGGGATAAACATGAGGGAGAAAGGAGTCAAGAAAAAAATCCCTCAAGTGGAAATCTCCCCTTAGGGGGGTAGCACTCGCTTTTTAATGTACCCCCTTCTATCGCTACTACAATAATCAGGGATCCTCGGAGTTTTCCCAGTGTATGCCACCTCCTCTACGTAGGGAACGTGGTACCCGTCTTGCAACACAATCCCATCCCTACTCTGTGCAACTTTCCAACCCAAGAGTGAAACGTTAATCTCAGTTTTTCTTCTATTCAACAGCTGAGCTCTGGAACTCTCTCCCGGAATCAGGCTTTCTTTCCCTCCTCCTATGACTGAAATTGCTTCAAACTCTGTGTGTCCAGGCATTTTGGCTCGAACGTCCCTTGATTTTGGCCCTGTCACTCTTTCATCTATGGGGGAGGCACTCGCTACAGGCAGTTCTGCCATTTGTCTCCCTCACTCGCATAGAAAAACAAAACAAATCACTACTTACATTACCAGTTTTCGAAATGGCATCGGGTACTATAATAATATGCAATATATCATCAGTTTCGTAGTTGCTTCACGAATCACTTTAGGATCGATCATTTCACCATCGATGTTCTATCTCAAATGCTGTCCCTATACTATTTCTTTTCAGCTGAGTCCCTTAGCAGCAAGTTTCCCTATATTTTATGGAAAAATGTGAAACTATTATATATATCTACGTCATATGCATGCCAAGTTTTCATAATAACAACAACTTTCGCTACAAAGTCTTCGTAATAACCGAGTAATGAAGATGAGGACATGACAATTTACCCTCAGCTGAAATAATACCGACTATGGTTACTTAAGGGGGGTAGTACTCGCTTTGTATGGCCCCCCTTCTCCCTCATGTTTCGCATAATAGTTTTTGAGGTTTTAAGATTTTCGTGCCGTTAGTTTGTCGATTTTTAAGACCTTTTGTCACATTTCTTCGTCAATGTTAAGACCTTTCGTGCCATTTAGGTGTCGATTTTTTTCCTGGCGAGCGATAGCGAGCCTGTAATTTTAGAAGGAACCGGCCTTTGGCCCGAGACATTTTCTACCTAAAAATGTACACATTTATCTTGAAAAGTGGTCTAGGGGGTACTATTTTAGCTTGATGGAGGTCTAGCGAGGAAACTAAAAATTAAATCAATTAATAAATATATAGACCAAAAACCAAGGACTACCCACTTAAGTTAAGTGGGGACATGACAATTTACCCTCAGCTGAAAGAAAACGGTCAGTAGCCAGTCATCTATCTCACCAGTCAATACATCGACACCAACCAGTCAGTCAGTTATCGCCAGTCCGTTCCATCATCACTCGCAGATACACCCAAATCCTATTCGCGAAAATGATGCCGTTTCCAAATCGAACGAAATGCAATCACGCTCGGTAATGGACCCAAGATGGCGGCTGAAATCGGCTGCTGGTGGCTGGGGTCACCTGCTTCTTTTATCTTTCTCTCCTGTTCTCTATTTCTCTGGCTTGTATTCCATTCGGCCCCATTCATCCAACTGTTTTAAGACTTTTAATCCCATCCAGGTGTCAATTTCTTCCTGGCGAGCGATAGCGAGCCAGCATTGTATGGGGAAATCCGGCTTCGCCGGAGAAATTTTGCTATCGAAAAATGTAAAAATTTAGCTTGCTGTCAAAACAAAAATATAAATATTCTGGCTCGCTACCGCTCGCCAGGAAAATATTGACACCTGGATGGGGGTAAACGTCTTAAAACAGTAGGCTGAATGGGGCCGAATAGATACAAGCCAGAGAAAGAGAGAAAAGGAGAGCAAAAAGGCCTGTGACCCTCAATATGGGAATCGAGTACGGTGGCGCTAAAAAGTCATGTCTCAACTGTCATACGTTTGGCTTCCTCTGTGCTGTATTAATGTCTGTCAGATGTTGAATGGGGTGGGTAAGTGTAGGACCATGTTTGTATAATTATATCACTCGAATAGAAGAAATCATGTATAAATATTGCTGATACGAAATATTGATACACATACATGGTGCAGAGACATCAATTATTAGCGCGACTGTACATAGGGGGAAACTGTGTTGTTGATTTTATAGGTGGGTGCAGGGATTTAATGTGAGTTCGATATTCTCTCTCTCTCTCTCTCTCTCTCTCTCTCTCTCTCTCTCTCTCGCTCTCGCTCTCGCTCTCGCTCTCGCTCTCGCTCTCTCGCTCTCGCTCTCTCGCTCTCGCTCTCGCTCTCGCTCTCGCTCTCTCTCGCTCTCGCTCTCTCTCTTTTTTTTAGTGGCATGATTGGGATAGTAAAGGGAGGGAGAGATTGTTTACATTACTTATGCTTTATTGAAAACAACTTTATTTTTGTGTTCATTATATTATTATTATTATTATTATTATTATTATTATTATTATTATTATTATTGTTGGCATTTATTGATTTATATTTATTTAGTTATATATATACAGAGTGATTCAGAATTGCATGCATTCAATTGGAAGACGACCTCCTTGGATAATTTTAAACAACAATGTCTCTATGGTAAAATGTGGAATTATACATAGTTTGGCTGTTGCAGTACATTGACGATGTTGTGTTAATGAGGGTGGAAAGTGAAGGGAAACCCCCATAGATTTGTGTACACTTTATTCACAGATTTCGACAAGTGTGTTCCTCTTTGCTACAGGCTAAAGAAAATGTTCAAAGTGGCCCCCATGTGCCTGCAACACACTGTACTCTTGTACTCAAAAGATGTGAAAAATATCCTCGGAAATCTACGCGGGTCTCGTATCATTTTCCACCGTCATTAAGGGGAGATATCCACTTGAGGGAGTTTATTCTGGACTCCTTTCTCCCTCATGTTTAGCCCATATTGATTTTCTAATTTTAAAACGTTCGCCCCATTATTTTGATGATTTTAAGAACTTTCAACCCATTTCTGTCAATTTTAAGACCTTTAGTGCAATTTAGGTGTCTATTTTATCCTGGCGAGCGATAGCGATCCTGTAATTTAAGAGGAACCGGCTTTCAGCCGGGACATTTTTCTACCGAAAAATGTACAAATTTAGCTTGAAAGGGGCTCAAGGGGGTGTAATCTTAAGCTTGATGGATATCTAGAAACCAAACTAAAAACCTCCCCTTAACACAACATCGTAAATGTACTGTAAAAGCCAAACTATGTATAATTCGACATTTTACCATAGAGACATTTCCACTATGTTCATTTTCCAAGGAGGTCGTCCTCCAATTTAATGCATGCAATTATGAATCACCCTATATAATTTTATATATATATATATATATATATATATATATATATATATATATATATATATATATATATATATATTATTTTGTTAGTATATTTTTTATTCATGGGAAGGACCAAACGATGTGGCTCAGTTCCTTAAGGGGAGATTTCCACTTGAGGGTTTTTTTCTTGACCCCTTTCTCCCTCATGTTTAGCCCCATTGCTTTTGATATTATAAAACGTTCGCCCCATTAGTTTAGCGGTTTTAAGAACTTCCACCCCATATTAAGACCGTTCGTGCCATTCAGGTGTCGATTTTATCCTGGCGAGCGATAGCGAGCCTGTTATTTAAGAGGAACCGGCCTTCGGCCGGGAAATTTTTCTACCAAAAAATGTACAAATTTATCTTGAAAGGGACTCAAGGGGGTATAATTTTAAGCTTGATGGAGGTCTAGGGAACAAAGTAAATACCTCCCCTTAACTGTCGTTTTTGCTGAGGGAGGAATCCATTGATGACCGTGACAAATGGAACGGACAAAAAAAAACCGAGAGCGTCAAAGATGGCCGCTCAAATAGTCTGCTGTTGACTAATGGGACTCGAAAAAAACTGAAAATATATTGAGGCGGTTTGGAGAATTGATGTGATTTTTAGTTGATGATTTGTGTTATTGCTTGCGAGGAATAGACGAATGACATTACATAGGAATAGAACAAATATATATAGAAATATTCATGGTGAGCGTATTTTAATTGAAATATAATTCAATTTTAGTTTTGTTTGTTTTTGTATGTGCCCCATTAATGGTGAACGTGTCAATATTTGTATTACATTATAGAATCTATATTTCTGGAATACCCTGTTTTAGTATTGTTATTATCATTGTTTTTGGTAGTAATAGTATATTATCATATTTTATTCTTTTCATAATTATATATCTATCAACTTTATTAAGGGGGCCCAACTGTTTTGTTTTATCCTTCTCCCCTTTTCTCTCACTTGTATCCATTTGGCCCCATTCACTCAACTGTTTGAGTGAGGGGGCCCACCTCGCTTTTTTCTATCTTTCTCTCCTTTTCTCTGACTTGTATCCATTCAGCCCCATTCAGCCTACTGTTTTAAGACGTTTATCCCCGTCCAGGTGTCGATTTCTTCCTGGCGAGCGATAGCGAGCTAGCATTGTATGGAGAAATCCGGCTTCGCTGGAGAAATTTTTCTATCGAAAAATGTACAAATTTAGCTGCTGTAAAACAAAGCTATATATGATGGCTCGCTACCGCTCGCCAGGAGAATATTGACACCTGGATGGGGATAAACGTCTTAAAACAGTAGGCTGAATGGGGCTGAATGGATACAAGTCAGAGAAAAGGAGAGAAAGATAGAAAAAAGCGAGGTGGGCCCCCTTAAGAATATAGTCGTACTTAGTAATATATGGACTTAGTTATAATTATAGTCACTAATTGATCACTTGCGAGTTTCTGGCTATAAGGAAGTTAGAGTTTTTGACATTGATACTTAGCAGAATTACCAGCTAAAATGCGGCTATATAGTTCATATATAAATACAACTAAATTCAATATACGTTTTATCCATTAGACGTCTACTTTATTATTGTATTTGTTTTTAATATCGATGTTTACGGCTCCAACTTCCTCATAGCCTGAAATTCGCAAGTGGTCAATTACCTAAGAGTATATTTTTCCAGCTGGCATAAAAATGAGATCACATTATCATAATTACTCCGCTACAACTAACATTTTGCTGTGAAACATTTTATTTTTAGTGAAGAAAATTACATTACCCTAATATGAAGTAGAGATATTATTAGTATCATATTTGTCTGTTCAGCATCCAAAAATCAGCTTCGAAGAGAATTATTTTTCCGCCAGGTGAAAAATAACTATACTCGATTTTCTTCTTAAGGGGCCCCCACCTCGCTTTTTGTTTTTATCTTTCTCTCCCTCTCTCTTTGGCTTGTATCCATTCGGCCCCATTCAGCCTACTGTTTTAACACGTTTACCCCCACCCAGGTGTCAATATTTTCCTTGCGAGCGGTAACGATCCAGCATATTATATTTGTTGTTGTTTTGACAGCAGGCTAAATCTGTAAATATTTCGATAGAAAAATGTCCGGCGAAGCTGGATTTCTCCATACAATGCTGGCTCGCTTTCGCTCGCCAGGAATAAATCGACACCTGGATGGGGATAAACGTTTTAAAACAGTTGACTGAATGGGGCCGAATGGATACATGCCAGGGAAACAGAGAAAAGGAGATAAAGATAAAAACAAAGTTCGGTGACCCCCCCCCCCCCCTTAAACTTGAGGGATTTCTGGACCCCTTTCTCCCTCATGTTTAGCCCCATTGCTTTTGAGATTTTAAGACAGTCGCCCCATTAGTTTGGCGATTTTAAGAACTTTCGCCCCATTTCCGTCAATTTTAAGACCTTTCGTGCAATTTAGGGTGTCGATTTTATCCTGGCGAGCGATAGCGAGCCTGTAATTTAAGAGCAACCGGCTTTCAGCCGGGACATTTTTCTAGCATTATATTCGAATATAATACTGCTGTACAATCGCGCTAAAAAGTGATGTCTCGGCACCCAAGTCTGTTTCGATCAATAATGGGTATCAGCAATATCTAAGCTTCATTTCTTCATGTCGAGTGAAATATGCAAACATGTTCCTAAAGTTACCCACCTTATTCAACATCTGACAGACATAATTACAGCCCAGAGCGAGCCAAACGTAATGACAGCTGGGACGTGACTTATTAGCGCCACCGTACCAGCTGAATAAATAAGATGGGAGCAAGCTAATTTATCGCCAGCATAAAAAACAGGAGATTACATTTTTTTTTTTTTTTCCCCCAGCTGATGGTAAATTGAATCCCATAGCATCCGATTTCTGGATTCTTAACCCGTTCAGTACCATTGACATCCATTTTACTTAAGGGGAGGTTTTTAGTGTGTTTCCTAGACTTCCATCAAGCTTGAAATTACACTCCCTTGACCCCCTTTCAAGATAAATTTGTACATTTTTCAGTAGAAAAATGTCCCGGCCGAAGGCCGGTTCCTCTTAAATTACAGGCTCGCTATCGCTCGCCAGGAAAAAATAGACACCTAAATGGCACTAAAGGTCTTAAAAGTGACATAAATGGGGTGAAAGTTCTTAAAATCGCCAAACTAATGGGGCGTACGTCTTAAAATCTCAAAAGCAATGGGGCTAAACATGAGGGAGAAAGGGGTAAAGAAAAATATCCCTCCAGTGGAAATCTCCCGTTAATTCTAGCTACTACTCATCGATTTTATTCAGTTTAGGAAGAAACTCTAGCAATTGCAAGGCTTCAAACTATCTCAACCGACCCTTTGAGCTACCACACATAATTCTTAAGCTGCACACTATCGTCTAAATATAGCTAGACTAAAATATAACACACGTCGCTGGTACTCAAAGGCTTAATGGACAAATATGATACTTCTGTGTCTCTGCGTCACATATGTTGTCAAATTTTCCCACTTACCAACATATTTCACTACAAAATCTGAATTAGTCCTAGCCAAGTAATTACATTCATAAAATCGCTCCCAGAGATAAACTTCCGTAATTAAAAATAGGTGATTTTTTTTTTCTTCTATATTCCAACTTACTTCCTCTCGGGCATAGGCTGAGAGCCTTAACATTCACCGCTTTACAATGAACAGTGAAGCCCGTGAGGTCTTGTTCCAGTCTAGGGAGTGAGACATGTGAAGCACGTAGAGCACAAAGAGCACCTGCCATCTTGCCTTCACATGAGGCAAGGTGCTCACTCATGGCCCGAAACGAGCCCATCTCTGAAGCCACCCCGCTCCCGTGCTTCACCGTCTCACCCCCTACACTCGGACTCTCACACTTACACACACACAACGCCACCTGTTGAGCAGATAACTCACCAGGCATTGCATCCCTATAGCATATTTTGAATATGGGAATATTCATACAGTGCTATTTAATCAGGGAACAATGAGGGTATTTTATTGACGTTTCGGTGGGCTTGTGGTAATGCACTGTTACCTAGGTACAGCACAAATTCCATCCCAATAATATCTATCCATTGATACATCGGGATTTGAACCCGGGACCTTTGGATTACCAGGCCAGTGGCAAGACCACTCCACCACACCTCCCCTAGATACTATGGCATCCGAATTTACGAAAAATGGCAAAAGTTTGTGCAAACCATGTTTCCCCCGTCCCTTTGAAAATGTTTAACTTTGTAAGGTTAAAGGGTAGCTATTTTGTAACTTTGTAAGGTTAAAGGGTAGCTATTTTGTAACTTTGTAAGGTTAAAGGGTAGCTATTTTGTAACTTTGTAAGGTTAAAGGGTAGCTATTTTGTAACTTTGTAAGGTTAAAGGGTAGCTAATTTTTTAACTTTGTAAGGTTAAAGGGTAGCTATTTTGTAACTTTGTAAGGTTAAAGGGTAGCTATTTTTTCGTTTGCAAAAGACTATAAAATGACACTAACCTGATATAGGATTTATCACTATATCATAACCGTACATCGATACCTGTCTATATACTGTTTGTGTTATTATTTCTCGCTATCATTATCATAGCAGAAAATTAATAGTACAAGCGACAAGATTTTCAGCCGCTCCAATGCTTCTCCTACTAAAGGGGAGGTATTTAGTTTGTTCACTAGACTTCCATCAACCTTAAAATTACACCCCCTTGAGTCCCTTTTAAGATAAATTTGTACATTTTTCGGTAGGAAAATTTCCTGGCCGAAGGCCGGTTCCTCTTAAATTACAGGCTCGCTATCGCTCGCCAGGATAAAACCGACACCTAAATGGCACGAAAGATCTTAAAAGTTACATAAATGGGGCGAAAGTTCTTAAATCGTCAAACTAATGGTGCGAACGTCTTAAAATCTCAAAATCAATGGGGCTAAACATGAGGGAGAAAGGGATCCAGAAAAAAATCCCTCGAGTGGAAATCTCCCCTTAAATGTGTAGTAATTAGTAATGCGCAGAAGAAAAAAAAAACACATACCAATAAAAACTAATGGATAGATTACGTTTTACATTGGTTGTCCTTTTTCTACTTAAATAACATAAATAGAACACATTTTTATAAAGTAGCACTGGTTTAGTTGTAAGGAAAAATACGTCTGGGTGTTCAGGGAAAGGCGGTGATATTGTTGAAGTTTATAGTTTGTATATACAATTTAATAGCAGGTTTAGGCCTAGTGTGTTAATTAATTACGTGATTTGTTAGGTGCTGTATTAATTTGTTAGGTGCTGTATTAATTTGTTAGGTGCTGTATTAATTTGTTAGGTGCTGTATTAATTTGTTAGGTGCTGTATAATTTGTTAGGTGCTGTATTAATTTGTTAGGTGCTGTATTAATTTGTTAGGTGCTGTATTAATTTGTTAGGTGCTGTATTAATTTGTTAGGTGCTGTATTAATTTGTTAGGTGCTGTATTAATTTGTTAGGTGCTGTATTAATTTGTTAGGTGCTGTATTAATTTGTTAGGTGCTGTATTAATTTGTTAGGTGCTGTATTAATTTGTTAGGTGCTGTATTAATTTGTTAGGTGCTGTATTAATTTGTTAGGTGCTGTATTAATTTGTTAGGTGCTGTATTAATTTGTTAGGTGCTGTATTAATTTGTTAGGTGCTGTATTAATTTGTTAGGTGCTGTATTAATTTGTTAGGTGCTGTATTAATTTGTTAGGTGCTGTATTAATTTGTTAGGTGCTGTATTAATTTGTTAGGTGCTGTATTAATTTGTTAGGTGCTGTACGTATTAATTACGTATGACACTTTTACAGACCAAGCTGACAACGAGTGACGGACGCGTGGATGGCTTGGTGAGTACGATATCATCTATATTATTGTTAGTGATGGTTATGTATTTTGCTTAAGGGGAGGTTTTTTAGTCTGTACCCTAGACCTCCATCAAGCTTACAATTGCTACCCTAATACCTTCCTTCAAAAATTAATATGTACATTTTTCGTTAGAAAACTGTCCCGGCTCCTCTTAAATTACAGGCTCGCTATCACTAGCTAGGAAAAAAAAGAGCACGAAAGGTCTTAAATTTGACAGAAATGGGGTGAAAGTTCTTAAAATCGCCAAACTAATGAGGCGAACGTCTTATAATCTCAAAAGCAATGGGGCTAAACACGAGGGAGAAATGTGCCCAGGAAAACATCCCTCAAGTGGAAATCTCCCCTTAAGTAATAATATTCTCATTTAGGAGTCCTTCTTAAGGGGAGGTTTTTAGTTTGTTTCCTACTCCTCCAGCAATCTTAAAATGTCACCCCCTTGACCCCCTTTCAAGATAAATTTGTAAATTTTTCGGTAGAAAAATTTCCCGGCCGAAGGCCGGTTACTCTTAAATTACAGGCTCGCTATCGCTCGCCAGGATAAAATCGACACCTAAATGGCACGAAAGGTCTTAATATTGACAGAATGAGGCGGAAATTCTTAAAATCACCAAACTAATGGGGCAAACGTCTTAAAATCTCAAAAGCAATGGGACTAGACATGAGGGGGAAAGGGGTCAAGAAAAAAGTCCCTCAAGTAGAAATCTCCCCTTAAAGTCGAGCGTGATTATCTTTTGCCCAGCTATTATTTATTTTTTTTTTTTTTTATTTTTTTTTAAGTTTCGGCATTGAAATTAAGGTAGATTAATATTGATGACATTAGTCTTGAACATTTAACTCCGAAACTGCCAGAACAAAATTACTTATAATATATTTCAGGGCAGGTTTTTAGTTTGTTCCCTAGTCCTCCATCAAGCTTAAAATTACACCCCCCTAGGCTCCCTTTCTAGATAAATTTGTACATTTTTCGGTAGAAAAATGTCCCGGCCAAAGGCCGATTCCTCTTAAATTACAGGCTCGGTATCGCTCGCCAGGAAAACAAATACGCCTAAATGGGACGAAAGGTCTTAAAATGAGGCAAAAGTTATTAAAATCGCCAAACTAATGGGGCGAACATCTTTAAATCTCAAAAGCAATGGGGTTAAACATGAGGGAGAAAGGGGTCCAGAAAATAATCTCTCGAGTAGAAATCTCCCCTTAATGGAAAAACGTTCTTGTGATGCCTCCTTCTTGTGAGCGAGTAACATAAATAGAAGCTCTGTTTCCGGTCAACTCAACCAGTAGACCATTTCAACCAGTAGCTCTCAACCAGTACCAAATCAACCAATACGGTTAGGTTAGGTTAGGTTAGTACTATATTTGGTTGGTCTGGGTTAATTTGGCACTGGTTGAGAGCTACTGGTTGAAATGGTCTACTGGTTGAGATGACAATGGAACCCGGCAGATCAGCATCATAGTAGTCTTGGTTATATATTAGTATTTGTATATACAATTGATATATTATTTATATTATATTATATATATTATTTATATATATACTGTAAGTCGATAAGGTAGTATTACGGTTCTGAATGCAATACAGTATTTGATTGGTTTATGTTGGGATATTGCCGAATTACATTACCACGTGTGTTCATTACTTTCATTAGTTAGGTTTATTTATAAATTAATTGGTGGGTTGGTTATAACAAATATGAATTGCTGTCGGGGACCATACATGTCCTGTGATTATTTGTTTCTTATATTATCCGAAATATATTTATCGGTACATCTCCTTGAATGATCAGGATATTGAAACAAAACCCATTAGTTCCGACTAGCTTGTTACCCCTACGATTGACCGGGCCAGCAAAAGAACGCGAGTCCGATTGGGCAACTATTCTCCTTATGCCCCGTAATATAATATGCACGATTTCACTTTGGCTGTCACTTGAGCGAGGGTTGGGAGCGAGGGTGCGAGAAACAAAGAATGGGAGGGGAGTAAGTTTGAGAGCAAACAGAAGAGAAGAGGAGGAGGAGGAAGGGTGGAAGAGGAGGAAGAGGACATGGTGGAAGAGGAGGAGGAGCAAGAGTGGAAGAGCAGGAGGAGCAGGAGTGGAAGAGCAGGAGGAGCAGGAGTGGAAGAGCAGGAGGAGCAGGAGTGGAAGAGCAGGAGGAGCAGGAGTGGAAGAGCAGGAGGAGCAGGAGTGGAAGAGCAGGAGGAGCAGGAGTGGAAGAGCAGGAGGAGCAGGAGTGGAAGAGCAGGAGGAGCAGGAGTGGAAGAGCAGGAGGAGCAGGAGTGGAAGAGCAGGAGGAGCAGGAGTGGAAGAGCAGGAGGAGCAGGAGAGGAAGAGCAGGAGAAGCAAGAGTGGAAGAGCAGGAGGAGCAGGAGCAGTGGAAGAGCAGGAGGAGGAAGGGTGGAAAAGGAGGAGGAGGAACAGGAATAGGAAGTATGGATTAAGGGAGGGGAATATGATTTGCTAGAAACGGTGGAATAAAACGAAAATGAGGAGGTGGTGAAGGTGGGAAGAAGTGCAAAAGGAGTATGTTAGATGGATGAAGAGGAGAAATAGGAGGTGGCAGAGACTAGAAGCTGAGAGGAAATACGAGGGAGAGGGGGAAAGCCAAGGGGAGATGGTTGGAGGGTAAAACAAGGAAGAGGGGAGGAAGTAAGCTAGGAAGGAGTGTGGATGAAGGGGGTCACCTGCTATTTTATCTTTCTTTCCTTTTCTCTCTTTCTCTGACTTGTATCCATTTGGCCCCATTCATCCAACTGTTTTAAGATGTTTATCCCCATCCAGGTGTCGATTTCTTCCTGGCGAGCCATAGCGAGCCAGCATTGTATGGAGAAATCCGGCTTCGCCAGAGAAATTTTTCTATCGAAAAATGTACAAATTGACCTTGCTGTAAAACAAAAATATAAATATGCTGGCTCGCGACCGCTCGCCAGGAGAATATTAACACCTGGATGGGGGTAAACGTCTTAAAACAGTAGGCTGAATGGGGCCGAATAGATACAAGCCAAAGAGAGAGGGAGAGAAAGAGAAAAAAAGCTAGGTGGGCTCCCTTAATTGAAAAGGAGGGGGAAGGAATAAGATGTGTAACCTTTGGTATAGTTGGTAGCACGCTAGGCTCACAACTGAGAGGACAAGAGTTCGCTCCCAGCCAGTTTAAGATGCTTAGGCAGTCTCCTCTTATCCGATGGTTCAGTTCACAAAGCCATGTATGAATAGGAATCTGAAGTTAGTGGAATATGTGACATTCAATTTGGAGTAGTCATCTGTGGTAATGAGTTCCGAGGGCTAATGAAGCACTGGAAGAACTGGAGGATAATAAAAGACCCAAGATTATTAGGTCCTTGCGCAAGACAGGACCTCTATGGCTTACTCATGCCGTTGTTTGGTCTGTGCGAAGCGAGGTCCTCTAGGTCCTATGGCAATTTGTTTTTAATTTAAAATGGTTATCTTTCTCTGTATTTAACAATATATGTATTGTATAATCTATATCATATTTTCGATTGTCTGTGTGTGTGTGTGTGTGTTCTTTATGCATGGCCACATTTTTTAAGCTACAGCGTTCATACTTGGTATGCATAGTAAAGGGGTCCCTAAAAAAAAAAAAAAAAAAGTTTTAGTGAAAAAATATAATTCCCCAGGGTGAAAGGGCCGGGGAAAATGGGCGCGAAATTGGAAAAATGGCCGTTTGGGGCAGAAGGAGGCCTCCGATCGAAAAAGTGTATGGAACGAAAGTAGTTCGTAGCCCTCCAAAATGGGGGAGGTCAGATCCAAAATCGGAGGTCATTTAGCGGCCGAAATCGAGGTCGCCGTTTAATGAGGCACAGGGAGGTCGAGGCCGGTGATTATGGTAGTAGTAGTATTGTGATGATTGTGGTAGTAGTGATTGATGATGGTGATTATGGTAGTAGTAGTGGTGGTAGAGTAGTGATGGTGATTACGCGGGCAACGCCGGGTACCCCTGTTAGTATGAAATAAAGCTGGATTGATTGATTGATTGATCTAGGACGTTGCTAATGTTGCTGTTTGGTCCGTGGGAAGCGAAGGACCTCTAGGGCTTACTCATGTAACTGTTGTTGTTGTTGTTGTTGTCAGGGCGATACTTATTGAAATTTGCAATTTCTTGGCCATTACTGAACTAAATTTAAGGATTTTTCCCATGCATCTACTCTGATCTATCCTCTAGGCCGGTATGGAGTATAAAATTTCATCTCGTCCAGTGCGCCCCACGCGCCTCACAGCCCTCTATTCCGCTTGGACTTGCTGTAAAGCAGTTTATCTAAATCATTTTGGATGTATTGCATTGAGTTGAAGACACTACAATACTTGCTATTTTTGTAATCTGCAAATTTTGAAATACTACATGATTCATTTATATAACTCAATAAGAGGATACGTCTGAACACTGACCCCTGGGGCGGTATTTATAAAATACTTTTAGGCTAAAAAGTAGCTTTTAAAGATGGCGGCCACTTTTAAAAGATAATAGTTGGGTAAAAAAACTTTTAGCGGCTAAAAGTAGCTTTTAAACCCGGCGAAAACTAAAAGCCCTCCTTGGGACTTTTAGCGCTTTAAAAGTTACTTTTAGAGGACGATGAAGATGGTTGAATAACAAATCCGCCACCCCCTGCCAAGGAATTTTCATGTTAAAAAGACTAATTGGATTAATAGGCCTATAGCGACTCTGAGTTAATCAAAAGATACCATATAAACCACGAATGAAACTTAGAGGAACAAAGCTCCTAACCCCGAGATGAAAGTGTGTATTACCCTACATTATTTGGCAACGGTCAAAATGTAACTGTATGAGTAACTCATGATTGTAGGTTAACTATATTATCAAATGAAGTATGTTAGGTAACTCTTGATTCTATCGATATACCACCCCGCACATCATACTACTCAAAGGTGATCCACTGTGTGTTCTCCAACGAATAAGCTATATTAGAAAGTAACCTACCACCATATACAGTATATCAGTGATTGTTTAAAGTAGGTTTATATATCAACCTACTTTAATCATTTCGATTCATACTGTATATATGTCTGACTAAATATTTTGCCGCGGTCGGTCTCTCTATTTTTAGATGGGTAAATCCTCCTCCGCCCACAACCTCGACAGTTCCAGCGTCCTCGTTGACAAACGCCTTTACTGTACTTGTTGGAAGAACACTAACAAATAGACCAAATTAAAGGAGTGTAGAAGGACTAAGATATAATATTCGATTGTCACAAGAGAGGCCTATTTCATAACATCCGAGAACAAGTAGCCTATTTGCACCCTATTTTTCGCAAATTACCGTAAACTGGGGGTGATTTCGGACTGCGGTCATAACTTCGGACTCTGGCGATAATAAGTAATTAGCCATTGTCATTATATAATGGAAACGCTTTTACCATACAAATCCGAAGTTTTCCACTTTTCAAGAATACTTCGGACATCATTTAGGATAAGGATATTATGGGGGATAATTTTAGGAGGCTTCCTGGATTACGGCGCACGGCGCATTATCACTACACATCACTTGACCTAGTTAAATATCTACAATGTGTTTACAGTCAGGAGAAATTGTAAAAAACAGTCGAAAAATTTCCGAAATTACCCCACTTTACGAATTGTGAAAACTCGTGAATTTGGCAACCATCTCAGATGCTGCCACACCGGAGTATGCAATTGTTTTGGTATGGTAAATATATTACCTTTTCAATTTAGCAATATATAATAGATTTCACAATAACAAAAATATTGCATAATTACCCTAATGTTTTATAGTAATTAGTATATGCAATTAGAAGCCTATACTTGCCTATTAAACGTTATTCATCAATTGTAATCTTGCTAGATGTAGCGAAATAGCGGTTGTGGCAGCTTTCTTAACGCTTCCACTAAAAGCCGCTTTTAAATGTTTTACGAATAACTTTTAAGGATTTTCTTTTAGTTAAAATTACTTTTTGGGACATTTTTAAAATCTTTTATAAATGCCGGCCGTGGGGTACACCACTTGTAACATTAGACCAGCCTGATGCTTTACCGTGTATTACTACTTGTTGCCTTTGCCCAGTTATCCAGTTTTCGATCCAGTGGAGCATGTTGCCTTGTATGCTATGAGCCTTTAGTTTTATCAAGAACGCATATGGGGAATTTTGTCAAAAGATCTATGAAAGTCAAGGTAGACTATGTCGACTGCTTTACTTTCATCGTGCTTGTCGAAAATATCGTAGTAAAAGTCGAGGCGATTTGTTAAGCATGAATATTTATATCTGAAACCGTGTTGTAAATCTTTTGAAATGTTCTTTTCTTCTAGATGGATTACTATTTTGTTTCTAATAATTGTTTCAAGTAATTTACATACAATACAATTCAAGCTGATATGACAATAGTTACTAGGTAGGGATTTGTTTCATTGTTTAAAGATGGGCTCTACTTTAGCTAATTTCCATTCGTTTGGCACGTTACCACTCATTATTGTTTTGTTATATATGAGAGCTAATGGTTTAAAAATACTGTCTTTCATTTCTTTGAGGACGACTATCTGGCCAGGAGTGTTATTAGCTTTAAGTTTGTTAACCCTTTGAGTACCAGCGACGTGTTTTATAATGTATTCTAGCTATATTTAGACAACATTTTGCAGCTTAGGAAGGATCTGTGGTAGTTAAAGAGGTTGGTTGAGATAGTGTGAAGTCTTATTATTGGTAGAGGTCCTTCCTAAGCTGAATAACATCGTCTAATAGTTGCCAGAATATGATAATTATTATGTTCCTTTCAACAACCAACTATACTCCTAAAATCGATTAATGAAATTTACAAACACGTGTGGCAGTCCGTGGATTCGAATCCAGGATGCTCACACCGAAAATCAACACCTTATGCATCGCACCACGAAGACAGTTAAAAGAATGGTGGACACTGCCTACGATTTATTATGCAACTTCGAATCCTGCATATCAATCTAAGCATGTACACACATCCCAACTGCAACTCACGTAGGCTATGCATATGTGAATGGAAAGAGCAATTGGCCTGGTACTAGGTAGTCCTCTCGTTATGTAGTACTATTCCCTAATATCATATTATGTTCTCTCCACCAACCAACTTTACTCCTAAACTCGATTAATGAAATTAACAAACACATGTGGCAGTCCGGGGATTCGAACCCAGAATGTTCGGATTATCTAACTGAAGTGGAATGTCAGGAGGAATTGTGTCCAGATTCACTTTCGTAAAGACAGATGCAAAAAAGTAGTTTAGGGTTTTACTCATTTGAACTTTAATCATCAGCATGAACACAGCTTCCATTAACTAGTGATCCAATTAATGAAGTATTAAGCTTTTTGCTGAAGTATTTACTATTATGCTTCAGATAGATCTAAAGGTTCAGAAGTAACTTCTAGCGAGGCCTTCCCTTGTGGTTAAGTGCCACATTAATTACCCCTTTCATTCATCTACTGTTTGTAATGGTCCACTGGGTGAATCGTTGGAGCACCTAATTCGCCCAATATATTCAACCAGATGACCAGACAATTCAACCAGTAGCTTCCAACCGGTGCCGAATCAACCAATACTGTTAGGTTAGGTTTATTAATTAAATACTGTTCAGGGTACTTATAAAACGCCATTTCTCTCTAGCCCTCGCTCAGAGATTCAATAGCGCTCGACCAAAGTTTATTACCAGGCACTAATACCCATTAGCCGGAAAAAGTACCGGCTACCAGTGTATGCGAAAAACCTTCATGCCTGAGCGTGGGATTGAACTCGGGTCACCCAGGGTGGGAGGCCTAGACGTTCTCCACTACACTACCGAAACCGGTTAGGTAAATATTAAATAATAAAGTTAGGTTAGAACTTCAATTTGGCACTGATTTGGTTGGCCCTGGTCGACTTGGCACTAGGTAAGATCTAATGGTAGAAATGGTCTACTGGTTGAAATGGTATACTGGTTACAATAGTCTACTGGTTAAAATGGTTTATTGGTTGAAATGGTTTATTGGTTGAAATGGTGTATTGGTCGAAATGGTCTACTGGTTGAAATGGTCTACTGGTTGAAATGGTCTACTGATTAAAGTGGTCTACTGGTTGAAATGATCTACTAGTTGAAATAGTGTACTGGAAGAAATGGTCTAATGGTTCAAATGGTCTACTGGTTGAAATGGTCTACTGATTGAAATGGTCTAGGCTAAAATAAGTATACTGCTTGAAATGGTCTACTGGTTGAAATGATCTACTGACTTAAATGGTACTGGTTGAATATTCCGTGAACCATTCAACCATTTCCCCCTGTTCTGTAGGCACTGGGATTTGCAAAAGTCGGCCATCGTGAAAGAGTAATTGTTTTTCCTTTCCCCCAATCGCAGTTGCGGGTGGGTGGGGTCCAGATTTTTTGTTTTTTTTCATCTGAGGAAAAAAGAAACTCGAGGAATGTTTCATCCTCCTTGCAAAACGAAAGCGACCAGGAGGAAAAAGAAGATGAATATTGAATACTACGAGCGTTCCTATCGTGTAAAACGTTCAGTCTCTGCAAATTTTTCCTCGTTTTCCTCGCTATTAGATTGACAACAAATTTAAAAATAATTAGGAAACTTCAACATTTCGAGTAATGTGATTTAGCCCCTTCTGTACCGTCGACGTCTTTTTTACTTTATGGTGGCTACTATTATATTATTTTATTTAGTTTAAAAAGGACCTCCAGCATCTAACAGGCTTTGAACTATCTCGCTTAATCTTATCTTAAAAATCTGTGTGTGATAACCCGGGTTCGAATCCTGGCGGATCATATATACTTTAATTAATTTCATTGGGGGTGTTGGTGTTGTGGTGAAATTAATAAAATATAGATTAACCATGTATTCTAGCACATAGCCTTCTTAAACTGCGCAAAATCGTCTAAATATAGCTAAAATAAACATTAAAAGACGTCGTCAGTATAGAAAGAGTTAAACAGTATAGAAATGTAGCCCGAAAATATTTACACGAAATACAAAATGGTACAGGATAGAATAGGTGGCATAGGCAAATGAGATAAGTGTTCTCAGAAGTTAATTTGATGAAAAATGTAGAATAGAAACAGGCGGGTGATGGAAGTTAGTTAGTTAAAATAGGACTTCAGAGGCTATCAACCCTATTGGATTATTAAGCCAGCACACTGTAAGTCAAGAATAAAGTCAGGACTGGAGCCTCTCTGCGATAACTCCAGTCCCTTGTGGTGATGGAAATAATCTCACCAACACTAAAAACCAAAGCAATGAACACCCACCGGTTCTTAACTAAATATCGGAAACGAGCGCCAATCCGAATTTCCATTACCTTGAGTCTCTTTGAAGTGGAGCAATAAACAGTGACCTCCGGGCCCTGGGAATGTCGGCCGGCAGTTCAAAGGGCCAAAGGGAACAACTATGGCCTCTGGAGCTACACTATACTGCCCACCACTGTTACATAGTTGGCCCAGTTTTAGCGGGATTGGCTGAAGGGTCGTTGAGGTCTGTGTGTTCTGACTGAGGACTTGAAGGGAACATGGGTGAAATGGATTTAGTATATTAACTTTAATTTCATTATATATATTGGTAGATTTTAACTCAAGTATGATATATATATAATTATATATATATATATATATAAATATATTGCTTCACTATACAGCAATATACCCGAAAGGGGTGGACACGAATTAATCGCCCCCATGCACCTCTGTCCCCAGTCAGTCGATGCCCCTCCCCCCATCCAACACCGCTTTCATGCATATACTTCTTAACTCCATCCTTCCACCTCTCTGCCCTTCCACTTCACTCTCGTACACTCTCTTAGTCATTCTCTCGCTTCCCATACATTCCACATGGCCGAACCATCTCAAGATGTTCCTTTTCACTCTCCAGCACATCTACATCCACACCAAACCGCTCTCGTACTTCTTCATTTGTC
This sequence comes from Paralithodes platypus, assembly GCA_032716605.1. NCBI lineage: Eukaryota > Metazoa > Arthropoda > Malacostraca > Decapoda > Lithodidae > Paralithodes > Paralithodes platypus. The sequence continues at coordinate 76,590,271 of CM064575.1, read as the reverse complement.
TGTCTATTACTCCATGTAACTCCGCATGCACTTCTCAAATAACTTATGTCCACTCATTTCTCTCTTGATTTGTGTCTCTCCAACAACGTCCATGCTTCACTTCCATGTGTCAATGCCAGAATTAACACAGTATCATGCAATGACTTCTTTACTTTCATGTTGACCAACCTATTTCTTGTTAATGCTTTCAGCGTTCCTACATCCCTCTTCCCCTGTTGCACCCTCTCCCTATATATAAATACATGCAGCCATGATATTAGTTGCTTCAGTTTTGCTGTGTTGGCCTGGTGGTTAAGGTGTGTGTGCTGACTGAGGACTGGTAACTGGTACGGTACATGAATGAATCCACCCCACTTGTTGCCAGATGCTTCCAGGTGGTTTTAAGCATGCCACCCATACTTGTATCGGTTTGCTTAGTGCCTTGGATGATGGTAGATGTGTGTATAAAGAGGAGGTGTTAGAAGCTGAGAATCAACAAAAGCAGGGCCCCTTCTCTGTTTAATTGTGACAGCTATATACCAGGTACGAATATGAGCTTCATTTTATCTTAATTTCAACAACTCATGCTGTCTTGTAAACATGAAGCATGGTAAAATATGTTAAACCATAGACTATAGTAGATCTGGACTGGACACGAAAATGGAACTTTGCAGTAAGTGACCCAAAATCGAAGAAAGAACCCCCAAATTCAAGCCTCGAAACCTCGAAAATATCAAATTTTCTCGGTTTTGTGGTTCGAACTTGAGGGTTTGTTCTCCTATTTTGGGTCCCTTACTGCAAATTTCCATTTTCGTGTCCAGTCCAGATCTACTGCAGTCTATGGTTAAATATATCTTGATAAGTGGATATGAACATTTGTATGTTTTCGCTCGCAAGTCTAATCTAAGTGGTTGGCTATCGGCGACAAAACCAGAAAAGCATTGATCGATATTTCTAGTAGTGTGAGGAGGTAGGGAGGTCATGATGACTTTTATAGGAAGAGTTTGACCCAATCCTTTCATTGGAGCTAGTTCCAATTCAATCAGGGCTGCGGATATGATGCTAGGTTGACGTACAGTATAGTGAACTTATTGGTGGGATAATAACCCCTAGGATGTATTTTTTCCTACAGAATCCCCCGCACTGAAGTGGTTATTTAAGGATTGAGTTATAGAGGAATGCCTGATTTCAATATGGGTACAAAGCATTATGAAAGCGTAGAGCATATTGAAAAGGCTTAAAACTAAGAACACGTTTCTATAGAGTTACTGCAGTTTTTGTGTGACTGGTTCGGTGTCTGAGTGCTGAATGAGGACTATTGAGAAGTATCAAAACAAAGGGCAGATAGAGTAAGGGGAGGTTTCAGTTGTGTGTGTGAATAATATTAATCGGTTAATTTCCAGCCAACTAACAATGAGACAAACATTTCACACTTCCCTTACATTTCTTCATTTGGTGGAGATAATATTAATCAATCATCGTCTGATTGAAGGGGTTAAGGAGATGCATTGCGTAAAGTAACAAGTTTCCACTTAATCAACTGAAATGTAATTGAGAAATATTTAAATTGGACGAAATTAGAAGACAAAAATATATAAATTACCGGATAAAATTTATAGTTAGCCAAATAGTTCAAAATATTTGTTATGAAATTCTCTCGCTGGAGAATAAAGGACTAGATTCCTTTTGTAAAATTTGCATTATTGTAAATTTAAAAAAAAAAATCCCTCCATTTAAAAGTCGAGATTACAATCCTGCAACAATTTATCGGCTGGTTGCACATGCTGTTGCTGGAGGAGACCTTACATCTCTGTTTTATGCGCCATTGTGTTTACCGTACGAGCGTAAAATATGCTAGATTAGGGGGAAAATAACATAGGTATAAACTGGGATGAAAGGAGTAGATAAAATCTTTGGTTATACTATTATTACTGTGATGTACGGTCGCGCTAATAAGTCATGTCCCAGCTGTCCTTACGTTTGGCTTGCTCTGTGCTGTATTAATGTCTGTCAGATGTTGAATAGGGTGGTTAAGTATAGGAATAGGTTTGTATATTCCCCTCAAAATGAATAAATTCAGTTTAGATATTGCTGAAATCAATTATGAATCAAAACATACCTGGTGCCGAGACATCACTTATTAGCGCGACTGTACAGCTACTGTCAAATGTTCGTGAGCCCTTGCAACTATCGCTATGCATATATATCTCTTTAAGGGGTGTTTTTTAGTGTGTTTCCTAGACTTCCATCAAGCTTGAAATTACACCCCCTTGACCCCTTTTCAAGATAAATTTGCACATTTTTCGCTAGAAAAATCTCCCGGCCGGAGGCCGGTTCCTCTTAAATTACAGGCTCACCAGGAAAAAATCGACACCTAAATGGCACGAAAGGTCTTAAAAGTGACATAAATGGGGCGAAAGTTCTTAAAATCGCCAAACTGGCGAACGTCTTAAAATCTCAAAAGCAATGGGGCTAAACATGAGGGAGAAAGGGGTAAATAAAAAAATCCCTCAAGTGGAAATCTCCCCTTCAATTACTGCTCAGATCAGATCAGCTGTACTGTATATCAATAAATACATATTATATATATTTGTTTGCTATACAGCTATTTTGATCTGAACCTCAATCTAAATGGATGTACAGTATTTGCATCAATGGAATCGCAACACACCACGAACATTTGTCAGCAGTTGTACATATTTAGCCATAAATACTGTATATGATGAGTTTACTACCAATGTATTGTTATTCAAGACATATTATTAACAACTATAATGTTTGAAAGTGTATATCTCGGAATGAAAGTAAAAAGTGCAATGTATCAAGGAATTGTTGTGCCAACAGTGATGTATGGGGCAAAGACATAGGCTCTGAAAGAAAAGGAGAGAAGAAAGCTGGATGTGATGGAGATGACCTGCTTGAGGAGTATGTGTGGAGTTACTCCTAGAGAAAGATTGAGGAATGAAGAGATACGTAGGAGAGTGGGGCACCAGGAACATTTGTCGGCCAAAGTGGTCAGAAGGGTGCTGAGCTGGTATGGTCACGTTGAACGAATGGAAGATGAAAGGCTTACAAGACCAAAAAACAAGCACTTCCCCCTAAAATGCGGGCAGTTTGTATTCTTGCTTTGAGCAAAATCGTCAAGTTTGCGATGATGGAGAACTATTTTAGGTACCGTATTGAAATAAACTGGGTGGAAAAATCCATGGAGCCGCTGTTTGGGAGTTAATCCGGTTTAGCTGGATTTTTCTGGACACCCTTCTTCCTCATGTTTTTGCATATTTGTTTTGAGATTTTAAGACGTTCGTTCCATTAGTTTGGCGATTTTGAGACCTTTCACTCCATTTCTTTGTCAATAGTAAGACCTTTTTGTGTCATTTAGGTGTCGATTTTTTCCTGGCGAGCGACAGCGAGCCTATAATTTTAGAAGGAACTGGCCTTTGGCCGGGACATTTTTCTACCGAAAAATTTACAGATTGATCATGAAAGGGGGTCTAGGAGGTGTTTTATAAAGTTTGATGGAGGTTTAGCAAGGAGACTAAAATATAAGTTAATAAATATACATAGACCAAAAAACAAGCTCCACCTCTTTAAGGGGAGATGTCCACTTGAGGGATTTTTTTCTTGACTCCTTTCTCCCTCATGTTTAGCCCCATTGCTTTTCTAATTTTAAGACGTTCGCCCCATTATTTTGACGATTTTAAAAACTTTCGACCCATTTCTGTCAATTTTAAGACCTTTCGTGCCATTTAGGTGTCGACTTTTTCCTGGCGAGCGATAGCGAGCCTGTAATTTAAGGGGAACCGGCCTTCGGCCGGGACATTTTTCTACCGAAAAATTTACAAATTTGTCTTGAAAGAGGGTCAAGGGGGAGTAATTTTAAGCTTGATGGAAGTCTAGGGAATCAACTAAAAACCTCCCCTTAATGCCAAGTTTAGCTTGATTTTTCCACCGCCGTCCGCTTTCGTATACCACGCAAAAATGAATCGTTACGTTTTTTTCTGGCATGTTTTCGAACCCACCCGGCATATTAATAATATTGACACGTATTACATTAGACCACGAATCAGTGTGTTTCGTTGCCGCAGTTCAGTATAAAATTGGGTGTTCCTTTCCATTGTAGTTATCTTTTTTTTTTTTTTTTTTTTTTTTTTTTTTTCTATATTCCAACTACTCCCTCTCGGGCATAGGCTGAGAGCCTGTACATTCCACCTCTCAACACGGTGAAGCCCGTGAGGTCTTGTTCCAGCCTGGGGAGTGAGACATGTGAAGCATCCATCATGGCTCAAAGCAGCTCCATCTCTGAAGCGGCTGGTTGCTTCGCTCAAGTGCTTCACCGTCTCACCCTCCAGACTCAGACCCTCACTCTCAGAACGCCACCTATTGAGCAGTGAACTCACTAGGCATTGTCCCCCTGTAACATATTTTGAATATGGGAATATTCATACAGTGTTATTTAATCAGGGAACAATGAGGGTATTTTTTTGGCATTTCGGTGGGCTTTGTGGTAATGCACTGATACTAGGTACAGCACAAATTCAATCCCAATAATATCTTCCCATTGACATATCGGGATTTGAACCCGGGTCCATTGGATTACCAATCCAGTGGCATGACCACTCCACCACATCTACCCCTATAATACCGTCCTTTTGGTTATATTGTTGCTATATTTCGACGATGTTTTGCAGTTTAAGAAGGAGATATCCACTTGAGGGATTTTTTTCTTGACCCCTTTCTCCCTCATGTTTAGCCCCATTGCTTATGATATTATAAAATGTTTGGCCCATTAGTTTAGCGATTTTAACTTTCACCCCATATTAAGACCTTTCGTGCCATTTAGGTGTCGATTTTATCCTGGCGAGCGATAGCGAGCCTGTAATTTAAGAGGAACCGGCCTTCGGCCGGGACATTTTTTTACCGAAAAATGTAAAAATTTATCTTGAAAGGGACTCAAGGGGGTGTAATTTTAAGGTTGGAGGTATAGGGAACAAACTAAATACCTCCCCTTAAGAAGGATCTGTGGTAGTATAAAGGGTTAAGTGAGATAGTTAGAAGCCTGCTAATTGCTGGAGACTCTTTTTAAACTGAATATAATCGTCTTATAGTAGCCAGAATAAAGTTAAAAACATGGATACTCTAGGGGTCGATATTTCCCTCGTATTCTCATTAACCCTTTCAGCAAGAGTCTGCCACTTTGGTTCGATCATTAGACGGTTTAATGCAACTTAGGAAAGAGCTTCAGTTTCAGTGTGTTAACCCCTTCACTACCTTCCTAATCCTGCCACGGACATTAGTTCCAGGGCAGTGATTCCCTTTCCAATGTTCCCTTACCCACTCTAAACCACTGTTTGGACACTTGATCCTCAGTGTTTTGGAAGACAAGCAACCTAGAAGGGTCACTAGATCTGTTGTTGCTTGATTTCCTTTGTACTCCTTTGTACCGGGGACGTCTGTTGTATTATTTCAGTTGCATTTAGACGATTCTATGAAGCTTAGGATGGATCTGTGTCGGTGGAAAGGGTTAATAGCGATAGTCGGTAGCGTGTTATTTGGTAAACATCCGTCCTAAGCTGAAACAAATGGTCAAATAATTGCCGGAATACAATGCAAAGGTGGCACCGGTACTGAAGGGGTTAAGGGGAGACGGACCGTTTTTTTTTGTTTTTCTTTTTTCTATTAATTCATGTATTCCTTTATTTCTTGGAGTCTCTCTAGACCTCCAACAAGCTTGGAAAAACACCCCCTAGACCCCCCTTCAAGATAAATTTTTAAATTTTTCTGTAGGCAAATGTCCCGGCCGAAGGCCGCTTCCTCTTAGAATTTTAGGCTCGCTATCGCTCGCCAGAAAATAATCGACACCTAAATGGCACGAAAGGTCTTAACATTTGATAGCGAAATGGGGCTAATGGTGTTAAAATCGCCAAACTAATGGTCCGAACGTCTTATAATCTCAAAATAATTGGGACTTGGCACGAGGGAGAAAGGGGACCAGAAAAACGACCCATCTCCCCTAAACCTCAACAGTCCGTCAGCCTCACCTTAATTACCGGTAATTGGTAGTTTTTGTACGGTAGCATTAATACATGTCATGTTTCAGTTATCATTACGTTTGGCTCGCTCTGATCTGTATTACTGTCGGTCAGATGTTGAATAGGATGGGTAAGTGTAGGAACATGCTGGTATATCTCACTCGAAACGAATAAATCAACTTTTAGATATTGCCGACACCAAATATTGGTCAAAATATACTTGGTGCTGAGACATCACTTATTTGGCCGACTGTGCACTATGGGTTTTATCTTTTCGAAGAAAAAAAATAGTATATATATATATATATATATATATATATATATATATATATATATATACAGTATATGAGAACACAAAACAGGGACTTATTGGTGCTACAGTTTGGGTCTTGAGGGAAAATTAGCAAAAACAGTCGAAAACAGTCATTTCCTTATAGCATCAGGCTTTGGTGAAAAATTATAGATTTGACTTGGACTTAACCAGATTAAAACTTATAATTCCCCCCCCCCCCCCTCCCAGTAGGAAATCCGGGAGCTACGAGATTTTTGGTTTCTTTTTTCTTTCTTTTTTCCAAGAGAATGAAGACAAATGACCGAAAAATATACTTCCCAGCGTTTTAGCATTTTTTGTGAGTACAAAATTAAGCTTGTTTAGACCCATTTCTGGACATATTTAACTTTTAGCCAAGAAATATACACATAGGAAGTATACTGTGTTTCTCTGCAAAACTAAGGTAAAGCGATTACCTTTCGTATTATTAGGCACGTATAGTGAACAAAAAGGTATGTCTGGGTTACTCTATCTATTGCCTGACGCCATGATCCCCGAAAGGGTGGCCACGAACGAACCGCCCCCAAGCACCTCTGTCCCCAGTCAGTCTACGCTCCTCCTCCCAACCAAGCACCGCCTTCCTTCATATACTTCCTCACTCCATCCTTCCACGTCACCTTCGGTGCACATCTCCCTCTCTGTCCTTCTGCCTCGCTCTGGTACACCCTCTTAGTCATTCTCTCGCTTTCCATACGTTCTATATGGCCGAACCATCTCAAGCTGTTCCTTTTCACACTTTCCAGCACATCTACCTCCACACCACACCTCCTTCTTATTCTGTGCTACTAATACACAGCAATGAAAGTGCTGTATGCAGTTTTTGTTTCAACAACAAATCCGCGATGTTCAAAGCATGAATCTTTTACACCCGAATATAGTGGTCTCTATCCCACTCATGAATATTCGTGGACTTTACCAATTACTAATTATGGAAATTTATCTATGTAAACGAATTTATGAAAATTAATTTCTATACATTAACTACAAAAGTATATATAATAGTTTTTGAAAAGTTAGTTTTTTCCAAATACAACCCAGACCGATACAATTGCAGAAAGAATAACAAAAGGGGTTTACGAATTCATATGAGTAGGCTAGAAACTATGGCTTCCCAGTGTACCTTGAATTTTATCCATAACAATTTATACATAATGGCATATTGCGATTGTCAATAATTTGCCAAATGTCAACACGCAACACCAGCAAAAACGAAACAAAATACCTACCAACACATACACAAAAACATATACTATTAAGGGCAGGTATTTAGTTTGTTCCCTACGTTTTCATCAAGCTTAAAATTACACCCCCTAGACCCCCTTTCAAGATAAATTTGTAAATTTTTCGGTAGAAAAATGTCCCGGCCGGAGGCCGGTTGCTCTTAAATTACAGGCTCGCTATCGCTCGCCAGGAAAAAATAGACACCTTAATGGCACGAAAAGTCTTAAAATTGACAGAAATGGGGCAAAATGTCTTAAAATGTCAAAACTACTAGGGCGAAGGTCTTAAAATCTCAAAAGCAATGGGGCTAAACATGAGGGAGAAACGGGTCCAGAAAAAAAAATCTCAAGTGGAAATCTCCCCTTAACGAACTCCTCCACTGGAACAGACCATATTTACAACTTGCATCACAACAAAGCAGTATACCCCTACACAGTGTTTTCTCCTGCAGCTAAAATGAACAAAGCTATTCCCAGGCCTAGGCTACATGTGCCTCTGAATTCAGGGAGAGAGGGCACAGTCAACGCAAAACGAAACCGAACCAAAATAAAAAGAGAGGCCGGATTTGCACCGTGCCATATCCCCGTCAGCACCTGAATGGGAATCGGGTCACAGACATTCTTAGGTACCGAGGATTCTGTCGTCGTAAGGTGGCCGGTGATAGAGAACGCGGCATCCGGCAGACAGCCAAGCAGCATGTGTGTATGGGGAGGCTCGAACCTATAGCTATCGCTGTCTCCCGCACCTCGTTTTTGCCGCAGGGGGGAGGGGGGGGGAGGAGAATGTTGAGGCGGGTTGGTGGGGGGGGGGGGATAGTCCTGCCGCGGCTGGCTTATCCATTGCAGTATACTATGCCGTATTCCTTCCTTCTGTTCTTGCTATTACTAGATGCATTTACTGTAGTTGGTGTAGGATGGATAAATAATATAAATAATGATAATAATAGCAATAATAATAATAATAATAATAATGTTTATATAATAATAATAATAATAATAATAATAATGTTTATATAATAATAACAATAGTAATAATAATAACAATAATAATAATAATAGTAATAATAGTAATAATAATAAGTATAATAAGTATAATACACGATTTATTGATCGGTTCGTAGTCCAAAAATTAAAAGTTCTTATCTCAAATATTTTCCCTGTACGTACAAAGAAGTAATGTACAATATCATTGGCATTAACCCTTTCTATACCGGTGATGTATTTTGTATTATATTCTGGCAATTATTAACTATTGTATTCAGCTTAGGAAGGATGTCTACCAATTAAAAGACTAAATCAATTCATTAGTTTGGCTACCCTATGTCCTTCCTAAGCTTTATAAAATCGTCTAAATATAGCTAAAATATAATTGAAAAGACGTCGCCGGTACAGAAGGGGTTAACAAGTAATCCTTACATGTTTTTATATAAGGAAGTCAGACGGTTAATAATTATATGATTGCCTATATTAACTCCCGCAGGTCCTTCATAATCTGTGCTGTACCCTACCCGTGAAAGTTCTTTTTGGTCACCCTTGTATTGCCCCAGCAGTTTAGTGATTTTACTGCGCTTCACCCCATTATTTTGGCGATTATACAACGTCTCACACCAGTCAGATGCCAATTATATCTGTGCGAGCAATAGCGACCCTCCAAGTTAGGGGAACTCTGCTTGTGCCGAGAACTTTTTTTTTTTTTTGTTTTTTTTTTGTTTTTTGTACCTTGAACAGGGTATTCAGGCGTATAATTAATTTGAAAGGGCTTTGGAAACGCGTTCCCTTAGCAGGTGTCACACTATGCCGATTTAAGTGCAGATGCCCCACGACTTAAGGGTCGGGAGCAGGTCTTTGCCTACATCGCCGTGCGACGTGGGTGGGCGCCAACTCGAGAGAGCCGTCGGGAGAGGTCGTCAGGGGCCTCAGGAAAAGTTCGACATGCACAACTCTCATAAGCTGAGTCGGCGGCTAGTACATTGACGGCACGGGGACGGTAGGCTGGGGGCGTCGGGCGTCGTCCGGTATGCGTCATACGTTACAAGGGCACCAGCCTGTCTGCGCCAGACGCCGCTTATAAGGTAGGTCGCCTTCAGGCAGCGACCCGGTAACGCCCAGGCGGCGTCATAGGGGGAGGGCATACCGTGAGTCCGCGACCTGGCAACGTCCCACGGGACATCGTTGATAGAGGGTTTTGGGGGTGTTTTTGTTTTAACCTTGATGGAGGTCTAGCGAGGAAACTAAAAAATAAATGAATATCTAAATAAATAGACCCCAAAAATCACCAGTCCCCTTAATCCGATCCCATCAACAGTGACTATCTATAAACCCTTTCAATAGCGGTGGCGTCTATTTTGCCTTAGTTCTGCTATACTTAGACAATTTTATGCAGCTTAAGAACGGTCTGTGGGAGTTAAGAGAGATAAATGAGAGGAATGGAGGTCTTGTGATTGCTACAGGCCCTTTGTAAGCATTATACAATAACCTAATAGTTGCCAGACTATAACGAGAAAGACGTCACCGGTACTGAAAGGGTTAACTATGGATGGCCTTGTTTTACCAATTACTCAAAACAAATAACACTTAATTAAGGGGAGATGGGCGCATTTGTTTGCTCATTTATGGATCTTTTTATTAGGTTTCCCTCCCTAGATCTCAAGCTTCCCCCCCCCCACCAACACACACACACACACACACACACACAAACAAACGTCGCCTCCGACGGACCGGTTTGCCTCGGTCGGGATCAAGTGTGACGGAGTAGGGGTCCAGGGTGGCTGTCCATCGCCGCCGTAGTATCTATGGGCGCCACCCTATCTCCTATAGGCGCCGCTCGTCAGGAGCATTGTCGCCATCCAGTTTGCGTGCTACGGCGCATGACACCGCCCCAGCGGCGTCATTTATCTTCCTTAGGTCTTGCATGGTTGCCTCTCGACCCCTTCCAGTTGCCTTAGACAGCATGCCCGTCCATACTGCCCGCCGTGGGCGTCCCGCCCCTCTATCACCCTCGTGGGGATTCCATCCTACGAGGACAGGTCGAAGAGTTCTGTGACAGAGTCCCAAATCAACGAAAAAGATTTTGCATCCCAGGAGCTGGACTGGACGACATTGTGGAAGCCTTCGAAGATACCACAAAGGATGCAAATGAAAATACCCTTTTTGTCATCCATGCTGGTTCAAATGACGTCATGCGCACCAGATCCGAAGAGTTGATGGAGAAATATCGCAAGATGATCCAGCACTACAAAAACAAGTCAAGGAATATCATCATCTCAGGCATTCTCCCCAAGATCGACGCACCTGACAAATTCTACGACAAGGCCTTCAGCACAAATAGCCGACTAAAATATTTGTGTCTGAGGGAAGAAGTTGAATTCATCAACCTCTGGGACAACTTCTACAACCAGCCTACTCTGTTCCGCAAGGATGGCACTCATCTAAACCCTGTGGGTTCAGCACGCATGGGTCGTCTCCTACACGAAGCAGTCCGCAGCCATGGATCAAAAAACGCCATCCGAGAAGAAGCAGCAGTGACATAAATCATCCAACGCCAAGAAAAAAACAGAGGCAACTGAGGACCACCAGCGATAAGGACCGAAGACAGCGAGGACCGAGGACAGCCATGAACATAAATGTAGATCCGACAAGAACCAAAAATATTATTAAAGAGCGTTCCGTGAGTTCTAAAATAACAAATTTAAAGGTTTTCTATGCAAACGCTCGTAGCATACGCAATAAATTTTCAGATTTAGAGGAGCTAGTGTTTACAGAAAATTATGATGTGATTGGCATAACAGAATCTTGGCTCAATACAGAAGATAGAGACTTTTTAGCAGAGTATTCACTTCCCGGTTATGTAATGATTGAGAAAAGCCGAATAAATCGAAATGGAGGTGGCGTTTTACTTTATATCAAAGAAAGTCTTAACCCTACCCTCTTGTCAAAACCTCAAATTGTGAACGTCGATGCGTCTTTTGTGCGAATAAAGAATAATAAAGGTACAAAAATAATACTTGCATTAATATACAGACCTCCAGCTCAATCAGTGCAAACTGACCGAGAAATTTACGAACAAATTGCAGATGTAAATAACTCACAAGATACCGTAATTTTTGGCGACTTTAATTTACCTGTGACCAAGTGGGGCAATACTCTTACTTCACACTCCGGACATGACTTGTATACGAACTTGCAAGAGAGTTCGCTGTATCAATTTGTTTGAACGCCGACCCGTGGTAATAACGTTCTTGACATTGTACTTGCAACAAAAGAAGAATTAATAGAGAATTTGAATGTTGATGATGAATTCAGTAACAGCGACCATCGTACGATAACTTTCACTTTAAAGTTTACTAGTAACGAACCAAATAGTAGCATCGAAAAAGTCCCTAATTTCAAGAAAGCAAACTTTCATAAACTTAGAGCTATGTTTAAAGAAACTGACTGGAGCTTTTTAATTAACAATAACGACATAAATACATCTTGGAAGTTATTCGAAACCACTTACCTAAAAGCAGTGCAAGACTGCATACCATCGAAAATACGGCGTCCAGGCCATAATAATAAGCCCAAATGGTGGAATAAAGATATTTCAAACTGCCTGCTTGCTAAAAAAAATTGCTAATGATAGATTAAAATCCTCACAAAATGACGAAGAACGGGTGAAATTTGTAGAGCTACGACGCAAAGCCAAAAAGTTAATTAAGCAAAGTAAAAAGACCTTAGAGTTACATATTGCGAATCAAAGTAAAACAAACCCGAAAGAATTCTATAGTTATATCAGAAAGAAAAAAGTAGTTACTTCAACTGTTGGTCCGCTAGTCGATGAAAATGGAGAATACACCAAAGACGAAGTACAAATGAGTAATGCCCTCAATACCTTCTTTGCATCAGTTTTTACAACAGCAGACCTCCGTGATATCCCTACACCATCGCCGATTCAGATTGATAATTCAGATGTTCTAAGCAATATCACCGTTACAGAGAGAGAAGTATTGAATTGTTTAGATAAACTCAAGGTAAATAAAACGCCTGGACCTGATACAATCTCGCCTAGAGTTCTAAAGGAAGCTAAGGATGAGCTCTCCAAACCACTGACATTACTATTCAATAAATCCTTGCAGTCTGGAACTATGCCTGATCAGTGGAAGCTAGCCAACGTAACACCGATATTCAAAAAAGGCAGCAAATCCCTACCCAGTAACTATCGTCCAATTAGCTTAACCTCAGTTGTATGTAAAATGCTAGAAACGGTCATACGAGACAGACTCGTAAATCACTTAGAGGAAAATAACATACTTAAAGATACTCAACACGGCTTTCGTAAAAAACGTTCCTGTTTAACAAACCTCTTAGACTTCTTCCACGATATCCTCAACCTCTACGATGAGAGTAAAGCTGTAGATATTATATACCTTGATTTTCAAAAGGCCTTTGACAAAGTTCCCCACAAACGTTTACTGCTAAAACTAAAAGCGCATGGAATACAAGACGGTGTGTTGAAATGGATAGAAAATTGGCTCAGCGACAGAAAGCAAAGAGTAGTCATAAACGGTAAGGCATCTAAATGGACCAATGTAAGTAGCGGGGTACCCCAGGGATCGGTACTAGGACCAATTATCTTTCTAATTTACATCAACGACATAGATGAGGATCTCACCTGTACAATCTCAAAATTTGCTGACGATACAAAAATTGCAAATAGCGTACTCTCAAAAGAACAAGTTGACGATATGCAACACAATCTAGATAAATTGTCATGTTGGGCCCAAATTTGGCAAATGAGTTTCAATGCGGATAAATGTAAAGTACTACATATCGGATACCTAAATGAGAAAGCAAACTATTCGATGAATGGCACTCAGCTTAAGAATGTAAACAGAGAAACCGATCTGGGAGTAACAATATCGAGTAACCTAAAACCGAGTCAACAATGTTCAGAAGTTGTTAAGAAGGCAAACAAAATAATTGGCTTTATAGGCAGGTCATTTGAGCATAAATCCAAAGAAGTTATCCTAACCCTTTACAATTCATTAGTCCGCCCTCTTCTGGAATACTGCGTTCAATGCTGGTGCCCTTATTACCAAAAAGATATAAACAAGCTAGAACGAGTTCAACGTAGAGTTACCAAAATTATACCTAGCCTAAAGAACAAACCATACGAAGAGCGTCTTAGAGAATTAAATCTATTTCCTTTAACCCAGCGCAGATTAAGAGGTGACTTAATTCAAGTGTTCAAAATCATCAAAGGCATCGACAATATGAACTGTAGTAAGTACTTCACTATCGACCAATCTAATTACACGCGGGGAAACGGTTGCAAAATTATTGGTAAATCTTTTAACTCACACGAATCTAAGAATTTCTTCTTCAATCGAGTTGTCAACTTGTGGAATGGGCTTCCCCGAAACGTTATAGACTGCAGCACCGTTGATTCATTTAAACTCCGCCTAGACAAATATCTCGCATCAAACCCGCGACTGACTGCGTTTGTAAATGAATAACTTTATTTTATCCCCCCCCTCAGTTACTAACCCATCTGTCCCCTACTAACTTCCTAATCCTGCCACGGACATAAGTTCCAGGGCAGTAATTCCCTTTCCAATGTTCCCTTACCCACTCTAAACCACTGTTTGGACACTTGATCCTCAGTGTTTTGGTGGACAAGCAACCTAGAAGGGTCACTAGATCTGTTGTTGCTTGATTTCCTTTGTACTCCTTTGTACTTTGTACGATACTCGGCAGTAGTCTCCCCCTTGTATCGCCACTCCTTAAGTCGTGGAGCGTCGACACTTAAATCGGTATAGTGTGACACCTGCTTTAGTGTGTAGGGCAAACTAAAATTATGTGTCGAATATTGCGAAAAGAATCAAAACAAAAAACCTTAATCATAATTCCCACCTACTGGACTTATTTTTAACAACCAATTCAGAAAATTATGATGTTACAGTGAGGTCCCCGCTTGGATCTTCTGATCACTGTCTGATACAGGCCACCTGTCTATCACCTACCACACCTTCCCACTCTGAACCTGTTTTGGTGACTAAATGGCATTACGATAGGGCAGACTGGGAGGGTCTTCAAGGTTTCTTTATTGATATTCCCTGGATCTTTCTTTTCTAATGATGCACACTCCACCTTAAGCCACATACAAGATTTTGTAAAAATTGGAATGGAAACTTTTATTCCTCATCAAAAGTACAGTAAAAGATCTAATTCACCTAAATGGTTTGACCATAATTGTGCTAGAGTAACTGAACAAAAAGCAATAGCCTACAATGCATACACAAGATCAAAAACACATGAAGCCTTTAATTACTTTAGAAACATCAGAAATCATGCCAAAACTGTATTAAACCTAACTAAATCAACTTTCTCCACAAGCAGGCAAATAAACTTCTAAATAATCCAAATGATAACAAAATATTTTGGTCTACTCTTAACTCATTCAAATCCAACTTCACTACTGCTTCATCCATTCCACCATTAAAATCTCCGACTGGCAATCTTGTAAGTGACCCAAGAGGTAAAGCTAACCTTCTTGCGGATATTTTCTCCACCAACTCAACCTTAGATGAAATAAATCAAGATGTCCCTGTACTTAATTTTAATTCGCCTGAAATTCCCTCACTTAAGATCCACACCAGACATGTCAAAACTATTTTGCAGAATCTCTCGGTAGATAAGGCTCCTGGTCCAGATGAAATTCCTCCAATAGTACTTAAGAATTGCTCCTTGGTGCTCGCTCCTGTATTGGCAAAATTTTCCGTCTGTGTACTCATACCTCATGCTTCCCAGTACCCTGGAAAGAAGCAAACATTCATCCAGTTCCTAAAAAAGGTGCCTCTTCAGATCCATCAAACTACAGACCAATAGCTATAACTTCCACTCTTGGTAAAGTCTTTGAAATTATATTAAATAATCACATAATTAAGCATCTTGAGAATAATAAATTAATCAGTGATAGGCAATATGGTTTTAGACGATGTTGATCAACTGCAGACATTCTTTGCCTTCTTACGCATCAAATCAACCAAGCTACAGACCAACATGGTGAAACACATACAATTGCACTGGATATATCAAAGGCATTTGATAGAGTCTGGCATCAATCCTTATTGTCGAAGATGTCACACTACGGCCTTGCATCATTAGTTCCACTAATTTCTTCTTATCTTCAAAACAGAAAAATACGTGTAATGGTAGATGGCCTTTATTCTCAATTTCACTCAATAAATGCTGGTGTTCCCCAGGGATCAGTTTTGGCCCCAATTCTGTTTCTCATTCATATCAATGATCTCATATCTACCACTCATAATCCAATACATTCCTACGCAGATGACTCAACACTCCACAGTTCCTTCACATTTACCAATTCTTTCACCCAACCCGATCTTATAAATTCAAAAATAAACACTGCAATTTCTCTGAACCAGGACCTTTCTAGAATTAATGGATGGGGACAAAAGAATCTAGTTTCCTTTAATGCACAGAAAACCAAGTACATTCAATTTTCTAACCGACAGAATCTCACTGACTCCCATATATTTTTTAATTATGTAAATATTCCCACTTCCCCTAGTATTGACATTCTCGGTGTAACATTAACTACTAACTTGAGCTGGACACATTATGTTAGAAGCATTGCTAAGAATGCCTCTAAAAAACTGGGACTCCTGTACAGAGTTCGAGAATTCTTCACTGACGAGCAGTTGGCCGTAATATATAAGTCATGTGCGTTCTCAGATGGATTACTGTTCACCTCTGTGGGGTGGAAGTGGAGTGGTTGCATTGAGGCAGTTATTCAAAATAAAGCTATTAGATTAATAAATAACCCTGCAATCACACAGGACCTTCCTACATTATCCATACGAAGAAACGTTGCATCCCTTGCATTATTCTACAGATATTTTCACAGCAATTGTTCCGAGGAACTTGCTTCAATTGTGCCGCCTCTCCACATCTTTCCCCGTAGAACTAGGGCAGCTGAGAGCCATGAATTTACACTTTCTCCTCCACAATGCAGAACTTCTGCTTATCAGAATTCATTTATCCCCAGAGCTACTACTGCTTCCCTCGAATTGCTTTCCACAAACTTACAATTTACAAATGTTTAAATCCAGTTGTTACAAACATTTTATGAATGGAGGATGCCTTTAGGCACATGGACCTTTTTGTTTTATCTGCGTTTTTCCTTCCTCCGTTCATTGTCTCTTAAAAAAAAAAAAAAAAAAAAAAAAAATACACAGCCAACCGTCGGAGGGGTTAGTATTAAGGGGAGATTTCCACTTGAGGGACTTTTTTCTTGACCCCTTTCTCCCTCATGTCTAGCCCCATTGCTTTTGAGATTTTAAGACGTTTGCCCCATTAGCTTGGTGATTTTAAGAATTGTTGCCCCATTCTGTCAATTTTAAGACCTTTTGTGCCATTTAGGTGTCGATTTTATCCTGGCGAACGATAGCGAGCCTGTAATTTAAGAATAACCGGCCTTCGGCCGGGAAATTTTTCTACCGAAAAATTTACAAATTTATCTTGAAAGGGGGTCAAGGGGGTGAAATTTTAAGATAGCTGGAGGAGTAGGGAACAAACTAAAAACCTCCCCTTAACCGTGTAATGATAACTAAAAACAAAAGGCAGGCAGGTGTCATCGTGTACCGACCGTCTTAACAAGGACTTTCAGCCATGTTTTCTGGTCGACTCGGAACATGGAGGGGGGAAATGAAGAAGGTTAAGAGAGAGAGAGAGAGATTGGATGATGAATTGAAGAGACAGGCAGATAACTTAAACAATATATAGGGTTAATATATAGGTTTGTAGATAACCTCGTTCCCGAATCTCATGCCTACGAGAATGGCTGTACCTTAACAATAAAATTCAACTTTGGAGGAGACACTTGTTACAGTCAGTTTTACATTTTGTCTGCTACATTCACATAGAAAAAAGTACAAAATACCATAACTTACCAGAGGAGATTGGCTTAAGGGGGGTGACCTGCTTTTTGTTATTTCTGTCCTTTTCTCTCTTTCTCTGGCTTGTATCCATTCGGCCCCATTCAGCCAACTATTTTAAGACGTTTATCCCCATCTAGGTGTCGATTTCTTCCTGGCGAGCGATAGCGAGCCAGCATTATATGAAGAAATCCGGCTTCGCCGGAGAAATTTTTCTATCGAAAAATGTACAAATTTAGCCTGCTGTCAAACAAAAATAAAAATATGCTGGCTCGCTACCGCTCACCAGTAAAAAATTAACACCTGGATGGGGATAAACGTCTTAAAACAGTAGGCTGAATGGGGCCAAATGGATACAAGCCAGAGAAAGATAGAAAAGGACAGAACAAAAACAGGTCACCCCCCTTAATTCGGGGTGCACAACAGCTACGCATAGAGACCACTATAGAAATATTGGGAGTTAAATTTGACTCCAAGATGACCATGGTTTTTCATGTCAAAAATCTGGCTATGAAAGCTACCAACAAACTGACAGTTCTATGTAGAATTATTAGAATTCTTGACAGTGGAAGCTGTAGGGTTCCTTATGATGCTCAAGTATATTCCCATCTTGAATATGCTCCCTTATCGTAGCAGGGATGTTCGCCTTGAAGAACGTGCCTGCATCTTGATTGCAACTCTTAAAGCAGAACAAAGCCAGAACAATCGAACACCGAAGAGATGCAGCAGCACTCACTGTTGTATAAAGCCAATATGGAGAGAATACCACATTTACAACCTTAAGGGACCCCACCTCGCTTTTTTTCTTTCTCTCCCTCTCTCTTTGGCTTGAATCCATTCGGCCCCATTCAGCCTACTGTTTTAAGACGTTTACCCCCATCCAGGTGTCAATATTTTCCTGGCGAGCGGTAGCAAGCCAGTATAAGTATATTTTTGTTTAGACAGCAAGCTAAACATTGTACATTTTTCGATAGAAAAATTTCTCCGGTAAAGCCGGATTTCTCCATACAATGCAGGCTCGCTATCGCTCGCCAGGAAGAAATCGACACTTGGATGGGGATAAGCGTCTTAAAACAGTTGGCTGAATGGGGCCGAATGGATACAAGCCAGGGAAAAAGAGAAAAGGAGAGAAAGATAAAAAAAAAAATGGTGACTCCCTTTAACAGGTTAAGAAGGATCAGAGAGTTGGAAATACAAGAAGTTCCCTCATCAACTCCTGGCCCCTGTTTGCCCCTTCTTCTCGGACTGCTCTCCACTGGCAAATTTCAGTTCTTGATCCACAAGAGTATAGGACAAGTTTGTCCTAGTTCATTCTGTCCGTACACTCGAATACTTATACAAATTCGTGGACTTCATCTATTTCTATTTATGGAAGTATGCATGTGGAAACGAATATATGAATACAATTTTCTATAAGTCAACTACAAGACTATAATGATATGCGAATTATTGTGAAGCAAGTAATATCCAAAAATCAATCAAGATAGTCATAATTGCTCGAACAAAAACATAAAGGGTCCACAAACTCTTATGAGTGGGCTAGAGACTATGGTATCCGAGTGTACAATAACTTCATATCCAGTAAAGCAGGTTCTGGCTCACCACTGGATGCTGGCAAATGGATGATAGAGAAAGTGGCAAATTATGAATAGAGCATAAGGTCCTCTTAAATTAATCTCTAGCTGGAATTTGTATAATTAGGCTGGACTTTAAGATGGGAAGAGGTCATATCCTACTCCAGTAATGTCTCTGAACTATGCAAATCCCACCACATGCCTACAATGCATTTTCACTCATTTAGCCACTAGATAATGTAGAGAGAGAGAGAGAGAGACAGACAGACAGAGAGAGAGAGAGAGGGAGAACAAAAGACAAACACACAGAAAGAAGAGAGGTTAAAAGAGAAAGGTCATCAAGAACACAACTCCCAGCACCTGTCACGAGAACCTTGTTAAAGTATCGAAGTCTCCCCCTTGATGTCCCCCCCCATTATCTTGGTAACTGAGAGAGAGGGAGAGAGAGAAGAGAAGAGAAGATAAAGAAAGAAAGAAAGAAAGAAAGAAGATGAAATAACGAAGAAAGAGGGTGGAAACACAACACCACCAAGAACCAACATTACCATCCTTGCCACCACACCCCCGAGGAAAAAAGTCCCAAGCGCCACACCACCCGAGTACGCCCGAGTCACCGCCATTACGCCCGCACCTCCCCCAACACCAGTAAATGATGTCATAGTCACCATCAGGAATCCGGGCAGTTACATGATCAAGAAGGACCGGAAGGAAGGAAAAGCAAGCAAGAACTTTCATAAGTCATAAACCACCAAACACCCTTCTTGCTCCAAGCCGCACCCTCGCCGTGACAGAGAAAACCAGAGGGGCTACCCCAGCCGCCCCAGATCCTCCTCCCAGCACATCCACCCTTCTTGCACGGAGAAGGAACACCTGGAGAAACGCCACCATCGGTCAGACTATGACAGGCAAAGTTAAGATCTATACAATTGGAAAGCCCTTAATTAAAAACACAGTTCACTGGAAGGTTTCTTAAGAGCTGGAAGATTTGGGCTATTACCAAACAACAAACAAACTACTGAAGCACTGGCATATAAAGGTTTGTTTTGGATATTTAGATCATGGCTCTACAAAGGAATTATTATTGAATCACCATGGTGGCCACTCAAAATTAATTCTTCGCCTCGATCATCAGGAATTACTGTCGCTAAAGAAAGCTGTACTGACGTTGCGCTTTAGTGGTAGCAAACCAAACCTCAATAATACTTGTTAGAAGTTCACACACTGGCAATTGGCTCCTTTCTAAGTTTGGGCTCGCGAGATACCGTAGCACTAGCATAACGGCACTCTTCATAGATTCCATACGATACGCTGTCCCAGGCACTGGCAATAAGACACGTATGTGTAAAGGCCCAAATAAAACTCATCCAAAGTCCCTGAAAGACTCGTATATAGGTCAAGACAGTTAAGAGAAGTTGCATATCAATCCTGTTACGTTAGTCCGATGATATGATATGTATAGCACTGGCAGAACAGACTCGTATTCATTTAAGACCACAAACCCAAGAGTACTGTAAGGTTCTTAATTAACGACTCTTATAAAGGTCAGGATAGTTGAGCGAGACAGTATAACACTGGTAGAACGTATCATATTCATTTAAGACCCCAAACCCAAGAGTTCTACAACATCTTCCATCCTGGTGTCATTACCACACGACAGAACCACCACCACGGCCCAAGAACCTCATCGGAAGTGCAATATCACTGGAAGTGCAACATCACTGGAAGTGCAATATCACTGGAAGTGCAATATCACTGGAAGTGCAATATCACTGGAAGTGCAATATCACTGGAAGTGCAATATCACTGGAAGTGCAATATCACTGGAAGTGCTTCGTGTCAACACCGGAAGTGCATAGTGTCATCCCTCTGGAACTTATTGTGGATCCTCGATCGTGCTCGGAAACTTGTGTAGCCTATATACCTATCCATGTCTGACTGTAACTCTGTATCATATTATAGTTACAATGAATAAGATACTCTATGCTTGTACTCTGTATTATATTTATCCTCTATTACCTTTGTGCATGTGTTCATATGGATTCAACTTCTCCAGTCGAGTAAGTACCTACCTAAATAGTCCAGTTAACCCCAGCAAAAACCTGGCATAACAGAAGAGAAGAGAAGAGAAGAGAAGAGAAGAGAAGAGGAGAGAATCCGACAGAATCCGACAGAAAGAGAAAGGTCACCAAGAACACAGCACCCAGGATCTGACATAAAACCCTTGTTGAAGTTTTGAAGGCCCTCTCTGCTGCCGACCATTATCTTACTAACTGCATAGAGCCGTAGGGGTCGTGGAAGTGTTGTTCGTTGTCGTTGTCCAGAGGTCGCGCAGGCAAATTATATTTGTCTATATTCGAGGATAGCCTACTTCTTTGTTTGTTTATTCTAGTTGTAGGTAGACGATTTTCTTCAGCTTAGGAAGGTATTGTGGAAGTCAGGGTAATTGAAATGACAGTACTTCTTTGGTTCGCATATGACTTTCCAAAAGAGAATAACATTGTCTATTATTAAGCAATATACAGTGAAATGGTGTCTTTGAATGCTGAGAGGGCTAATAAAGCCAATATTAGTTTATGTTGCTAAGACACATATATATATATATATATACATATATATTTACTGTATATATTATATATATAATATATATTATAGATATATTATATATATACCGTATATATATATATAATATATATATATATATATATATATATATATATATATATATATATATATATATATATATATCAGTATATACTGTAATAGAGAGAGAGAGAGAGAGAGAGAGAGATAGATAGATAGATACCGGTAAATATATACAGTATATATTTGTTTTCTTTTCTATGTGGATGAGGGAGACAACAGGCAAAACTGCCTGTAGCGAGTGCCTCCCCAGAGCTAAATGAGTGACGGGGTCAAAATCAAGGAACGTTCGAGCCAAAATGTCTGGACACACGGAGTTTGAAACAATTTTAGTCATAGGATGAGGGAAAAATGGATTCAGGGAGAGAGTTCCAGAGCTCCGCTGTTGAATAGAAGAATGATTGGGAGTAACGTTTCACTCTTGAGTTGGAGAGTTGCACAGAGTAGGGGCGGGATTGTGTTGCAAGACTGGTACTACGTACCCTATGTAGAGGAGGTGGTATGCACTGAGAGAGCTCTGCAGAACACTGATTATTGTAGTAGCGATAGAATAGCGAGAGAGATGCAACACTGCGGCGAAGAGAGAGAGAGATTGCAGAGAGTCGGTGAGTGGACGGGAGTTAATGATACGAAAGGCCTTCCTTTCTACTTTATTTAGAAGTGCTATGTGAGAGGATCCTCCCCACACATGTCAACAATACTCAATACAAGGACACACTGTGCCCCTGTACAGAGCAAGAAGCTGAGCAGGGGTAAAGAACCCCTTGAGGCAGTTGAGCACACCCAGCTTCTGGGAGGCCGCCTCAGCAAGACTGGTAATATGGTCCTTCCAGGAGAGAGCAGAAGAAAAAGAGACACCAAGATAACCGAGAGAAGATGAAGGGTTGATTTTTGTATTGTTGAAGAATAAGGGATAGTCTGCTGAGAGTTCACGGCGGGAAGATAGATGGAAAAATAGGGTTTTGGAAGCATTAAAGGTAACAAGGTTTTCTCTGCCCCAATTTGAAATGGTAGTTAGATCAGAAGATAAGTATTCTATGGCTTCATTATGTTTGCTTTCGAGGGATTGCTGGCTGGGGCGTTCTGGGAAACTAATTGAATAGTGTAAGGTAGAGTCGTCTGCATATGAATGGATAGGACTGGAGGTACAGTTGAAAAGATCTTTTATGAATATTAGAACAAGAATAGGAGATAGAACAGATCCCTAAGTAATGCCGGAGTTGATAGGATTAGGTAGAGAATGATGGCCTTCCTCAACCACAGCTATGGAATGAACAGAAAGGAAATTAGAGACAAAGTCACAGATGGAGGGATAGAAAACGAAGGAGGGTAGTTTAGAAATTAAAGATTTGTGCCAGACTTTATCGAAGGCCTTCGATATGTCTACGCAATAGAAAAGGTCTCACCGAAGTCCCAAAAGGAGGATGACCAAGAGTTAGTATGATATGAAAGAAGATCACCAGTAGAACGACCCTTAAGGAAACCGTACTGGCGATCTGATAGTAGATTATGAGAAGATAAATGCTTTAGAGATTTGGAAGTAAGAATAGTTTCAAAAACTTTAGAGATACAAAAGATGAGCGCAATTGGATGATAGCTGAAAAGTTGAGTGTTGACCATTCTTTGAGACAGGTTGAATGAGAGCAAACTTTCAGCAAGAAGGGAAGGCGCGTTAGAGGAGAGACAGAGACGAAAGAGTTTGCCTAGGCAGAGAGTCAGCACAGAAGCACAGTTTTTGAATACAACAGGAGGAACACCATCCGGACTGTACGCCTTCTTAGTATCAAGCCCAGAAGGGGTAGAAAGTACATCTTTAGAAGAGATTAGGATATTAGGCATAAGTAGTAGAGAGGGAGGAATAGCACCGGAATCATCCAAGGTTGAGTTTCTAGCGAAAGTTTGAGCGAAGAGTTCAACTTTGTCCAAAGGAAGAAGTGATGGTTGTGCCATCAGAGTGGAAAAAGGGAGGGAAAGACGAGGAAGAAAAATTGTTGGAGAAGAGTTTTTGACTAGATGCCCGAAAGCTTGGGAAGAGCTAGAATTGGATAGTTCAGTGCATTTATTATTGATGAAAGAGTGTTTGGCAAGTCGAATAACAAGTTTGGCTTGATTCCGAGCAGAAACATAGGAAGAATGAGATTCTTGAGTTTTAAGGCGTCGGTACCGTTTGAAAAATGCTTCCTCCTTATTGCGGACAGCAGGAGAACTAGCATGAATAAACCAAGATTTGTTTGCATTAGTCTGAGAGAAAGAAGATGGAATGTATGCCTTCATGCCCGATAGGATTACCTTGGTAATGCGTTCAGCACTCTCCGATGGTCCCCGGCTATGGAAGCAAAAATTATTTCATGGGAAATCAAAGAAGTACTGCCGGAGAGCCTCCCAGTCGGCAGTGCCAAAGTTCCACAAGCTCCGCCGGCTGGGAGGATCGGGTGGCCATACTGGACAGAGATAAGATTAGGGTCGGAGGACTCCAAAGTAGAGAAGAATAAGAAGAAGGGTTAGAAGTTAAAACAATTCAAGAATGTTGGCAGGCATTCCGAGCATTGTCCGAATGCGGCGCCGCCGCTTTGCTGATTGCAGCTACGGTCTGTTTATATTCGTTCAATAATTTATTATTTATTATGGATTATTTATTATGTATTATGTAATAATATTTGTTATATTGATAATTGATTATTGATTACTGATATATTTCACCAATTGTAACCATTCCTAAGTCACTGTCGTCTGCTTTCATGCATGGTTTGGGAGTCAGGTTCAGAAGGTACAAGCTTTCGTAAGGGTTGCTTACAAGCAGGAGTCACATGACTGGCTTGCTGTGTGTTCTTGTTGTTGTTGGTTATACGACCCGCCAAGACAACAAAACTTTCTCTAGTGCAGTTTTAATTGGTTTTAAGCCTTGGATAACTCATCCGAGTCTAACAGTGGCAATAGCTAATGGCCTCCTGAGCGGCCATCCGAGTCTGAAGGGTTAAAGTAAAGAAGAAAGCCCAGAAAATAAAATAGTATTTAAGCGACAGTTCCAATGTAGAAATGTGGAGATAGTCCTCACACTCAACAATGAATTGACACAGTCTCTTCTAGAACATGCTGTTTAATTTTGGTCTCCAGTACTCTAGAAGTGTATAGAACAACTAGAAAGAGTCAAAGCTAGGGTTACAAACCATATTTCATAGATAATATGACTGTGCTATGATGGACACTTGAGAGCTCTTGATCATTGCAAACGTTGGAAACGTGTCAACTCATTGAAGTCTTTAATATACTTAATGGGTTTGACATCATGGATTTTGACAAAATGGTTACCCTCTATAAGAATACAACACGCAACCATGGCTGGAAGTTAAAGTTGAAAATTTTTCAGCACTAGTGTATTTAGAAACTTATTTCACATAATTATCTGTTAGCGAGGAACAAACTTCCCTCAGAAATTGTAAATAGTTCTTCTGTAGAGCAGTTCAAGAAGATAGTAGACAGTATTTTGCACACCCTGCAATGGGTGCAGTGTCTCTCTTTCCACTTCGAGGATCTCCCCGGAATGAATCGCAAGGTGTTTGAGATACTAACGATTCACTATAATACCTTGTAACTCGTGGGTAAAAATAATGGCAACCCAGTTCCATATCCTAAATGATCTTTATGAAGCAGCATAGGGCGGAGTTAGCTATCACGAGGTACTAAGTGCTACTCTGAGCTATAGCAGCGGCTCCAGCACCAGTGTCGTTCTTTAAGGGGAGACGCTCGTTTTTCTCGTCCCCTTTCTCCCTCGTGTTTAGTCCCATTATTTTTTAGATTTTTAGACGTTCGGCCCATTTGTTTGGCGATTTTAAGACCCTTTCGTCCCATTTTGTTATAAATGTTAAGACCTATCGTGCCATTTAGGTGTCGAATTTTTCCTGGCGAGCAATAGCGAGCCTGTGATTGTAAGAGGAACCGGCCTTCGGCCAGGACATTTTTCTACCGAATAATATACAAATTTATCTTGAGGGGGGGGTCTAGGGGATGTTTTTCTAAGTTTGAGGGATGTCTAGCGAGGAAACTGAGAATTTATGAATGAATTAATTTATAGGCCAAAATAGCAGTCAGTGTCCCCTCAAAATGGGCTATTACAGTTTTCATTAGTGGCGCGGGGAAGAGGGAATTCCTGCCGCCCGTTTTATCGTGTCATTTCTGAAATTTGGGGTATATTTTTAAGTTCTTCATTGTATTTTTTGTTTTTGCATACTTTACCTACATATCTGTCAACTCTATACATTTGATTCATCTTTGTCCCTCCTTGTATTTTCTTTGGCATACTTTACCTACATATCTGTCAACTATATACATTTGATGCATCTTGTTCAGTTCCTCCTTGTATTTTCTTTGGCATACTTTACCTACATATCTGTCAACTCTATACATTTGATTCATCTTTGTCCCTCCTTGTATTTTCTTTGGCATACTTAACCTACATATCTGTCAACTATATACATTTGATGCATCTTGTTCAGTTCCTCCTTGTATTTTCTTTGGCATACTTTACCTACATATCTGTCAACTCTATACATTTGATGCATCTTGTTCAGTTCCTCCTTGTATTTTCTTTGGCATAATTTACCTACACATCTGTCAACTATATACATTTGATGCATCTTGTTCAGTTCCTCCTTGTATTTTCTTTGGCATACTTTACCTACATATCTGTCAACTATATACATTTGATGCATCTTGTTCAGTTCCTCCTTGTATTTTCTTTGGCATACTTTACCTACATATCTGTCAACTATATACATTTGATGCATCTTTTTCCCACCTTGTATTTTTCTATACTTTACCTACATATCTTTTAAGGGGAGATTTCCACTTGAAAGATTTTTTTCTGGACCGCTTTCTCCCTCATGTTTAGCCCCATTGCTTTTGAGATTTTAAGACCTTTGCCCTAGTAGTTTGGATATTTTAAGAAATGTTGCCCCATTTCTGTCAATTTTAAGACCTTTCGTGCCGTTAAGGTGTCAATTTTTTCCTGGCGAGCGATAGCGAGCCTGTAATTTAAGAGCAACCGGCCTCCGGCTGGGACATTTTTCTACCGAAAAATGTTCAAATTTATCTTGAAAGGGGGTCTAGGGGGTGTAATTTTAAGCTTGATGAAAAAGTAGGGAACAAACTAAATACCTCCCCTTAACTATATATATATGTGATGCGTCTCTTTCCCTCCTTGTATGTTTTTGTTTACCTTACCTACATATCTTTTAACTATATATATATGTGATGCGTCTTTTTCCCTCCTTGTATGTTTTTGTTTACCTTACCTACATATCTTTTAACTATATATATATGTGATGCGTCTTTTTCCCTCCTTGTATGTTTTTGTTTACTTTACCTACATATCTTTTAACTATATATATATATATGTGATGCATCTTGTTCTTGTAAGTTCTTTAAATTTAGGATTATACTCTCTGGCTTGCATTTTATTTTAGCTATGACTGTTATATTCTTATCGCCTACTAGTAATTTTGCTCTTAGTTCATGTTAATAGTTAATGAGATTTAGAACTGCTTTATACTTAATAGTATTGCCTTTTTTCTAGGACAACTTTTCTTCTTCCCTATAATTATCTTGTAGTACTTAATATACAATTGTTTTCTAGGATAGGTCTCGCCAATTATTTGCATTATATGGTTTCTAAAACATCTATTCTTCTTCTGTAGATGTGTATTATATATGTATATTTAATTTAGTATCTGTTAGCTATATTCAGTTATGTTTTTGGCCAAACTCGTCGACATGTAATGAATGAACTAATATTGTTCCAGTTTTCTTTTTACCCGTTTTAGAAATGTCAATATTAATTAATCAACCAACACTTCCTTCATCAAACATCAACAATATCGTAAACACGATGTATTAGTCAACAGAACGTGTAGATATTGTTTCCGCCATAATTATGTGTAATTACATTTGTCAGCGTTGAAAGTTCGCTCAGCTTTAACGTTAATTTAGTTAAGGGGGTAGTGCTTGGTGTTTGTTATACAGGTATATATTTATTTATTAATGTATTTTTGAGTTTCCTCGCTAGACCTCCATCAAGCTTAGAAAAACACCCCCTAGACCCCCTTTCAAGTTACATTTGAAAAACTTTCGGTAGAAAAATTTCCTGGCCGTAGGCCGATTCCTTCTAAAAATAGAGGCTCGCTATCGCTCGCCAGGAAAAAAATTACACCTAAAGGGCACGAAAAGTCATAATATTGACAAAAAAAAATTGAGGCAAAAGGTCTCAAAATCGCCAAACTAACGGAACGAACGTCTTAAAACCTCAAAACTAATATGCTGAACATGTCAGAGAAGGGAGTCCATAAAAAGCGAGTACTACCCCCTTAACCTGATATATCTGTGTGTATATAGATATATATTATGTATGTTCCATCAAATTACAGAGATATATTTAATTAGTGGAAACAAAAGATCATCATTTTTTGACACGCTATTCGTTTCACTAATTACGGGAACTTAAAAACTCTACTTTTTTTGACATGGTAAGGTAATATAATATTATATACAGAATGATGTTGCATATTTAACAAATTACAATTAACTATTACTGCGGTGTAAAATATGTGTACGCTTATCAAAACAAATAAGCTTGAAGGGGGATGGGCGTATTTATTTAAGGGGGATGGGCGTATTTATTTAAGGGGGTTGGGCGTATTTATTTGCTCATGTATGTATGGTTATAATATGTTTTATCTCCTCGCTAGACTTGCATCAAGCTTAACCCCCCCCCCCCAGACCCTCCTTCAAGATAAATGTGTATATTTTTCGATAGAATTACATGTTCGCTATCGCTCGCCAGCAAAAAATCGACATCTAAATGACACGAAAAGTCTTAATATTGGCAAAGAAATGGGGCGACATATCTTAAAGTCGCCCAACTAATGTGCCGTACGTCTTATAATCTTAAAATTAATGGGGCTAAACATGAGGAAGATGGGGGGTCCAGAAAAACAACCCTCTCCCCTTAACAAGAATGGCACTTCTTGAAAGGGTAGAGTCAAATTAAGAATGTCATCAACTCGCTTCCTCTCACTAATTCCCTACAATATCTTTCTACACGCCGCAATGTTGCATCTCTCACTCTTTTACCGCTATTGCAATATCCAATGTTCTTCAGAGTTCTTTTAGAGTATACCTCCTCCTTTACAGAAAATGGGGGCACTAGCCTTTCAACACACTCCCAATCCTATTCTGTCCAACTCTCAAACCCAAGATTGAACCGATTTTCCCAGTCTATCTTCTAGTCAACATGCAGGCTTTAGAACTCTCTTCCTCAATCTGTCTTTCCCTCATCCTATGATTTAGACTGCTTCAAGTTCCGTGGGTCCAGACATTGTACCTTGATTTTGGCTCTGTCACTCTTTCAACTTTGAGGGAGACACTTGTTACCGGCAGGTTTTGTCGTTTGTCTTCTTCATTCACATAGAAAAATAATACAATACAATCTCCCCCGTTTCTGTCCTTTCTTTCCTTTCTTCCTTCCTTCCTTCCTTCCTTCCATTCATTCATCCTTCTCTCCCTCCCTTCCTTCCTCCCTCCCATTCCTTCCTTCCTTCCTTCCTTCCTTCCTTCCTTCCTTCCTTCCATTCATCCTTCTCTCTCTCCCTCCCTCCCTCCCTCCCTCCCTCCCTTCTGTCCTTCCTTCCTTCCATTCATCCTTCTCTCCCTCCCTCCCGTTTTCACTCATTCCCTCCCTCCCTCCCTCCCTCCCTCCCTCCCTCCCTCCATCCCTCCCTATTGTACATTTTGTTGTAATCTATGAGTTATATTAGGTTTGTAAATTACTTGACTCATTTCAATGTACAAGTTGATAATGCTGTTTGTTCATGGTGTATGTACTGAAACACTGGATGACTAACCATTGTATTATGAAAATGAATATGTTTGCTCTCTCTCTCTCTCTCTCTCTCTCTCTCTCTCTCTCTCTCTCTCTCTCTCTCTCTCTCTTTTATTCCCCTTCATTTCCAAGTTAAGCAATGTCAGTAACTTCATTCCCAAGCCATTAATGTCCCTCTAGTCGGCCACATTCAGGGTCCATATATGTATTTACTATCTCTAAATTACATATGTATTTACTATCTCTAAATTACATATGTATTTACTATCTCTAAATTACATATGTATTACTATCTCTAAATTACATATGTATTTACTATCTGTAAATTACATACGACATATTAAGGGCTATCGTACTTGCTTTTTCTGGACCCTCTTATCCCTCATGTTTAGCCCTATTAATTATGGGATTTCAAGACATACGTTCCGTTAGTTTGGCGATTTTGAGACATTTCGCCTCATTGTTGTTATCAATATTAAGACCTTTCGTGCCCTTTAGGTGTCTATTTTTTCCTGGCGAGCGATGGCGAGCCTCTAATTTTAGAAGGAACCGGCCTTCGGCCGAGAAATTTGTCTACCGAAAAATTTACAAATTTATCTTCAAAGGGGGTCTACTGTAGGGTTTTTCTAAGCTTGGTGGAGGTCTAGCAGAGAAACTAAAAAATACATAAATAAATAAATATACAGACCAAAAACCAAGCACTACCCCCTTAAATAAAACCAAGCACTACCCCCTTAAATAAAACCATTTACATTTCCCTGAACCTAGTTCAAGACACTTATATTATCCACTCTTCCGTTTATTTCTGGCTGTTATCAGACGTATTTATGCAAGTTAGAAAAGACAATTGGAAATGAAAAATGCTGATATGGTTTACCTTTATGTAGTTTTGCAAAGAATCTTGAGAATAGTCAAATCGATTAACCCGTTTAGTACCGGTGCCGTCCTTTTAGCTGTATTCCGGCAACTATTAGACGAATTTATTAATTTTAAACAGAACCCACAACAATTACCAGGTTCGTTTTTCTGGTCCCCTTTCTGCCTCATGTTTAACCCATTAGTTTTCAGATTTTAAAGACATTCGGCCCATTAGTTTGTCAATTATAAACCTTTCGTCCCATTTGTATATCAATAGCAAGACCTTTCGTACCATTTAGTTGTCGACTTTTTCCTGGCGAGCGATAGCAAGTCTGTATATTCAAGAGAAACCGGCCTTGGGCCGGGACATATTTTTATCGAAAATTGTACAACTTTCTCTAGGGACTGTTTTGTTAAAGCTTGAAGTTCTAGCGAGGAAAATACAAACTAAATGAATGTATAAATAATTAGACCCAAAAATAATGTATAAATAATGTATAAATAATGTATAAATAATGTATAAATAATGTATAAATAATGTATAAATAATGTATAAATAATGTATAAATAATGTATAAATAATGTATAAATAATGTATAAATAATGTATAAATAATTAGACCCAAAATTAATGTATAAATAATTGGACCCAAAAGATAAATGAATGTATAAATAATTAGACCCAATCATATAACCAATGTCCCCTTGAGGATCTAACACCCAATTTGACCTTTTATTTTCGTTATCATTAGACGATTTTATGTAATTTAGGAAGGAGGTCTAGGAATCAACAGGGTTAAAAAGTGTGTCTATTAAACTGCATAGAAGCATCGATGTTTTAGCCAGAATTAACCCCTTCTGTACCGGCGACGTCTTATTAATTATATTCTAGCTATATTCAGGCGATTTTGTGCAGCTTAAGAAGGATCTGTGGTAGTATAAAGGGTTAATTATTATGTTCTCTCCACCAACCAACTTTACTCCTAAACTCGATTAATGAAATTAACAAACACATGTGGCAGTCCGGGGATTCGAACCTAGGATGCTCACACCGAAAATCAACACTTATGCATTGCACCACGAAGACAGTTAAAGAAAGGTGGACAAGCCTACGATTTATTATGCAGTTTCGAATCCTGCATATCAATCTAAGCATGTTCACACTTTCCAACTGCGCTATCATAGGCTATGCATAGGTGAAAGGAAATAGTAATTAATGGGGCACTTAACCCTTGTGAAACTTAATAAAATAGCTTATTTGTGACCAGAATATAATTATACATATATGTCGCGGTACAGAAGTGGTTAAGGGGAGGTTTTTAGTTTGTTCGCTAGACCTCCATCAAGCTTAAAATTACACCCCCTAGACCCCCTTTCAAGACATACAGTATTTGTACATTTTTCGGTAGAAAAATGTCCCGGCCGATGCCTCTTAAATCACAGGCTCACTACCGTTCGCCAGGAAATAATTGACACCAAAATGGCACGAAAGGTCTTAAATTTGACAGAAATGGGGTGAAAGTTCTTAAAATTGCCATACTAATGGGGTGAACGTCTTAAAATCTCAAAAGTAATGGGGTTTAACATGAGGGAGAAAAGGGTCAAGAAAAAAATCCCTCCAGTGAAAATGTCCCCTTAATGGTAAAAAGGCGTCATGGTGCTGAAGGGGTTAAATTTTGAGCATGGTCAAAACTAGCCTCGCCTATTTGTTCGGTAATTAACCCGTCCAGTACCAGTGATCACGTCCTTTTCATTATATTCTGGCTACGAATAGACGATTTGGGTCAGCTTAGGATGGACGTCTACCCATTAAAGGGCTACAGACTATCTCAATTCCCGACTTGCGAGTTTCGTTCTATAAGGAAGTTGGAGCTGTAGACAACGATATTTAACATAATTTACAGCTAAAATACGGTCGTAGTACATATATCTTAATAAATATAGGTCAATGTTTGTCTGTCAGTTACCCGACTTTTGTTACTAAACTCCTCCCACAGTTTTGGTGCCAGGTGGGAGTGTGGGGCACCGTTGGAAAGCCCAGGCTTTGGAGATGGTTTTAGGCGAGTTTAGTGGAAATCAGAGACACTTTTGTTTAATAAAATTTTCGGCAGAACTTATGTAGTATACGGGAGCGAAAAAATGCGAAAACAAATTGCCGTTTGGGGCAGAAGGAGGCCTCCGATCGAAAAGGTGTATGGAACGAAAGTTGTTCGCAGCCCCCAAAAATGGGGGTACGGATGAGGTCAGATCCAAAATCGGAGGTCATTTAGCGGCCGAAATCGAGGTCGCCGTTTAATGAGGCACAGGGAAGTCGAGGCCGGTGATTATGGTAGTAGTAGTATTGTGATGATTGTGGTAGTAGTGATTGATGATGGTGATTATGGTAGTAGTAGTGGTGGTAGTAGTGATGGTGATTATGGTGATTACCCGGGCAACGCCGGGTACCCCTGCTAGTATATATATAAAACCCAATTCAACATACCATTAATCCATCAGAAACGTTCATTATTATTACATTTCTATTTAATATCGATGTTACAGCTC
Source organism: Paralithodes platypus (assembly GCA_032716605.1). NCBI lineage: Eukaryota > Metazoa > Arthropoda > Malacostraca > Decapoda > Lithodidae > Paralithodes > Paralithodes platypus. The sequence continues at coordinate 76,557,283 of CM064575.1, read as the reverse complement.
CAACTTCCTTATAGCCTAAAACTCGCAAGTGGTCAATATTATTCTTGTAGCTACCATGTTCTGCATGTCCTTCCTAAGCTTCATAAAATGATCTAAATTTAGCTGAAAAAAAAGACTTCGCCGATACAGAAGGGGTTAAGACAGCAAAATGGCGGCCAAATAAACAAAATTGGCCTACCTCTCTTGCCCCAGGATCTTGGTGCAACCTTGAAATGGCAAAGTTCGTCTAGTTTTGCCTGCGTTGCATTTTTCATTTCCCCGAGAGGATTAAGTTCCTGCTAGCCTTCTGAGTTAAGGGGACACTGACTGCTTTTTGGCATATTAATTAATGCATTCATAAATTCTTAGTTTCCACGCTAGACATCCCTCAAACTTAGAAAAACATCCCCTAGACCCCCCCCCCCCCCTCTCGGTTCCTGTTACAATTACAGGCTCGCTTTCGCTCGCCAGGAAAAAATCGACACCTGGCACGATAGGTCTTAAAATTGATAACGAAATGGGACGAAAGGTCTTAAAATCGCTAAACAAATGGGCCGAAAGTCTAAAAATCTAAAAAAAAACTAATGGGACTAATCACTAGGGAGAAAGGGGACCAGAAAAACAACCGTCTCCCCTTAATGTGGGGACCTTTTCTGGCATGGGTGGTCGCGTTGTGGTGTAATTTTTTTTTTTGTTTTTTTTTTTTTTGTTAACCCATTCTATACCGGGGACACGTTTTTCATTATATTCTGGCACTTATTAGACGGTTTTATTCAGTCTGCGAAGGATATCTACCCATGAAAAGGCTACAGACTATCTCCAGTAATCCTTTGAGCTGCCATATATCCTTCCTACGCTTCGTAAAATCGTCTAAATGTAGCTGAGATCCAATGCAAAACACGTCACCGGTACTGTGCGGGTTATAGGTATTTATTGAGTTTACCGATGGAATGGATGACCTAGGTGTGTGTGTGAATTTGTATTTTGGTTTTGTGTGTTCATTGTTTTCTGATGTGTTTTGTGGTGTCCCTAGTCTTGCTCTTGTCTTGAGTCGGCCAGGCCCCCCCCCCCCCCCAAAAAAAAAGGAAAAGTGGGGATTGGGCCTGAGTAAATAGATAGATAGATAGATAGACCAATGGAAGGCGGGAGGCTAGGAATCCTCCTCCCTGTGTGAAATTCACCTCCTACACGAGACAGAGTAAGGGGCGATGGCACACGAAAGTGGTCCCGGACCTTAAGAATTGGAACTTTAAATGTTTTTTCTGCTCGGGCTCTGTCTCGAGTTGGCCACCCCACGCTATGGGGTATTGTGCCTGAGTTTATACATACATACATACATACATACATACATACATACATACCGACGCAAGGTTTGTGTCAGTTTTCTTATTCTTGTTATTTATGTTGTTGTTGTTAATCTGGATAAGCTGAGAGAGAGAGAGAGAGAGAGAGAGAGAGAGAGAGAGAGAGAGAGAGAGAGAGAGAGAGAGAGAGAGAGAGAGAGAGAGAGAGAGAGAGAGAGAGGAGAGAGAGAGAGAGAGAGAGAGAGAGAGAGGAGAGATAGAGAGAGAGAGAGAGAGAGAGAGGAGAGAGAGAGAGAGAGGAGAGAGAGAGAGAGAGAGAGAGAGAGAGAGAGAGAGAGAGAGAGAGAGAGAGAGAGAATGTTAGACCCTCCATCCCACATAACAACAATGTACTCAAACCCCCAACTACATTTAAGTCACCGCTACATTACAAACAACACTACATTAAGGGGGTCACCGGCTTTTATTCTATCTTTCTCTCCTTTTCTCTCTTTCCCTGGCTTGTATCCATTTGGCCTCATTCAGCCAACTGTTTTAAGACGTTTATCCCCATCCATGTGTCTATTTTTTCCTGGCGAGCGATAGCGAGCCAGCATTGTATGGAGAAATCCGGCTTCGCCGGAGAAATTATTCTATCGAAAAATGTACAAATTTAGCTTGATGTAAAACAAAAATATAATATATATATGCTGGCTCGCTACCGCTCGCCAGGAAAATATTGACACCTAGATGGGGATAAACATCTTAAAACAGTAGGCTGAATGGGGCCGAATGGATACAAGTCAAAGAGAGAGGTAGAGAGAGAAAAAAAAAAAAACACCACTGCATTACGATCACCACTGCATTTACATTAAAGTCACCACTACATGTATTAAAGTCACCACTACATGTATTAGTCACCACTACATGTATTAAAGTCACCACTACATGTGTTTAGCAACTGGGACGAACTTTAAATTATTGGTGTGTAATGGGAAAAACATTCCGATCGACCCAATACAAATTAAGCAATACCTCCCTATTGACCCTTTGAAGATTGGGACGCATGTTGACAATATATTCTGGCTGTCTCTAGACGATATTATGCGGTTTAAGGGGAGGTTTCTAGTTTGTTTCCTACTCCAGCAATCTTAAAATGTCACCCCCTTGACCCCCTTTCAAGATAAATTTGTACATTTTTCGGTAGAAAAATTTCCCGGCCAAAGGCCGGTTACTGTTAAATTACAGGCTCGCTATCGCTCGCCAGGATAAAATCGACACCTAAATTGCATGAAAGGTCTTAAAATTGACAGAATGGGGCGGAAATTCTTAAGATCACCAAACTAATGGGGCAAACTTCTTAAAATCTCAAAAGCAATGGGGATAATCATGAGGGAGAAAGGGGTCAAGAAAAAAATCCCTCAAGTGGAGACCTCCCCTTAAGAAGGATCCGTGAGCATTCTAAGAGTAAAGACGACCTCAACGAACCCTCTGACCTACATATACCCGTCCTAATCTGAATACAATCGTCTTATAATAGCCGGAAAACCGAAACAAAATACGTATTGGATCTGGAAAGGGATAAGCTGCCAAACGTCCCCTGGGCCAGTGTTAATGATTGGGGTCTGTCTGTCTGTCTGTCTGTCTGTCTGTCTGTCTGTCTGTCTGTCTGTCTGTCTGTCTATTAGGAATTACAGCCTGGGGGAAATAATTATCGAATCAAAAATGCTTTTGGTCCGGCTTATGGTGTGGTATTAACCGAGTCTGTGTTTGGGGGAGAGAGAGAGAGAGAGGGGTAAGGGTGTGTGTGTGTGTGTGTGTGTGTGTGTGTGTGTGTGTGTGTGTGTGTGTGTGTGTGTGTGTGTGTGTGTGTGTGTGTGTGTGTGTGTGTGTGTGTGTGTGTGTGTGTGTGTGTGTGTGTGTGTGTGTGTCGTGTGTGTGTGTGTGTGTGTGTGTGTGTGTGTGTGTGTGTGTGTGTGTGTGTGTGTGTGTGTGTGTGTGTGTGTGGTGTCTGTGTGTGTGTGTGTGTGTGTGTGTGTGTGTGTGTGTGTGTGTGTGTGTGTGTGTGTGTGTGTGTGTGTGTGTGTGTGTGTGTGTGTGTGTGTGTGTGTGTGTGTGTGTGTGTGTGTACAAAGGAAAACAAGCAACAACATACACAGCATATTGATCCTTACGAGGCTGCTTGTAACTGAACTACCTATCCTGTGTGAAAACAGGAATGGAAAGCACATAATACAAATTGGTATTATTCGCTTGTAAACGCAGCTTATCGGGGTTAAAAACCAGATATATATCTAGTTTTGTATTTAAGTTTACAGAGTACTATATTCAATGACCCTACTGGGTAGTCCACTCGATACGTTTACTATTCGTTTAAACAAGAAATGTTTTTTTGCTCATGTAAGTGCTGCACAAATCTCTTCCTTAAGGGGGCTGACCTGTTTTTGTTCTGTCCTTTTCTATCTTTCTCTGGCTTGTATCCATTTGGCCTCATTCAGCCTACTGTTTTAAGACGTTTATCCCCATCCAGGTGTCAATTTTTTACTGGTGAGCGGTAGCGAGCCAGCATATTTTTTTATTTTTGTTTGACAGCAGGCTAAATTTGTACATTTTTCGATAGAAAAATTTCTCCGGCGAAGCCGGATTTCTTCATATAATGCTGGCTCGCTTTCGCTCGCCAGGAAGAAATCGACACCTAGATATGGATAAACGTCTTAAAATAGTTGGCTGAATGGGGCCGAATGGATACAAGCCAGAGAAAGAGATAAAAGGAGAGAAATAACAAAAAGCAGGTCACCCCCCTTAAGCACTTTGCTCACCTCTTCCACTTCCTCCATTCGTTCGTAGTCAAACCTACCTAATTGTCTCTCTACTACTCTCTTGAACTCTTCTCAAAATTCCTCCACCTGAAGCCTTTCCACCCTCTTTACTATTCAACCTCCCTCACACCATACTCTAGCTCTTTTCACCCACTTCTTCTGTATCCTAACTTTAGCTACTACTACATAATGGTCAGACACACCTCAATGTCCTAGCAGCTAACCCTGGTTTCCTCACTCGTTCATCCATACATACATAGTCAATCAACACCTTTCGTTCCACCGTCTCTCCCTCCCTCTTCCACTACACTTTCATGTCTACCTGTGTATCATTCTGTGTCGGAAGGTGTTGGATATCATCCGCCTCCTCCCCACAAGTGCACTGCCTTTCCCATCCATCTCTGACTGTACACCCCACCCTCATATACCGCCCCATCTACTTTTCTATCACCCATCTTCCCATTCATATCACCAATCAGAAATATTCTGCCACTCTTACCAATCTTATCCAGGCACGCCTCAACACTTTATCCTCTGTTGGAGTTTACTTGCTTATGGTAGTCCATCGTAGTCCGATGATGACGTTCCCTTTCTGCATTCATCTGTGTGAGTTCTCCGATGACTGTAGAGTCCTATCCGTGATGCACATCTCCTGCCACAGTCTGGGCACTGGTAGTCCGGGTTAGGAGGTGCTGGTTGTTCCCGGCGTGCATGTCTCCGAGCCCTCTTCTCCTGCTGGTGGTGTTTCCTCTGACGTTCCAGTTCCTTCGCTCCTTGCTGGCAGTGTGAGCGCCATAGTGGTCTGTCTGATGCTAAGTTTTCATGTGCAGTTGGTTGTATATTGCACTTTTAGCATTTTCTTTATACTGCCTTTGTATCTTAATTTTGGTTCTTCAACTGCTCTGCGGCCTTCATGCAGCTGTCCATACAGTATATTATGAGGCTGTCTCTCCTCTGGCATACGGATGAAATGCTCAACCCCTCTGAGTTGCTGTTTCATGATAAGGGTCTCAATACTGGTGTTGTTGGCTCTTTCAAGTATTGTTGTATGAGGAACACGGTCCTGCCAGGTTATACCCATAATCTTCTGGAGGCATCTGATGTAGAAAGCCTCCAGGGGTCGTAGATGGCGTCTATATATCGTCCATGTTTCACAACCATAGAGCAAAGTGGTTATACACACAGCATTATAAATAGCTACTTTGGTACAAAGAGTTAGGTGACTATTTTGAAAAACTCTATCTTGTAGGCAACCAAAAGATGCTGCAGCTTGTCTCAGTCGGTGTTGTACCTCATCATCAATACTGGCCGTTTCAGACAGGAAGCTTCCCAGATACTTGAAGGAAGGGACTTGAGCTATCTCCTCTCCTGCTAATCTGAACACTGGCTGCACAGGTGGTATCTGAGCTTACCACTGAGAAATTATTTGTGTTTTCTGGATGTTAACTGACAGGCCCGTTCCGGAGTTGACACTTGCTGCAGCAACGACTTCTAGTTCCTCTGGCGAGTGAGCTACAAGGGCACAATCATCTGCATACTGAAGTTCCAGGATATTATCCATAGAGACTTTTGTTCTTGCCTGAAATCTACGAATGTTAAAGAGGTTGCCAAATTTCACTTCTGTTTGCTATAGTCCTATGAAGAAGTGTTGTAACACATATTATTGTTGAAATGGACTGGTGCCAGTACACACGCTTTTCTGACTCTAGCATTAACCCTCAGGATACGGCCCATCGCGCCTTTTGTATTTTCGCGTGTGTCCTAGTACCACGTAAAATATTTAATTATCAGGATATTGGAGCGCTTATAAATACGCCAAAAAATGGTCTAACCTAGGTTATATATATCTAGTGGCAGTTGTTGTTGTCTTGCATTTGGTGAAAACTAAAAGTCTCTAGACCAAGTGGTTCAATTTTGATAATGAAAATAATTAGGTCAGTATTGCCGACGATAGCCTTGGTTTCTGTGTGTTCTCCCGATAATCGGCATTTGCCGATACTCATAACTCTGCAAATAAATAGCCTACCGTAACCAATTTTGTTACTACCA
>CM064575.1:76443653-76546153 GCA_032716605.1 Paralithodes platypus | reverse complement strand
TCTGTCGCTGGGCGGTCGCCATCGAAAAATCGCACAGTGGGATACCCCCTGAGTCTTATACTTCGGTAGCTTTCAATTGTATGTGTCTGTTTCTCTGTGCTGGTATATGAGAGAGAGAGAGAGAGAGAGAGAGTGGAATGGAATGGAATGGAATGGAATGTGTGGGCATATATGGGTCAATATTTTATGTGTTTTTTCCCCTAACCTAAAGACATATATCGGCCAACCTCCACCATTATTAATATGAACATTTATATAAGTTTCCCCCATTAGTTTGGCAAAAATAAGACGCTTCACCCAGTTCAAGTATCGATATATTTTATGCGCGAGCGATAGCAAGCCTTTGTTTTAGAAGACATCGGCTTTCGGTCTGAATATTTTTCTATCGAACAATGTGCAAATTTAACTTGCAGGATGGGTGGTCTGGATGGGCATTATGTTTATGTATTTGTATTTGTGTATTTATTTGTATTTATTTGTATTTATTTGTATTTATTTGTATATTTATTTGTATTTATTTGTATTTATTTGTATTTATTTGTATTTATTTGTATTATTTTTAGTTTGAAAGAAGTCTGGAAAGGCGTTTTTGTTAGCCTATATAGACAAACTAAATACAATGCTTTAAAATGTCACTATTGTACAATCGCGCTAATAAGTGATGTCTCGGCACCAATTATGCTTTGATCAATAATTGGTATCAGCAATATTTACACGTCATTTCTTCTTTTTCAGTGAGATATAGTAACATTTTCTTACACTTACCCACCCTATTCAACATCTGGCAGACATTAATACAGCACAGAGTTAGCCAAACGTAATGCCAGCTGAGACATGACTTATTAGCGCCACCGTCCCTACTAAACGAGACAATATTAGTAGTAGTGGTAGTATTTCTTGTAAACTGACATATTATCCTTAAGTTGTTGTTGTTGTTGTTGTTCCCCAGGCTGCCTGGCCGAACAGCCCCAAGGTCCCGAGCAAGGCCAAGGCCATAGAGCGCCCCTACAAAACCCTCCCTGCTTACCACTAACAAAACCCAGGTGACCGAAGCCACTCTAAGGCAGGGAGCTGAGGAGGGCGCGGAAACGCCCGAGAAACCAAAGCCTCACCCAAGGCCCTGTGCCCCTCAGCAATTATGAAGGGAAAGTTGAGGGGCAAGGGAAAAATCCTTAAGTAGTATACAATAGCCTGGAGGCAGCAAGAATTAAATAACAAGCGCCATGTACTACTGAATGGGCTAATATGAAATAGTTGACAACAAATAATTTGTGTCTTTGCTCTTTCTCCTCTGTGAGTATATTGGATGCAAAACCGCTACCCCGCCGGGCGAGAGAATTACCGACCACTGGAAAACTCTTAAGGGAGCCCACCTAGCTTTTTTATATTTCTCTCCTTTTCTCTCTTTACCTGGCTTGTATCCATTCGGCCCCATTCAGCCAACTGTTTTAAGACGTTTATCCCCATCCAGGTGTCGATTTCTTCCTGGTGAGCGATAGCGAGCCAGCATTGTATGGAGAAATCCGGCTTCGCCGGAGACATTTTTCTATCGAAAAATGTACAAATTTACCTTGCTGTCAAAACAAAAATATATATATGCTGACTTGCTACCGCTCGCCAGGAAAATATTGACACCTGGATGGGGGTAAACGTCTTAAAACAGTAGGCTGAATGGGGCCGAATGGATAAAAGCCAAAGAGAGAGGGAGAGAAAGAGAAAAAAAGCGAGGTGGGCTCCCTTAACATATTCATTATTTAGTTTACATCCATCATTTTCATTTTTCACTTATGCATGTGCGCACGTCTCGATATTTCTCTCTATCACAAAGATTGATTATTCATGACTCATCAAATTCTTTCGGTCAGCTGTTTAAGATATTTGGTCATATGGATTGCTAAATATATACAATAGAGTAGAACACTTTAGAACACATGCTCCTCCTGTGATTCAAACCCTAGTCATACAATGGGGGTGCTTGTTTTTATTTGTTTTTTATTTTTGTTTGTATCTATTCTTTTATTTCTTGTTTTAGTTTCCTCGCTAGACCTCCTTGAAGCTTTAAAAAAATCGACACCTAAATGGCACGAAAGGTTCAAATATCGACAAATATATGAGGTGAAAGGTCTTAACCCTTAACACGCAGTGCCCGTCATATGACCGGAGAGAGAATATTGGCCACCCCTGCGGCGCCCGTCATATGACGGGTGCCATTTTGAGGCCATTATGAGCTATGAGAGAGACACCGAGCGTTGGGGGGACAATAGGCAACCTCGGACCGCTCGCCACCGCTATGTGGCTGTCACTGCAACATACTGTATCTCATCACCACCTCCCTACTGCTCTCAACAAAGATCAAATCGGGAAACATATCTAATTTTAGTGTATTTTCGGCTCCGGTTGCACGATCGTTGCAAGAGAACCCGTGGTCATACAAGGATAATTCAGGTGTCATTGGAAAACTCTATAATAGCCCTTTCACAGTTATATAGTTGTTTTTCGCTCTGGCTTTTGCTTATGCATGACAAAGAGCATGTAATGCTCTTTGTCATAACATTTGTCTTTTACATAATGTATATGTAAATATACCCGCCAGGCTCTACGGTGATGTAAACAACACTGCCCGCTTGTTGGGAGTTAAAATTGCCAAACTAATTGAAAGAACGTCGTAAAATCTCAAAACCAATGGGGTTAAACAATACAGCGAAGGGTGTCCAGAAAAATCTACCATCCCCTCATCAATAAGAACCTAGGGCTTTAGAATTACACAGTAATAACTCAACAGGGGTGTGTGATGTCCCCGTGGTTGTTTACTGTATATATGGATGGAGTTATGAAAGAAATACTATCAAGAGCAGTGGATGTTGGTGTATCGCTGAAAAGGGAGGGAATTGAGTGGAAGCTACCTATACTGCTGTTTGCGGATGATACAGTTCTGATGAGTGATAATGAATGGGAGTTGCAGGGTCTGGTAAATGAGTTTGGAACAGTGTGCGAAAAACGGAATTTGAAGGTAAATACGGGGAAGAGCAAGGTTATGGTCTTCGAAAGGGGTGAAGTCACAGAGTGTGAGGTGAAGCTGAACGGTCAGGCTATGGAGATCGTCAACTCTTTTAAGTATCTGGGCAGTGTGTTGAGTAAAGATGGGACTATGGATGAAGAGGTGCGGGAGAGGGTACAACAGGGGAAGAGGGTTGTAGGAACGCTAAAAGCAGTAACAAAAAATAGGGTGGTCAGTATGGAAGTGAAGAAGTCCTTGCATGACAGTGTGGTAATCCCGACACTGACTTACGGAAGCGAAGCATGGACGTTGGTTGAGAGACTCAGACCAAGAGTGAGAGCAGTGGAAATGAATTACTTAAGGAGTGCGTGCGGAGTTACATGGAGGGATAGACAGACTAATGAGGAAGTAAGAAGGAGGTGTGGTGTGGAGGTAGATGTGCTGGAAAGTGTGAAAAGGAACAACTTGAGATGGTTCGGCCATATGGAACGTATGGAAAGCGAGAGAATGACTAAGAGGGTGTATGAGAGCGAGGTGGAGGGACAGAGGGGGAGAGGTAGACCGAATATGAGGTGGAAGGATGGAGTGAGGAAGTACATGAACGAAGGTGGTGCTGGTTGGGGGGAGGGGCGTCGACTGACTGGGGACAGGTGCATGGGGGCGGTTCGTTCGTGGCCACCCCTTCGGGGATCACGGCGTCAGGCAATAGATAGATATATAGATAGATAGTAATAACTCAACCCTATCTAAACTGAGGGTGGTCTTCCTGAATAACCCTATTTCGCCACATTAGTTCAGGGATTTTAAAACAATTTATTAAGGTTACTATTATAAATTACTTTATTATTAATATTATTATTATTAGTATTATCATTAGTATTTTTATTATCGTTATCATAAATATTATAATTGTTTACTATTATTTTCATTATTATTATTGATATTATTATGATTGTTATTATTATATTATTATCATTATTGATATTACTATTATCATTATTATTATTATATTTTTGTTTATTATTATTATTATCTATATAATATTTTCGATTGTGTGTGTGTCTGTTCTTAATAGGCGGCCGCATGTTTGGACCTGGGGAGCTGAAACTTTGCATGTGGGTGTCAATTGACCTGGGTTAGGTCATAAAGGGGGAAGGCCACGATCGGAGGTCGTTTCGAGGCCGAAATTGAAACCAAAATTAAAAACATTAAAAAAAATGGCCGTTTGGGGCACAAGGAGGCTTCCGATGGAAAAGGTGTATGGAACGAAAGGTGTTCGCAGCCCCCCGAAATGGGGGTACGGATGAGGTCAGATCCAAAATCGGAAGTCATTTAGCGGCCGAAATCGAGGTTGCCGTTTAATGAGGCACAGGAAGGTCGAGGCCGGTGATTATGGTAGTAGTAGTATTGTGTTGAATGTGGTAGTAGTGATTGATGATGGTGATAATGGTAGTAATAGTGGGGGTGTTTCATGTGTTCATAAATAAATGGTAGAATGTAAACCCGGGCAACGCCGGGTACCCCTGCTTGTTATTATTATTATTAGTATTATTAGTATTATTAGTAGTAGTAGTAGTAGTAGTATTAGTAGTATTATGAGTATTACTATTATTATTATTATTATCATTATTAGTATTATTATTATTGTCACATTAACCCTTTCAGTAATATATTATAACGTCTGTTGCTGCTAACTGCTTAACCCCTTCAGACTCATATGACGCAGAGGTTGCCAGATTAGCAATAAGAAATAGTTCTCTCAGTCTTATAATTACCTCTCCAAAATTAGTTTTCTGCCCACAGCTAACTCAAAGACAACTGCAGAGGTTGAAGTAACTAAACTAAAGGTTTCTAAATACCCCTGATGGTAACAAAGGCTTTAAAGTATCCCTAATAGGCTCAAAATCGCGTCATATGTCGGAGAGGGTTAAGGGGGGATTTCCACTATAAGGGATTTTTTTCTGGACCCCTTTGTGCCTCAGGTTTAGCCCCATTGCTTATGAGATTTCAAGACGTTCGCCCCATTAGTTTGGCAATTTTAAGAACTTTCGCCCCATTTCTGTCAATGTTTAGACCTTTCATGCCATTTAGGTGTCGATATTTTCCTGGCGAGCGATAACGAGCCTGTCATTTAAGAGGAAACGGCCTTCGGCCGGGACATTTTTCTACCGAAAATGTACACATTTATCTTGAAAGGGGGTCTAGGCCTAGGGGGTGTAATTTAAAACTTGATGGAGGTCTAGGGAGGATTAAAAAAAAAATATATATATATATATATATATACCGGTATATATATATATAAATGAGCAAATAAATACGCCCATCCCTCCTTAAGGATACTTAAGGATTGATTACGTCTTAGTATTGCCCTGCTGTCCACACAGACCCTGAAATCCTTATTATGGCGTCTAGAATTATTCGAGATATATTTGCCAGCTTTATTCTTGCGCCATTTCGGGACTATATTTAAATTAGTAAGGCATTTCGGAAGCTGGAAGGGTTAGGGGAGATGTACTTTACCTCTTCGATGCATACAGATCCTTCCTAAGCTGCATAAAATTGATCTATTATAGCCAGAACGAAATGGTAAAGGGCGTATACTAAGACTGAAGGTTAAGGGGGCCCACCTCGCTTTTTGTTTTCTCTTTCTCTCCCTCTCTCTTAGGCTTGTATCCAATCGGCCCCAATCAGCCTACTGTTTTAAGACGTTTACCCCCATCCAGGTGTCAATATTTTCCTGGCGAGCGGTAGCGAGCCAGCATATATATATTTTTGTTTTGACAGCAAGCTAAATTTGTACATTTTTCGACAGAAAAACGTCTCCGGCGAAGCCGGATTTCTCCATACAATGCTGGCTCGCTATCGCTCGCCAGGAAGAAATTGACACCTGGATGGGGATAAACGTCTTAAAACAGTTGGCTGAATGAGGCCGAATGGATACAAGCCAGGGAAAGAGAGAAAAGGAGAGAAAGATAAAAACAAAGCCGGTGACCCCCCTTAAAGACAACGAACCATATAACTAGGCTAGGCTTTGGAGAGAGAGATAAATTTACATATATTTACATATATACACTGAACACACATACCTTATGATCCCAGCGAGATGGTCAGGACTTAATTCTAGTAGAGATAGCTAGCCCGAGAGTAAGGGACAGTGGAAAGAAAGGATAGCAAAGAAGAAGGCTCTCTCTCCCCGCCTCAGAGAGAGAGAGAGAGAGAAGGGGGGTGGAGGGACAGGGGGGGGGGGAGAAGTAGAGAGAAGGATAGCAAAGAAGAAGGCTCTCTCTCCCCACCTCAGAGAGAGAGAGAGAGAGAGGGGGGGGGGGTGGAGGGAGAGGGGGGGGGAAGTAGAGAGAAGGATTGGCTTACCTTTATGTAACTAGGTGGGAGAGAGAGCGCGTGCGCACGTAGGTGGGGGATATGGTTGCCCGGTAGAGTAAGAAGATGAAGAATAAGTAGCATAAGCTGAATAATCTTAAAAGGGAGATCGTCAAATTCGTACATGAGAGAGAGAGAGAGAGAGAGAGAGAGAAGAGAGAAGAGAGAGAGAGAGACCCAAGGTGAGTGAGCGGTTGGTGAAGCATAGAGGGACGGTGATGGGTGGTCTATGGTGTATATATATATATATACAACTTATCATTTTTTTCTCTATGTGAATGTAGGAGACGAAAAGCAGAACTGCCTGTAACTAGTGTCTCCCTCAAAGTTGAAAGAGTGACATAGAGCCAAATTCAAGGTAGGCTACAATATAGTAAAAATGTCTGGACACACGGACCTTGAAGCAGTTTAAGTCATTGGATGAGGGAAAGACACATTGAGGGAGGGAGTTCCAAAGCTTACTTGTTGAGTAGAAGAAAGACTGGGAAAATCGGTTCAGTCTTGGGTTAGAAAGTTGGATAGAATAGGGGTGGGAGTGTGTTGAGAAGCGGGTGCCCCCCCACTCTCTGTAAGGGTGGAGGTATACACTGAGCAAGTTCTGAAGAACACTGATTATTGTAATATTGGAAGAAGAGTTAGAGATGCAACATTGTGGCGTGTAGAGAGATTGTAGGAAATTAGTAAGAGGAAGTGAAGTAAATGCTTTTGACTCTACCATTTCGGGAAGTGAGGTATGGGTTGAACCTCCCCACACATGCGAACATACTTGATAGACGGGCGCACTGTGCAGAGCAAGAAGCTGTGCAGGGGGTGCAGAATCCACAAAAACGGTTTAGCACACCTAACTTCTGGGAAGCTGTTTTAGACAGAGTGGTTGTTGTTGTTGTTGCTGTTCCCCAGGCTGTCTGGCGGAGCAGCCCCAAGGTCCTGAGCAAGACCAAGGCCATAACCGAGCGCCCCCACAAAACCCTTCCTGCTTACTACGAATAAAGCCCAGGTGACCGAAGCCACTCCAAGGCATGGAGCTGAGTAGGGTGCGGAAACGTCCGGGAAACCAAAGCCCCACCCAAGGCTGTGTGCCCCTCACCAATTATGAAGGGAGAGTTGAGGAGCAAAGGAAAATGTGACGCTTTGGCTCCCAATCTGCCAACTTCTAGATTGGCAGTAGGGAGGTCAATCCACGGAAGAGATGCCATCACTTGAGATCTAGAAAATATATAAGGAAAAGGGACAGTCAGATTAAGCTATGGGTATGGCAGACATCGCTCTGCTCTCGCTCTGATAGACCAGCCCATCACCACATGACTAGAACCCAATCCTCTCAGCATCAGCTAGGAAAGGCCCTAGAAAGCCGCCTTTGGCAGGGGGATAGCTCCCCTATTTCAACTCCTTTCGGGGTTGGGCACCCGCCCAATATGATCTTTCCAAGAAAGGTCAGCAGAATAAGAAACACCAAGAATACTGAGAGAAGATGAAGGGTTGATTTATGTATTATTGAAGGGATAGTCATGTGGAAGATTATGATGGGTAGATAGATGGAGAAATTGGATTTTGGAAGCATTGAAAGTAACAAGAATTTCTCTGCCCCAACAAAAATAGTTAATAGATCAGAAGATAGGCGTGCTATGGCCTCATCATGTGAGTTTTGGAGTGATTGCATGCTGGGTCATTGTGGAAAGCTAGTTGAATAGTGTAAGGTAGTCATCAGCATATGAGTGAACAGGACTAGAGGTACAGTTGCAGAGATCATTAATATATACTATAAAGAGAACTGGAGACAGGACAGAACCCTGAGGAACACCAGAGTGATAGTTTTAGGAAGTAAGCGATGGTCGTCCACAACTGTAGCTATGGAACAGCCAGAAAGGAAATCAAAGATATATGCACAGAGGGAGGTATATAAACCGATGGAGGGAAATTTTGTAATAGAGATTTTTGCCAGACTCTATCCAAGGCTTTCAATGTCTAACGCAATAGAAAAGGTCTCACTGAAGTCCCGAAAGGAGGATGACCGAGAGTTAGTAAGATAAGAAAGAAGATCACCAGTAGAGCAGCCCTTAAAGAAACTATACTAGCGATCTGAAAGTAGATTATGGGAAGCAAAATTTTTAAGGCATTTTGAATTAAGAATAGTTTTAAAAACATTAGAAATGCAAGAATTGAGAAGAATTAGACGATAGTTGGAGAGTTACGAGCAATCGGCCATCTTTAGGACAGGTTGAATGAGAGCTAACTTCCAACAAGAAGGAAAGACAGGAGACAAAAGATTTTGCTTAGGCCGGGAAGACAATTTTTGAGTACAACAGGAGGAACAATCATCCGGTCCATACGTCTTCTAAGTATTAGTGTTATTTATATAGTTGTGTTTGTGTGAGTGAGAGTGAGTGATGGTATAGGTCAGTGAAGCGTAGAGGCACCGTGATGGGATGGTCGATGGTTTGTGTGTATTTGTGTTTATATTGCATCTCTCTCGCTATTCTATCGCTACTATAATAATCAGTGTTCCTCAGAGCTATCCCAGTGCATACCACCTCCTTTACGTAGGGCACGTGGTACCCGTCTTGCAACTCAATCCCACCCCTACTCTGTGCAACTCTCCAACCCAAGAGTGAAACGTTACTCTCAAACTTTCTTCTACTCAACATCTGAGCTCTGGAACTCTCTCCCAGAATCAGTCTTTCCCTCTTCCTATGACTTAAATTGCTTCAAACTCCGTGTGTCCAGGCATTTTGGCTCGAACGTCCCTTGATTTTGGCCCTGTCACTCTTTCAACTATGGGGGAGGCACTCGCTATAGGCAGTTATGCCTTTTGCCTCCCTCAATCACATAGAAAAAAAAATATGTGTGGTTATGTATGTGTGTGTGTATAGTATGGTTATGTGTGTGTTGTGTGTGTCTGATAATGTATGTGTGTGTGGTATTTACTTAATCGTATTTACCTAATTGTAGTATACAGGAGTTGAGCTTTTTAGGCTCGTATTGTCCCACTTCCTGAGTTACAATTATCTAACTGTGGTGGTAATGTGTGTGTGTGTGTGTGTGTGTGTGGTAATGTGTGTGTGTGTGGTTTAGTATGTGTGTGTGGTTATGTATGCGGGTGTTGTTACGTACGTTTGGTTATATATACATAGTTTTGTGTGTGTTGTTATATGTGTGATTATCTGTGGGTACAATTGATATGCCAGAATCTGTAACAGCCTACAGGATTGCAACAAAATACACCAACCAACACAGGCCTCCACTACCAGTATCACCAGCGCCCTTGTAGTTCACCACGCCCTTGGTGGACACCCTGCCATTGATATTTCCTCTATCTGACACACTAACGAAGATGTCCATAAGTCACCCATGAAATACTAGTCTCCCCCAGCAGCCTCCACCATAAAGAATAATAGAAGACAGTCTTCCATCAACACCCAGCCAGTAGAAAACTTGGGTTTCTGCTACCTGCCTAACCTTGCGCTAGGCCTACATTTAACACCTCCAATGTAGATGGGCCTACCTTTGACCCCAATATAAGTACCACCCCTGCCCTTCTTTACCGGAAGCCGGCCCCCTGTGACGAGCACCGAAAAAGGGTAGAGACCAGGATGTGGCGATTACTCATAGCTCGGTTCAAGCACTTACCCAGGCTGGGGGGAGATCACTTACCCATGTCGTTCCCTTTTCTACGATTACGCAGGTGGAACAATCAGTGTCGCTAATCCAGGTCACTGGTATCGCTTACCCAGGTTACTGCGACCTTACTGTTCCCCAGACACCTGCACCTCGACCAGTACAGCCACCAGCCCAGCTGAGAAAAAGTGACTACCACCCAGGACTACCAACCCAGACAACATCAGAAAGATATCGAACAGGAAGGAGGCAAGAGGACCAGGACCTACCTGAGACACCTGGAAAGACTAGTTTTCTAAGATAGCGGATAACTGTAGTATGCTAGGTATTGTTGTTCTCTATCTTTGAGATCCTTGCTAAACAGTTTTCTTTAACAATACACACGGCTATCCCTCGTATTTGTCTGTACGAGTGTATATATGTTATAAGGATTAGAGATCGAGAATAAAGATTAACATCAGAACTTGTTCATAACAGCACTAGAACACGAGCCGATCCGTGGCATAGTCAGTAGAGGGTCGGCTGCTGATCAAAGGGTCGGCGGATCAAGCCCCTCCCTGTCCAAATGTTATTGGTAGATGTTAAGCCCAGGCAAATTGACCTAGGGATTCGTGACAAACGCCTGATATTCATGGCCATTCCTTCTCGGGAATTACACGGAGTCCGATAAAAAACAAAACAAAAAAACACTAGAACACATATTAGCTACCCTTCCATGTTCTCCTCTCTCCCTTCTATATCCATGTTCTACCTATTTTTGGTTCTACCTTATTATTGAATTATATATACCTGTATCCAATTAATTGCTAGATATTATAAATCCGTAGATAAATCATTCTCAATCATTATGTTTGCACTTCTTTTGTACCTTATACATAAAACCTTATATGATGTGACAATGTTCCCTGTTCTAGTTCTCGTCCTACAATTACTGTATATAGGGTTATTAACTAAGAGTCCTAGATGCGTGGCCTTTTAGCAAGTTTTGTTAATCTGGATCAGCTGAAAGAGATGCCAGAGAGAGAGAGAGTGAGTGAGTGAGAGAGAGAGAGAGAGAGAGTTACATATATATATACACTGCACAGACCTTGCAGTCCCTAGTAAGCAGTCTGGACTTAATGTTAGCTTAGAATTTGCTACACAGTGGAGACAGAGAGAGAGTTACATATAGTTACATAGCTATACAAATTGCACAGACCTTGCAGTCCTTAATAGGCAATCCGGACTTAATGCTAGCTTAGAATTTGCTGCACAGTGGAGAGAGAGAGAGAGAGAGAGAGAGTGAGTGTGAGTGTGTGATCCCTCCTTATGTATTATCGGATGAAAATATTATAGACCTACTTTCTTCCCCTTGGTAGTTAGGAATAGCCTCTAGCGGTTGTCATGGTAACGGGGAAACGGGGCCTGGGAGCTAGATTACATCTTGGAGAGAGAGAGAGAGAGAGAGAGAGAGAGAGAGAGAGAGAGAGAGAGAGAGAGAGAGAGAGTGGGGGATAAAGAAAGAGAGGGTAACTACACATTATATTTGGCATGGTTCTTGTATTATGAAAACGAGGGTCAGAGAGAGAGTGAGTGAGTGAGAGAGAGAGGCGGAACCTTTTACATTTCTTGATAACGAGAGGCGTGAGGAAGGAGTTCATAGTAATGATGTACAGTCGCGCTAATAAGTGATGTCTGGGCACCAAGTATGTTTTGATCAATAATTGGTATCGGCAATATCTAAGCTTAATTTCTTCATATCGAATGAAATATACAATCATGTTCCTACTCTTTCCCACCCTATTCAACATCTGACAGACATTATTACAGCACAGAGCAAGCCAAACGTAATGGCAGCTGGGACATGACTTATTAGCGCGACCGTACACTCTTCACATTAAGGGGGGATGGTTCACTTTTTGGGCGATTTTTGCATGTATTCATTATTTTTCTAGTGTCCTCCCTAGACCTCCATCAAATTTAATACAAAATCCATTAGATCTCCCTTCTCTATTAATTTGTACATTTTTCGGTAGAACAATGCGGTTATTCCAACATCACAGGCTCACTATCGTTCGCCAGGGAAATAATCGAACCCTAAATAGCACGAGAGGTCTCAATATTGACGAAGAAATGGGGCGAAAGGTCTTAAAATCGACTAAAAAATGGGGCAAACATCTTAAAATCTGAAAACTAATGGGGCTAAACATGAGGGAGAAAGTGGCATCCCCCTTAAAGGTTTTGTTCTTTATAATTAATATTTTCCATTTCATGATTGTTTCCCCTCATCTAGACTTTGGCCATTTTCTGAGCTTGTTTAAGGGCAGACGAGTCGCTTTTCTAGACCACCTTCTCCCTCATCTTTATACCCATTAGTTTGGCGTTTTTATGAACTTTCGCCCAATTTCTGTCAATTTTAAGACCTTTCCTGTCAATTAGGTCTCGATTTTTTCCTGGCGAGCGATAGCGAGCCTGTAATTTAAGAGGAATTGGCCTTCGGCCAGGACAATTTTTCTACCGAAAAATTTACAAATTTATCTTGAAAGGGGGTCTAGGAAGCTTCATTTTAAGCTTGATGGAGGTCTAGCGAGGAAACTAGAAAAATAATAACTAAATAAACAAAATTACCAAAAGTGAAGGATCTGCCCTTAAACTCTATTGGAGGACACACGTTGACACTTTATTTCGGTTATCATTAGACGACATTATGATATAGAGGAAAGGAACTTTGGGAATCAAAAGGGTAATATCTATCTCAATTAACACTCTAGATCTCGCTAGTTCTTCTTAAGGGGAGGTATTTAGTTTGTTCCCTAGACCTCCATCAAGCTTAAAGTTACACCCCCTTGAGTCCCTTTCAAGATAAATTTGTACATTTTTCGGTAGAAAAATTTCCCGGCCGAAGGCCGGTTCCTCTTAAATTACAGGCTCGCTATCGCTCGCCAGGATAAAATCGACACCTAAATGGCACGAAAGGTCTTAATATGGGGTAAAAGTTCTTAAAATCGCTAAACTAATGGGGCAAACATATTATAATATCAAAAGCAATGGGGCTAAACATGAGGGAGAAAGGGGTCAAGAAAAAAAATCCCTCAAGTGGATATCTCCCCTTAACACTCTAGATCTCGCTAGTTCTTCTTAAGGGAACTCAGACGGTATCGTGCAGTATAATTTACTGGTTCGGCTCAATGGTTTAAGGAGGGGGTTTAGTTTGCTCTCTAAACCTCCATCAAACTTTGAAAAAACACCCACAAGACCCCCCTTCGATATAAATTTTTACATTTTTCGGTAGAAAAATGTCCCGGCCGATTCCTCTTCAAATACAGGCTAGCTATCGCTCGCCAGAAAAAAAAAAAGACACCTAAATGGCACGAAAGGTCTTAATATTGGCAAAGAAATGGGGCAAAAGGTCTGAAAATCGCCAACTAATGGGGCAAATGTCTTGAAATCTCATAACTAATAGGGCTAAACATGAGGGAGGAGGAGGACTCGACAAAACAACTGCCACCCCTTAAACTGAATAAAATCGTGAAATATATATTTAAGTTGCGTATATAATTGTATACCCTTGAAGGAAAACGAATAAGTTTGAAGGAAAACGAATAAGAAACTGTTTTCGGAGGATATTCTTGACGTGTAATGGTTGTTATCAATGTGTTTTTGTTAGTATTTTGTTTTAATATTAATTTTATTATATAATGATTTAGGTTTTGCTTACTGTTCATTTTATTTAATTGGTTTGTATATTTTATATATTTATGTATTTTGTATGCATTCATTTTTATTTATTTTTTATTTTTGATGTTTTATTCATGTAGGCCTATTTTTCTGTTTTGGGTTGCTATGTATCAGCACTTGAAGGCCTCTACTTTATTACCAGCACCCTATTGTTTTCTAACCCGAACGGGCAATGGGATTTCTATCTATCTATCTATCTGTTTACTCAGGCCCAGTCCCCACTTTTCCACACAAAAAAAACAAAAACAAATTTTTTTTTTTTTTTTTTTTTTGTCTCTTATATAATTTTCTCCACCTATTTCGGACCAATTGTTATTAGTGTAACTCATATTTCCCATGTGTATACAGGGAAGATCATTATAAGGCCACGGATCTGGGTTCCGTAGTTAAGGGGAGACATGGCGCTTTGCTAGACCACCTTCTCCCTCATCTTTAGACCCATTAGTTTGGTGATTTTATGAAATTTCGCCCCATTTCTGTCAATTTCAAGACCTTTCCTGCCAATTAGGTCTCGATTTTTTGCCTGGCGAGCAATAGCGAGCCTGTAATTTAAGAGGAATCGGCCTTCGGCCAGGACATTTTTCTACCGAAAAATGTACAAATTTATCTTGAAAGGCGGTCTAGGGGGCTTCATTTTAAGCTTGATGGAGGTCTAGCGAGGAAACTAGAAAAATAATAAATAAAACAATTTACCAAAAAATTAAGGATCTCTCTTTAATAACCTTTTTGGAGTGTCATGTAACTTATGTAACTGGAGAACGAGGACTAGAACAGAGTACACGGTCGTAGCATTTGTTTGTGTTTTTCACCTACCAACTTCACTTCTAAACTCAATTAATGAAATCATCAAATACATGTGGCACTCCAAGGACTCGAACCTAGGACACTCACACCGAAATTCCGCGCACTTATGCATTACGCTATCAAGACAGTTTATGAGGTACACAAAGAGTGCAAATAATAAGTGGTGGTCTCAAAGATAGAGAACAATAATACTAGTGTAAAGTAAATGTTCCGCTATCTTAGAAAGATTATCATTTCAGGTGTCTAAGGTAGGTTCTGGTCCTCTCGCCTCCTTCCTCTTCACTGCTTTTCTGGTGTCATATGGGTTGGTAGTCATGGCGCAAGGTTTATGATTTCCTTCTGGTGGTGGTACTGGTAAAGGTGCATGGGTGGTTCTTCTTATAGCACCAAAGGTAAACCCATCTACCATGGAAATGTTAAAGGGGGTCACCGTTTTTTTTTTATGTTTATCTCCTTTTCTCCCTTTCCCTGGCTTGTATCCATTCGGCCCCATTCAGCCTACTGTTTTAAGACGTGTACCCCCATCCAGGTGTCAATATTTTCCTGGCGAGCGGTAGCGAGCCAGCATATGTATATATATTTTTTTTTGACAGCAAGCTAAATTTGTACACTTTCGATAGAAACATTTCTCCGGCAAAGCCAGAGTTCTCCATAAAATGCTGGCTCGCTATCGCTCGCCAGGAAGAAATTGATACCTGGATGGGGATAAACGTCTTAAAACAGTTGGCTGAATGGGGCCGAATGGATACAAGCCAGGGAAAGAGAGAAAAGGAGAGAAAGATAAAAGAAGCCAGTGACCCACCTTAAGTGTAGGCCTAGTGAGAGGTGGGTCAGGTAACAGAATTTCTTGTTTTCTGTTGGCTGGCTGTAGAAAGGAGACTGTCCTCATCCGTTCTCTATGGTGGAGGCTGCTGGGGGTGACTGTGATATTCCATGGGTGACTTACGCCCTTCTGCGTTAGTGTCTCAGGCAGAGGAGATATCAAAGACATGATTTCCAGCATGGGTGTGAACAATTGCAAGGACACCATCAATACTGGTTGTGGTGGCCCGGGTTGGTTGGTGGTGCTTGCAGGTCCGACGGTAATTGTTGCAATCCTGCATTCTGGCATATCAGTAATGATTGTTGGCAGTTATTATTTTCTCCTATTATATATAGGCATCCACTGCCGCAGTTCACCAGTTGTTCATCAATGCAGTATTTCAACCGGCCATCGTGACAAAATAGTACATGCGCATTAGATCCATAACCAAAACAAAATGTTAAATGTGCCAAAAGCCTATGATAATGCTGATCCCCACTGATTCCCAAAGGTTAGTGTCCCCCCTCACCCCATAAGAGATTGGTTCCTTAGGGGAGCCCAGCTCGATTTTTTCCTCTTTCTCTCCCTCTCTCTTTGGCTTGTATCCATTCGGCCCCATTCAGCCTACTATTTTAAGACGTTTACCCCCATCCAGGTGTCAATATTTTCCTGGTGAACGGTAGCGAGCCAGCATATATATATATTTGTTTTGAGAGCAAGCTAGATTTGTACATTTTTCGATAGAAAAATTTCTCCGGCGAAGCCGGATTTCTCCATACAATGCTGGCTCGCTATCGCTCGCCAGGAATATATCGACATCTGGGTGGGTATAAACGTCTTAAAACAGTTGGCTGAATGGGGCCGAATGGATGCAAGCCAGGGAAAGAGAGAACATGAGAGAAAGATAAAACAAAAGCCTGTAACCCCCCTTAAACACACCAATTTAGACTCCTCTTTCTCTATTTATCTTGGAGGTAGTAAAACACGTTCCATACAGTTTATGTATGGGGGGGGGGGGGCTGTTAGTTAGGCACTGAAGGGGGGATGGGCGTATTTATTTGTTAACCCTTTAGAGATCCAATACTCATTTCCTTTCTGTTTTGTGGTAATTATGAGAAGATATTATTCTGATTATAGGAAGGGAATATGGAAGTTAGAGGGTTGATTGAGATAGTCATTACCCTTTTAATACCCACAGATCCTTCCTAAGCTGCAAAACAATAGTCTAATGACAGCCAAAACAAACTGCTAAAACGCGTCAGAGCTTCAAAGGGTTAATTTATGTATGTTATTTATTATCTTTTTAGTTGCCTCCCTAGACCTCCATCAAGCTTAAAATTAAACCCCCTCTTGAATTACAGGCTCGCTATCGCTCGCCCGTAAAAAAATCGACACCTAAATGACACGAAAAGTCTGAAATATTGACAAAAAAATGGGGCGAAAGGATCGCCAAACTTACGGGCCGGACGTCATAAAAGCTGAACATTAATGGGGCTAAACATGAGGAAGAATTGCAAAGGAACCCACCCATACCTTAACCCAATTAGGTGCAGGGCGGGCCAATTTGGAGCCTCCCAATTTTACTCCATTAGCTTGGAGATTTTAAGAAGTTTCATCGCATTAGTTTGGCGATTATATGATGCTTCAACCCAATAAGGTATCGATTTTTCCTGGGCGAGCGAGAGCGAGCCCGCTATTTGGGAGAAACCGGCCTTTGGCCGGAAAAATTTTCTACCGAAAAATTTACACATTTAGCTTGAAGGGTGTCTGGGGTACGGTTTTTTAGTTTGAAGGGTTTGGAGAGGCGTTTTTCCAAGTCTAGCGGGTAAACTAAAAACACATTGTTCGAAAATGGCTAACACAAATAAAAACCTCAATAATAATTAAACAAAATACCATAATAATCCCCAAGACGTTGCACCAAATAGTGTTAATGATCCAGTCAGTTTATCAATCAAGCCGGTATCACACGAGCGCTTTTTCACTCAACATTTATCCTCAACACTGGTCTGGCAGCTTATGAGGTCAACATTTAAAATATTTCTGTCACCTAAATTCATCCATCACCAGTCTAGTTTCCGATAACAGTGCAAAATATTCCAGAAATGTTGCCAGAAAATTGTTGATCATCGAATGTTGACTATAAAAGCTCTCGTGTGATACCGGCTTAAGGGGGGTGACCTGCTTTTGTTCTGTCCTTTTCTATCTTTCTCTGGCTTGTATCCATTTGGCCCCATTCAGCCTACTGTTTTAAGACGTGTATCCCCATCCAGGTGTCAATTTTTTACTGGTGAGCGGTAGCGAGCCTGCATATTTTTTATTTTTGTTTGACAGCAGGCTAAATTTGTACATTTTTCGATAGAAAAATGTTTCCGGCGAAGCCGGATTTCTTCATATAATGCTGGCTCGCTATCGCTCGCCAGGAAGAAATCGACACCTAGATGGGGATAAACGTCTTAAAATAGTTGGCTGAATGGGGCCGAATGGATACAAGCCAGAGAAAGAGAGAAAAGGACAGAAATGAACAAAAATCAGCCACGAGCCCCTCAAGCATAATACGATCAAGCAATTTACAGTTAAATAGATAATACAAATAAAAATAGGAAAAGTGGGGATTGGTCCTGAGCATACATACATACAGACAGACATATAGTACCCAAATATGTTGCAGGTAGAGTAAAGCATCTGCTTACCGGGGGGATGGGCGCATTAAATTTATTAGCATATTTATATATTTTTTTGGTATATTTATAGTTCCTCCCTAGACCTCCATCAAGATTGAATCCCCCCCCCCTCCCCCCCCCCACCAAACAGAACAGCTGCATCTTAGATGGGTTAAATAAAGGGGAGGTTTTTAGATCGTTTGCTAGACCTCCATCAAGCTTAAATTGCCACTCCTTTGAGCCCCTTTTAAGATAAATGTATTCATTTTTCGGTAGAAATGTTTTCCTTTTAAATAACAGGTTCCCTATTGCTCGCCTTGAAATAATCTACACCTAAATAGCACGAAAGGTCTTAAAATTGAAAGAAATAGGGCGAAAGTGCTTAACATCGCCAAACTAATTGGGTGAACGTCTTAAAATATCAAAATCAATGGGGCTAAACATGAGGGAGAAAGGGGTCCAGATTTTTTTTTTTAAAGTGGAAATCTCTCCTTAAGCCACGAAAGTTGTGCCGTTCATCAGGCAGGCAGTCATTCAGTTGTTTACCTGTTCATTCCTTCATTCATTCCTTCTTTCCTTCATTTATTCCTTCCTTCCTTCGTTCGTTCGTTCGTTCGTTCGTTCGTTCGTTCGTTCGTTCGTTCCTTCCTTCCTTCCTTCCTTCCTTCCTTCCTCCTTCCTTCCTTCCTTCCTTCCTTCCTTCCTTCCTTCCTTCCTTCCTTCTTCCTTCCTTCCTTCCTTCCTTCCTTCCTTCCTTCCTTCCTTCCTTCCTTCCTTCCTTCCTTCCTTCCTTCCTTCCTTCCTTCCTTCCTTCCTTCCTTCCTTCCTTCCTTCCTCCTTCATTCCTTCCTTCCTTCCTGTCCTTCCTTCCTTCCCCTTCCTTCCTTCCTTCCTTCCTTCCTTCCTTCCCTTCCCTTCCCTTTCCTTCCTTCCTTCCTTCCTTCCTTCCTTCCCTTCCTTCCCTTCTTTCCTTCCTTCCTTCCTTCCTTCCTTCCTTCCTTCCTTCCTTCCTTTGCTAATGTTTCCATTCACTCATCCATTCATTCATCCGTCCATTTGTTTCTTCAGTCGTTTATTCAATAATGCATCCATTCCTTGATTCATCTGTTTATTCATTGCATTATTTGTCATACATTCACTCAGTACTTTAGTCAGTAGCCGTTCTCAAAGATGCTAAGATAGGTAAAGCCAAATATACGTAAATACAATTTAGAACAAGAACCTAATTTACCGATAAACTTAGAGGTAGTGTAATATATATATATATATATATATATTCTTATAGCACGTGTATAAACAGTCAATCAGTCTGGTCATTAGTTAAGTCAATCTGTAGCTGAATTCGAGAGTAATAAATTAAGAGGGTTAACGTAAGCGTAATAAGATACCAATACCGTCCGTCATAAATCTAGGAGGAGCATTACATATATCTGATCAGACAACCTCCTGCTGCTCGCACATTAAACCTCGGGAGTCGTGCAGTTCATCAACAAAAAAGCGGTGTTAAATGGCTCGTAACAGTGTTTACACAAGTTATACCATTATCCAGTGACGCCTCATCATTTAACGCTCCTGTACTGCTTACCTAACACACACACTTGGGGCAATAGGATACCAGGACAACTCAACCAGTAGATACTTTTAATCAGATGATATCAGCCTGGAGGGGGGGGCGGAGCTGGGAGGGGGGGGGGGGGGAAGGAGGGGGGTAGGGGTGGTAGGGAGGGGGTGGTAGGGAGGGGGTGGGGGGCGGGAGGGGGCAGGGGTGAAGGGAAGGAAGGAGGGTAGGGAGGGGAGGGGAGCAGGGGTAGGGGGGGTTAGGGGGAGGGGGGGTAGGGTGGTAGGGGGGCTCGTTGTTGGTTAACCCCCCCCCCCCCCCCCCCCCTCCTTCCTTTCCCCCACCCCCTGCCCCCTCCCGCCCCCCACCCCCTCCTTACCACCCCCTCCCTACCACCCCTACCCCCTTCCTTCCCTCCCCCCCCCCCCCCCCTAAAAAACGTTGCTAACGCAACTATCACTATCACTACGCACTATCAATCTCTGCAAAATTTGTGGCCTTTCCTCTAACTTTTGTTTTTTCTTTCTAAATTTCAACTACTCCCTCTCGGGCATGGGCTGAGAGCCTGTGCATTCAGCCGTTATACAGTGAACGGTGAAGCCCGTGAGGTCTCGTTCCAGTCTAGGGAGTGAGACATGTGAAGCACTTTTTAGCTGCAACCAGCCCCTGCCATCTAGCCTTCGCAGGATGCATGGGGCTCAGTTGCTCACTCATGGCTCGAAGCAGCCCCATCTC
Organism: Paralithodes platypus; assembly: GCA_032716605.1. Lineage (NCBI taxonomy): Eukaryota > Metazoa > Arthropoda > Malacostraca > Decapoda > Lithodidae > Paralithodes > Paralithodes platypus. Next base: position 76,525,883 of record CM064575.1, on the reverse strand, counting down.
TGAAGCCGCCTTGCTCCAGTGCTTCACTGTCTCATCTCCTAGACTCGGACCCTCACTCTCAGAACTCACTAGGCATTGCCCCCCTATAACATATTTTGAATATGGGAATATTCATACAGTGCTATTTAATCAGGGAACAATGAGGGTATTTATTTGGAGTTTCAGTGGGCTTTTTAGTAATGTACTGATACTAGGTACAGCATAAATTCCATCCCAATAATATTTTCCCATTGATATATCGGGACCGACCGACCGACCGACCGACCGAGGAGATAAATAACTAATGCACGATGCTAACCCCCAAGAGTAATGAAGATTGAAGGGTCTAAATTGCTGGATCCTATTGCATAAAAGATCAATCTATTTATACAGTACACTATAAAATATTATGGGTATAAAAAGAGCAATTAAGTTGTCTATATTAATATACCCGACTAATGGTACCGGCATATTGAACCCATCAAATGTAAGAAGAAAACGGTAAATCACTCTCAATATACCAAATACTATTATATACCCGTTTCATAGGGACAGGGGTTGTTGTTGTTGTTGTTCCCCAGGCTGTCTGGCCGAACAGCCCCAAGGTCTCGAGAAAGGCCAAGGCCATAAACGAGCGCCCCCACAAAATCCTCCCTGCTTACCACTAACAAAGCCCGGGTGACCGAAGCCACTCCAAGGCAGGGAGCTGAGGAGGGTGCGGAAACGCCCTGGAAACCAAAGCCCCACCCAAGGCCCTGTGCCCCTCAGCAATTATGAAGGGAAAGTTGAGGGGTAAGGGAAAAATGTGACGCTTTGGCTCCCAATCTGCCAACTTCTAGGTTGGCAGTAGAGAGGTCAATCCACGGAAAAGACGCCGCAGGGGTTCTTTTTTGGGATCTATTTATTCATATACTAATTTATATATGTTTTTAGTTTCCTCGCTAGACCTTCATCAAGCTTAGAAAATACACCTCCTAGACTCCTCTTCAACATAAATTAATACATTTTTCGGTAGAAAAATGTCTCGGCCTAGGGCCGATTCCTCTAAAATTACAGTCTCGCTATCGCTCGAAAGGGAAAAAAATTGAGGATACTTAAAGCCTTTGTTAAAGGGTATGAAAGGTCTTAAAATTGAGTCAACGAAATGGTGGCGAAAGGTGTTATAAGAGTGGCCAAACTAATCTAGCAACGTTTGCGTCATAAGATATCAAAACTAATGGGGCTAAACATGAGGAAAAAGGTAAAGCACTATCAATAATCCGAGTAATAATATGTTATTTTGGGAGATGTATATATGTATAATTATATTCTTATATGTGTTTTTAGTTTCCTCGCTAGACCTTCATCAAGCTTGAAAAACACTCCCTAGACCCCCTTGAAGATAAATGTGTACACTTTTCGATAGAAAAATGTCCAGGTCGAAGGCAGGTTTCTTTTAAAATGACAAGCTCGCTATCGCTCGCCAGGAAAAAAGCGACACGTAAATGGCACGAAAGTGTCTTTATATTGAAATGGGGTGAAAAGTTATAAAATCGACAAACTAATGGGGCAAACGTCTTAAAATCTGAAAACTAATGGGGCTACACCTGAGGAAGAAGGGGGGGGGGGGAGAGGGGGGGCTGGAAATCGACCCATCTCCCCTTTTCACCCCCTTGATGTGTTAAAGTTTGGTGTATCCGGGCTAAATGAATGCTGAATATAATTGATTAATGAAATCATTATTAACGTGTCTCTTGAGATGTATTTGTAATGAACAGTCAAAAACATAAATGACGACATAGTTAATTGAGATTGAGGCTTCATAGGATATTAAATAATTAGTTTGTATTATAATTAATATATATTAACCCTGTCAAGCTCCAATACTCGTTTCTATTCTGTTTTCTGGCTACTATTAGACGATTTTATTCAGATTAGTAACGGTATATGGAAGTCAAAGGGTTGATTGATAGTATTTACCCTTTTAATACCCACTGATCCTTCCTAAGCTGCATAAAATCGTATACTGATAGCCAAAATAAAGTGCTAAAACGCGTCAGAGCATCAAGGGGTTAATCACTATGATCCCTGAAGATGTGGCCACGAATTAATCGCCCCATTCACATCTGTCCCCTGTCACTGCTTTCCCTCATATACCTCCCAACTCCATCTTACCACCTCACTCTCGGTTTGCCTCTACCTCCACTCACTCTTGTACACTCTCTTAGTCATTCTCTCGCTTCCTATATGTTCCACATGGCCGAACCATCTTTAATCTGTTCCTTTTCACACTCTCCAGCATATCCACATCCACACCATACCGCTTCCGTACTTCCTCATGTGTCTGTCTATCCCTCTATGTAACTCCACATGCACTTCTCAAGTGACTTATTTCCACCCCTCTAGACGCCCTTCGGAAACTCAGTAAATTCTTTAACGATAGGCAGAAAATAATGCAGATACGCGCCCTTATACTGGATGTTAAGGGGAGATTTCCACTTGAGGGATTGTTTTCTGGATCCCATTCTCTCTCATGTTTAGCCTCATTGCTTATGAGATGTTAAGACTTTCGCCCCACTAGTTTGGCGACTTTAAGAACTTTCGCCCCATTTCTGTAAATTTTAAGACCTTTCGTGCCAATTAGGTGTCGATTTTTTCCTGGCGAGCGATAGCGAGCCTGTAATTTAAGAGGAATCGGCCTTCGGCCGGGACATTTTCTACCGAAAAATGTACAAATTTATCTTGAAAAGGGATCTAGGGGGTGTAATCGTAAGCTTGATGGATATATAGGGAACAAACTAAAAACCTCCCCTTAACTGCTTCTGTACCATCGACTTCTTTGTCATGTCATTTTAGCTATATTTAGACGATTTTATTCAGCTTAGGAAGGACGTCTAGCCATTAAAAGGCTACGGACTATCTCCACCCATCCTTTTACCGGCCATACATCCTGCCTCAGCTTCATAAAATCGTCTAAATGTAGCTGACATGACAATATAAAAGACGTCACTGGTACTGAAGGGGTTGATAAAATCGTCTAGGAATAGCCAGAATCAAATGGGAGAGTTGCGACGTGGTGTACGGAGAGGAGGCTTAACGGGGTAGGACTCCCTTCTCCCTCATGTTGCGACGTGGTGTACGGAGAGGAGGCTTAAGGGGAGGTTTTTAGTGTGTTCCCTAGACTTCCATCAAGCTTGAAATTACACCCCCTTGACCCCCTTTCAAGATAAATTTGTACATTTTTCGGTAGAAAAATGTCCCGGCCGAAGGCCGATTCCTCTTAAATTACAGGCTCGCTATCGCTCGCCAGGAAAAAATCGACGCCTAAATGGGAAGAAAGGTCTTAAAAGTGACATAAATGGGGTGAAACTTCTTAAAATCGCCAAACTAATGGGGCAAACATCTTAAAACCTCAAAAGCAATGGGGCTAGACATGAGAGAGAAAGGGGTCCAGAAAAAAGTCCCCCAAGTGGATATCTCTCCTTAAGGGGGTAGGACTCCCTTCTCCCTCATGTTTAGCATATTAACTTTGAATGCTTTGAGGTTTTAAGACGTTTGTTCCGTTATTTTGGCGATTTTGAGACCTTTCGCGTCATTTTGTTATCAATATTAAGACCTTTCGTGCCATTTAGGTGTGTCTTTTTTGTCCTGGCGAGCGATAGCGAGCTTCTAATTTTAGAAGGAATCGGCCTTTCTTCCGAGAAATGTACACATTATCTTGAAAGGGGATCTAGGGGGTGTTTTTCTAAGCTTGATGAAGGTCTAGCGAGGAAACTCAAAAATAAATTAATAAATCTAAATATAGAGCAAAAACCAAGCACTGCCCCCTTAAGGGGAGGTATTTAGTTTCTTCCCTAGAACTCCATCAAGCTTAAAATTACACCCCTAAACCCCCTTTCAAGATAAATTTGTAAATTTGTCGGTAGAAAAATGTCCTGGCCGAAGGGCGGTTCCTCTCAAATTACAGGCTCGCTATCGCTCGCCAGGAAAAAATCGACACCTAAATGGCACGAAAGTTCTTAAAATTGACAGAAATGGGGCGAAAGTTCTTAAATTCGCCAAACTAAAGTGGGCGAGCGTCTTAAAATCTAAAAAGCAATGGGGCTAAACATGAGGGAGAAAGGTGTCCAGAAAAAAATATCTCAAGTGGAAATCTCCCCTTAATAGCTTCGACATCCAGCAAATGACCAGGTAGGGGAACATAATGGAGCCTTGGGGAGCGGGTAGGTCGAGCGGCGGCATGATGGAAGCACGAGAGAGGGTCATAGTGTGGAAGAGAGTGTGTGTGTGTGTGTGTGTGTGTGTGTGTGTGTGTGTGTGTGTGTGTGTGTGTGTGTGTGTGTGTGTGTGTGTGTGTGTGTGTGTGTGTGTGTGTGTGTGTGTGTGTGTGTGTGTGAGAGAGAGATAATGTGTGTGAGATTAAAGCCTGGTTCACACATAGACGAGTCGAGTCGGTGACCGAGTCCAACACGAGTGACACTCGTCGATATCGGCGTTGCTGGAGGCCGATTACTACACGACTAGTAACTGATTCCGAGTCAACACGAGTGTTACACGAGTCAACACGTGTTCAGAGAAGAGTCTGTACGAGTAACGGAGAGTCAACACGAGTGTAACACGAACCCAACAAGAGTGTCATAAATTTGAAAAATAACGGTCAAATTCCAGGGTATGAAAACAAAGAGTGGGTACGAGTCAACAAGAGTGTAACAAGAGTGTAACAAGAGTCAACAAGAGTGTAACAAGAGTCAACAAGAGTGTAACAAGAGTCAACAAGAGTCAACAAGAGTCAACAAGAGTGTAACAAGAGTCAACAAGAGTGTAACAAGAGTCAACAAGAGTGTAACAAGAGTCAACAAAAGTGGAACAAGAGTCACAATGAGTGCTCCCAAGAGTGGCCCTCATTGTGCAGGTGCCTGATTCACCCAAGAGTGTAACAAGAGTCAACACGAGTCACAAAGAGTTATGCAGAGTTCAACAAGAGTCACGAAGAGTCAACACGAGTCACAAAGAGTCAACAAGAGTCAACACGAGTTACAGAGTAACACGTATGTCCTTCGGACTCGTGACGGGGACAAGAAATTTCATGCATGTATGAAATTTTTGGGCCACGTGGCGAGTACCCCAGGACACACCCCGATACACGATACACGGAGAGTATACACAAGTGTAACACGAGTCTACACAAGTGTTGCAGAGTATTGACGAGTCATTGCCGAATAGCAAAATTGCATCACTCGTGTTGGACTCGGGCACCGACTCGTCTATGTGTGAACCAGGTTTTAGAGTGTATGAGAGAGAGAGAGAGAGAGAGAGAGAGAGAGAGAGAGAGAGAGAGAGAGAGAGAAAGTAAGCAACCAAATAAACAAACAAACAAGCAAGCAATAAAGAAAGAAGGCAAGAAAGACAGAAAAAGAGTGAGATTGAGTTACAAGACATAGTTAGTATCTCGAAGATCTTGCGGTACATTCCTGGGAGATACTGGAGGTGGAATGAGATATATTGTGCTACAGTCATTACAGAGTGTGCAAAATACTATAGTCCGTTCATTCTAGGTTGGGCAGAAATCGTAACCTCTAACCTCTGTAACTCACAAAGGGCTAGAGCAAATGAGTTGACAATTCCCAAACCTATTCCCTAGCCAAGTCTTCCCATTTGCTAGAAAAATAGCTCGATTACTCTAGTTCTTTTTGAGTTACAGAGGTTAGAGGTTACGATTTCTGCCCGACCTAGAATGAACGGACTATATCTACCCACTTCCTGAACTCCTCTACTGAAGAACTGTTTACAACTTCTGAGGGAAGTTTGTTACAGGTAGAACATATCATTTAGGTGAAAATAGTTTCCACAAAATCTAGTGCCGACTGTTTTGAATTCTAACTTCCAGCCATGGTTGGGTGTTCCATTCATACTGAGGCTAAACATTTTGCTATAATCGGCATTTCCAAACCCATTAAGTATTATGTAAAATTCAGACTTGATCTTATAGTCTGCGTGTCTCCAACGTAAAGAGATCAAGAGTCCTCAACCAGTCCTCATAGCTCTGTCTTCTAATCAATGGCATAAGCTATTAAGCCATATTTTGTACTCTTTCCAGTCACTTTATATCATTCCTGAGTGTTAGAGACCAGAAAAGGATAGGATATTCCAGGAGAGGCCGCATGAGAGTGTTATAATAGTGTGAAGACTATTTGCCAAGTTCTGAGGCATCTGGACTATAATAATGTAATGTATAGGCTCGTTTGTGTTGGACTATAATAATGTAATGTATAGGCTCGTTTGTGTTGGACTATAATAATGTAATGTATAGGCTCGTTTGTGTTGGACTATAATAATGTAATGTATAGGCTCGTTTGTGTTCGGTACTGATACAAAAGAGTGCGTTGACATGTTTACTCTTGATTGCACCTTTATGGTGAATGATGCGATGGGCTTTCTGCACATATGCCGCCTCTTTGCATCATTCCCTGTAGTACTATAGTAGAACAGCTTTTAACGTCCATCACTGTACAATCACCCCTCTACATTGCAATGTTGCATCTCTCACTATTCTACCGCTATTACAATAATCAGTGTTCCTCAGAGCTCTCTCCGTGTTTACCACCCCCTCTTCGTAGAGCACGTAGCATCCGTCTTGCAACAAAATGCCACCCCTACTCTGTGCGACTCTCCAACCCAAGAGTGAAACGTTATTCTCAATCTTCTATTCAACAGCTGAGCTCTGGAGCTCTCTCCCAGAATCAGTCTTTCACTCGAATCCTGGTGGATCGCACATGTGTTTTCATTAATTTCATTGGAGGTGTTTGGTGAAGTTAATAAAAAATAGATTATGACTTAAATTGCTTCATACTCCGTGTGTCCAGGCATTTTGGCTCGAACGTCCCTTGATGTTACCCCTGTCACTCTTTCAACTCTGGGGAAGGCACTCGCCACAGGCAGTTCTGCCTTCTGTCACCCTCATTCACAGAAGACAAAAATTCAAACCAACTCTCTCGAAAATTCACTTCCGCAGAAAAATAACCCACCAACTTTTAATCCACAACAATTTAAATTCAGTTGTAAAACATTTTCATTAATGAAGGACATACTTAGGTAAATTAAGTTTATCTTCATTGAATTTGCGTTTCCTATATTCATTATTTTATGCAAGCAATGTGGATACGTGATGATAACAAATATGACGTAAATACATGATAAATGTAGACAAACTTAATAGGACACGTGGTCATTCCTAAGCTGAATAGAACTGTTCATACTATTTAAAATATCAATGGTATAAAAGGTATGTAAAATCATTGGGTATATTGATAGTGATTTACCTTTCGATCATTAGATAAAATGAGTTAACCCCTTCTGTACCGATGACACCCTTCAAACTTCATTATGGCTACTATTAAACGATTGTATTCAGTTTAAAAAGGGCCTCCAGCAATTAACAGGCTTCGAACCATCTCCCTTAACCCTTTTTACTACCCCAGATCCTTCTTAAGCTGCACAAAATCGTCTAAATATAGCTAACAAAAATGGAATTATACGTCGCCGGTACGGAAGGGGTTAATTACTGGCAATATATGTTTTAGAGTATAATATGTTGGACATTTTAATTACCATTCCCATAAAGTTTTTAAACCCATATTTTTATACTGTATCATTTCACAGAATATACTAAAAAGAATGGCAGTACATTAAGGAAGCCCACCTCGCTTGTTTTCTCTTTCTCTCCCTCTCTCTTTGGCGTGTATCCATTCGGCCCCATTCAGCCTACTGTTTTAAGACGCTTACCCCCATCCAGGTGTCAATATTTTCCTGGCGAGCGGTAGCGAGCCAGATATATTTATTTTTGTTTTGACATCAAGATGCATTTGTAAATTTTTTCGATAGAGAAATGTGTCCGGCGAAGCCGGATTTCTCCATACAATGGTGGCTCGCTATCGCTCGCCAGGAAGAAATAGACACCTGGATGGGGATAAACGTCTTAAAACAGTTGGCTGAATGGGGCCAAATGGATACAAGCCAGGGAAAGAGAGAAAAGGAGAGAAAGTTAAACAAAAAAAACGGTGACCCCCCTTAAATGGAAAACAAGAAATCTGGGATTGTGCGCACCATGCAATTAATTAAGGAATAATTTATCGTCTTTCCAAAACTAAATATATTTCTCTCTCTCTCTCTCTCTCACTCTCACTCTCTCTCACTCTCATTCATGCATATCCAATCTGCGGGTGGTCTTTCGGGGCTACCTCCAGTTTCGCCCCATTAGTTTGGCGACTTCGTAATGTTTCACTCCATAAGTTTGGCGATTATACAGAGTTTTCATCCTTCCGAGTACATTTTTCGATTCAATTTTGGCTATCATCACACGATATTAAACAGCTGCGGAAGGACCTCTAGCAATGAAAGTGGTCATTTGTATTTTAAGTTATTCCTTTTCGTCTTACCGAACCTTTCTAATATGAAATAAATCGTGTACTAATAGTCTTAATAAAATAAGGGGGGGGGTCGCCGGTTTCTTGTTGTTTTATCTTTCTCTCCTTTTCTCTCTTTCTCTGGCTTGTATCCATTCGGCCCCATTCAGCCAACTGTTTTAAGACATTTATCCCCATCCAGGTGTTGATTTCTTCCTTGCGAGCGATAGCGAGCCAGCATTGTATGGAGAAATCCGGCTTCGCTAGAGACATCTTTCTATCGAAAAATGTACAAATATAGCTTGCTGTCAAAACCAATATATATGTATGCTGGCTCGCTACCGCTCGCCAGGAAAATATTGACCGCTGGATGGGTATAAACGTCTTAAAACAGTAGACTGAATGGGGCCGAATGGATACAAGCCAAAGAGAGAGGGAGATAAAGAGAAAAAAAAGCGAGGTGGGTCCCTTAAAGTAATGCGCCGAAGTATACGGATAATTATAGCAACATTTCCAAAAGTAATGTTTACGTGTCTAAAAACTAATATTATAGATGTTTTTTTTTGTTATGAAAGTTCCTAATACTTAAGGGAACCCACCTCGTTTTTTTTCTCTTTCTCTCCCTCTCTCTTTGGTTTGTATACATTCGTCCCCATTCAGCCTAATGTTTTAAGACGTTTACCCCCATCCAAGTGTCAATATTTTCCTGGCAAGCGGTAGCCAGCCAGCATATATATATTTTTGTTTTGGCAGCAAGCTAAATTTTTACATTTTTCGATAGAAAAATGTCTCCGACGAAGTCGGATTTCTAAATACAATGCTGGCTCGCTATTGCTCGCCAGGAATAAATCGACACCTGGATGGGGATAAACGTCTTAAAACAGTTGGCTGAATGGGGCCGAATGGATACAAGCCAGAGAAAGAGAGAAAAGGAGAGGAAGAAAAAAAGCAGGTGACCCATTCTGTACTGGCGACATCTTACATATTTTATTTCAGCTACACTTAGGCGATTTTATGAAGTTTAGGAAGTATGTGTGGTAGCTAAAAGGGTTAATTGAGATAGTCTGTGGCCTTTTATTGGGTAGACGTCCTTCCTAAGCTGGACAAAATCGTCTAATAGTTGCCAAAATATAATGAAAAGTACCTCACTGGTACTGAAGGTGTTATGGGAGGTCACAGGCTTTTTTTTTTATCTTTCTCTCCTTTTCTCTCTCTCCCAGGCTTGTATCCATTCGGCCCCATCCAGCAAACTGTTTTAAGACTTATCCCCATCCAGGTATCGATTTTGTCCTGCTCGCTATAGCATTGTATGGAGAAATCCGGCTTCGCCGGAGACATTTTCCTATAAAAAGATGTACAAATTATATATATATATATATATATATATATATATATATATATATATATATATATATATATATATATATATATATATATAGCGCTTTTGACAACGTACTTCAGGTGAATTGCAGTTGGCAATATCAAACAAAAACAAATGCGTTATCGTAGTTAATGGATACTATGGAATACACTGTTCATGTCAGAGTTCGATATAAACAAACATTTGTTTGAAATCAAATAGTTAAGGGGAGATAGGTCGTTTTTCTGGCCCCCTTCCTCCCCTATGCTTAGCCCCTTTAGTTTTCAGATTTTAAGACTTTTCGCCCCATTTCCTTTTCATTATCCAGATCTTTCATGCACATTAGGAGTCGATTTTTGTCCTGGCAAGTGATAGCAAGCCTGTAATATAAGAGTAACCGGCCTTTGGCCGGTACATTTTCTATCGAAAAAATTAAGCTCGATGGAGGTCTAATATATATATATAAGCAAATAAATACGCCCATACCTCCTTGACTTATTCAGGACCTGTGATGCCAGTTACATGGTATTCTGGAAACTATTAGACGATTTAATTCAGCTTAGGAAGGACGTCAGCCCATTAAAAGGTTACAGACTATCTCAATTAATCCTTTTAGCTACCCTATATCCTTCCTCAGCTTCATAAAATCGTCTAAATCCAGCTGAAATAAAGAAAAACGGCACCAGTGCAGTAAGGGTTAGCAGCAAACTAATGGAAAAGATTGATTTGCTCTTTTCGTACTATGATGAATTTATTTTGTATTAAGGGGGGTGACCTGCTTTTGTTCTGTCCTTTTCTATCTGTCTCTGGCTTGTATCCATTTGGCCCCATTCAGCCTACTGTTTTAAGACGTTTATCCCCATCCAGGTGTCAATTTTTTACTGGTGAGCGCTAGCGAGCCAGCATATTTTATATTTTTGTTTGACAGCAGGCTAAATTTGTACATTTTTCGATAGAAAAATATCTCCGGCGAAGCCAGATTTCTTCATATAATGCTGGCTCGCTATCGCTCACCAGGAAGAAATCGACACCTAGATGGGGATAAACGTCTTAAAATAGTTGGCTGAATGGGGCCGAATGGATACAGGCCAGAGAAAGAGAGAAAAGGACAGAAATAACAAAAAGTTAAAATAATTTGGTTATTACTCCTGTACTGTATATCCTAACGTTAATATCAATTACTTTCCGTAAGCATTATGCAGGACTGGCAAATACTGTATACCTTTCTTTCATATTATTATTATTATTATTATTATTATTATTATTATTATTTTGATTATCATTATTATTTTCATTATTATTATTATTATTATTATTATTATTATTATTATTAAAATGTCCCCAACTGTACTTCCTAAGCTGAATAAATGTGTCCAGTGTTATCCAGATAATGTATAAAATTACGTAAAAGTATAGATGGGGCTGACAAGCACAAAATGTATATATATTTTTTCTTGTCAACAAATCGCCGGAAGCAGTCTGAACGAATACCTAAATATTTAATTAAACTTCAAGCGAGGAAGTGTAGCGTAGTATTTATTTAATCTCTCTCTCTCTCTCTCTCTCTCTCTCTCTCTCTCTCTCTCTCTCTCTCTCTCTCTCTCTCTCTCTCTCTCTCTCTCTCCACCCCTATCACCCTTCGTTTCCTGATGTAATATTATACCCCCCAATTAAATAATACTGTCTATCCACCATATTAGCTTACACTGACCAGTTTTCATCTCTGTCTCAATGGAACGCTTGAAATGAACCATGGAATCGCAATAACGCTCACTCTCCCACTCTTAATCACTCTCACTTTTACACTCACTCATTCTCTCTCTCTCTCACTCACTCACTCACTCACTCACTCACTCACTCACTCACTCACTCACTCTCTCTCTCTCTCTCTCTCTCTCTCTCTCTCTCTCTCTCTCTCTCTCTCTCTCTCTCTCTCTCTCTCTCTCTCTCTCTTCTTCTTTTTTTCTGTCCTTTTCTTCAACTTTCCTTTTCTATCGGGTATGCCATCTCTTTTTTTTTTTTTTTTTTTTTTCTATGTGATTGAGGGAGGCAAAAGGCATAACTGCCTATAGCGAGTGCCTCCCCCATAGTTGAAAGAGTGACAGGGCCAAAATCAAATGCTCTACTAGCATTAAGTCCTGATCACCTCGTTTGGATCGTGAGGTCTGTCACGTCTGTGTGGCCAGTGTTGCTATGTAAATCTCTCTCTCTCTCTCTCGCACATCGATCGAGACACCTTGTTAAGCATCTCTCAACACCCAAACCGGCACCATCTCTCTCTCTCTCTCTCTTTCTCTCTCTCTCTTTTTTTTTCTATCTTTCTCTTCCATATCTCTCTTTCTCTTCCATATCTCTCTCTCTCTTCCATATCTCTCTCTCTCTCTCTCTCTCTCTCTCTCTCTCTCTCTCTCTCTCTCTTTACATATATTTTGTATATCGAAAAATTTACAAATTTAGCATGAATGGGGTCTGGGTGGAAATTTTTTCACTTAAATGGAAGTCTGAGAAGGCAATTTTATTGGCCTAGGTGACAAATTAAAATACATTGCTCGAAAAGGACAAAACCCAAGCAAAATTCCCACTAATAATTGAACAAACTTATCATATTAACCCCTAAGCTGTCGAAGATGTTGAAAACAAATAGACTATACTGAGCAAGCATAGCTTAACTGTCAAGTTGGCAGATGCGGGCTATAAAATACCAGTAACCTGCGCTGAACCTTGAACGTAATATATATATATATATATATATATATATATATATATATATATAGAGAGAGAGAGAGAGGTTAAGTATTTTTCCCATGTCTTAGTAGATATCGTCACTATGTTTTTCTCTCTCCGAACGTTTCACCATTTTATCTACCATTTTATCCATTATCCATTTCTCTCCTTTTCTCTCTTTCCCTGGCTTGTATCCATTTGGCCCCATTCAGCCAACTGTATTTAAGACGTTTATTCCCATTCAGGTGTTGATTTCTTCCTGGCGAGCGAAAGCGAGCCAGCATTTTATGGAGAAATCCGGCTTCGCCGGAGACATTTTTCTATCGAAAAATTTACAAATTTAGCTTGCTGTCATACCTAAAATAATATATGTTATTATCAAAGTATATTTTCTCATGCCTTAGTAGATATCGTAACTACTATTGTCTCTATTATAATCTACCAAGCGGAACTCCATGTGTAGCGATGTAATTTGTCTAGCCTCTTTTCCATTCATCACACGAGTGCTTTTTCCCTCAACATTTATCCTTAACACTGGTCTGGCAGCTTATGAGGTAAACATTTAGATTACCCTGGTTACCTAATTTCATCTACCATCAGTCTAGTTCGCGATATCAAAGCATAATACACCAGAAATGTTGCCAGATTTTTTTTAATCATCGAATGTTGACTGTAAAAGCTCTCGTGTGATACCGGCTCGATCCATTTATCAGCCCGTAGCATTACCGCTCTCACTCTCTCAGGAACTCACCAATATTTATCCTTCCTTTCCTCGCTACCCTGTATAAAAAAAAGTGTGTGTTCGAATGTAAACAAACGATACAGATAAGAGTGTCGATCATTTGTGTTTGGTAGTTTGTACACTTAAGGGGACCCACCTTGATTTTGTTCTCTTTCCCTCCCTCTATCTTTGGCTTGTATTAAATTGGCCCCATTCACCCTGCTGTTATAAGACGTTTACCCCATCCATGTGTCAATATTTTCCTGGCGAGCGGTAGCCAGCCAGCATATACACTTTTTTTGTTTGACAGCAAGCTAAATTTGTACATTTTTCGATAGAAAAATGTCTCCGGCGAAGCCGGATTCTCCATACAATGCTGGCTCGCTATCGCTCGCCAGGAGAAAAAAAACACACCTGGATGGGGATAAACGTCTTAAAACAGTTGGCTGAATGGGGCCGAATGGATACAAGCCAGGGGAAGAGAGAACAGGAGAGAAAGATATAACAAGCCGGTGACCCCCCTTAACCCCTTCAGCACCATGCCTATGATTCTGACTGAAATTGGATGATAGTCTATGTGGTTTAAGAAGAACCTATATGTTACTAAGAGGGTTTATTATTGAGATCGTATTTACCCATTCGAGTCGTATAGAGGTAGATTACAAACTAAAGAAAGTCGTCTAATGGTAACCAGAATATGATGACAATGACGTACTGGTGGTGAAGGGGCTAGAGGGACTTGGGCCGTTTTTCTGGTCCCTTTTTTCCCAAGTGTTTAGCACCATTTAGTTTCGAGATTTTAAGACGTTCGGCCCATTAGTTTGGCGATTATAACACATTTCGACTCATTTCTTCGTCAATATGTAGACCTTTCGTGCTATTTAGGTGTCGATTTTTCCCCTGGCGAACGATAGTGAGCCTGTAATGTTGGAAGAACCGGCCTTCGGCCGGGAAGTTTTTCTACCGAAAAATGTACAAATTAATCTAGAAGGGGGATCTAATTAATGTTTCTCTTTAAATTTGATGGAGGTATAGGGCGGAAACTAGAAAAATAATGAATACATGCAAAAATCGACCAAAAAGTTAACCATCCCCCCTTAAAGGATTGAAACACGTATTAGGTGTATTACTTAGGGTGAGGGCTGGTCCTGTCCAGAGTGAGGTTTGGCATCCTCTATCCAACCTTAGCCGTTTCTGCCTGTCTCTTTTCCTGTACAACTTGTCCTACTTCGGGGACGAGTGGCTAGGAATCCTCCTCCCCTTGTACAATGCACCTACTAGACGAGACAGAGAAAGGGGAGAGGGAACGCGAAAGTGGTCCCGAACCTTACGAATAGTAACTTTAAATGTTGTTTCCGTTCGTGCTCTGTCTCGAGTCAGCCACCCCCAGTAGTACCTTTTATTATCACCCAGTACCACCACCCCAGTAACTTCTATTATTACCCCAGTACCTTTGTTATTACTCCAGTACCATCCCCAGTACCTTTTTATCATCACCCAGTACCATCACCAGTACCTTATATTGTCAACCCAGTACTATCCCCAGTACCGTTTATTATCACCCAGTACCATCACCAGTACCTTATATTATCAAACCAGTACCATCCCCAGTACCTTTATTATCACCCCAGTACCATCCCCAGTACTTTATTATCACCCCAGTACCATCCCCAGTACCTTTTGTTATTATTACTCCAGTACCAACCCCAGTACTATTTCACTATCACCCCAGTACCTTAGTATTATCACCCCAGTACCATCCCCAGTACTTTATTATTGCTCCAGTACCATCCCCAGTACTGTATTATTGCTCCAGTACCGTCCCCAGTACCTTTATATTTTCACCCCAGTACCATCCCCAGTACCTTTATATTATCACCCCAGTACCTTTATATTATCACCCCAGTACCTTTATATAATCACTCCAGTACCATCCCCAGTACTTTATTATTGCTCCAGTACCGTCCTCAGTACCTTTATATTTTCACCCAAGTACCATTTATTATCACCCCATTACGACCACCCCAGTACCATTTCATTATCACCCCAATACCTTTTCATAATCTCCCATATCCCCAGTACTTCATTACCAGCCCAGTACCATCCGCAGTACCTTTTCATGATCACCCAGTACCATCCCCAGTACCTTTTCATGATCACCCAGTACCATCCCCAGTACCTTTTCATGATCACCCAGTACCATCCCCAGTACTTCATTATCAGCCCAGTACCATCCGCAGCACCTTTTTACCCAGGCCCTTTCACCGCCCCATTCATCTTCGTCTCTCTCTCGCTCTCGCTCTCTCACTCTCACTCTCTCTAGCATCTTGAAGAATCTCACTTATTCTTATTAGCACTCTAGCTTCCTGTAACCTTAATCCTAATCTCTCTCTCTCTCTCTCTCTCTCTCTCTCTCTCTCTCTCTCTCTCTCTCTCTCTCTCTCTCTCTCTCTCTCTCTCTCTCTCTCTCTCTCTCTCTCTCTCTCTCCACCTTGAATATGGTGTGCAGTTCTGGTCACCTTATCTGATCAAGGACATTGTAAGACTCGAGTCAGTACAGCGTAGAGCGACGAAGATGATACCCTCATTAAGAAATAAATCAAATGAAGAAAGACTTAAACGATTGAACCTGTTCTCATTAAAAAAGAGGAGGTTGAGGGGTCAGCTTATTGAGTGCTTTAAGATACTAAAAGATTTCGACAAAGTCGATGTAAATGCACTATTCACATTAAACAATACTAATCAAACTTGCGGAAATGGAATGAAATTAAAAACCAAAAAGGCAAACCTAGATGTCACAAAGAGTTTCTTCGCCTACAGTGTGGCGTCAGAGTGGAATAAACTACCAGCGAGAGTGGTGGAGAGCGACACAATAAACGCTTTCAAGGGAAGGCTTGACCTCTATCTGCAGAGGGCTGGGGTGATATGAAAAAAAAAAAAACAAAAAAAATTATGTATATATATATATATATATATATATATATATATATATATATATATATATATATATATATAGTTTGTAAGGCCAGACTGCCTAGTAAGGACCTTGAGGTCTGTCTGGTCTATGTAGCTCTATGTAGCTCTCTCTAGCTCTCTCTCTCTCTCTCTCTCTCTCTCTCTCTCTCTCTCTCTCTCTCTCTCTCTCGTCTCTCTCTCTCTCGTCTCTCTCTCGTCTCTCTCGTCTCTCTCTCTCTCTCTCTCTCTCTCTCTCTCTCTCTCTCTCTCTCTCTCTCTCCAGCGTCTTGAAGAACCGCACTTATTCTTATTAACATTAGCTTCCTGTAACCTTAATCTCTCTCTCTCTCTCTCTCTCTCTCTCTCTCTCTCTCTCTCTCTCTCTCTCTCTCTCTCTCTCTCCCCCCGATTGGCAGCACCCGCCCTTCTATACTTTTGCTATATTATAATTAATTAAGATATAAAGGAGACATTCTTATTCATTAATGCAAATCAGATAACTAGTTTACAACCATACAAAGTGGTTGTACCGATACCTAAAGGTAATTTGCTCTGATTAAGGGGGGTCACTGATTTTTTTTTTTTTTTTATCTTTCTCTCCTTTTCTCTCTTTCCCTGGTTGTATCCATTCAGCCCCATTCAGCCAATTGTTTTAAGACGTATATCCCCATCCAGGTGTCGATTTCTTACTGGCGAGTGATAGCGAGCCAGCATTGTATGGAGAAATCCGGCTTCGCCGGTGACATTTTCTATCGAAAAATGTAAAAATTTAGCTTGCTGTCAAAACAAAAATATATATATGCTGGCTCGCTACCGCTCGCCAGGAATATATTAACTCCTGGATGGGGGTAAACGTCATAAAACTGTAGGCTGAATGGTGCCGAACTGATACAAGCCAAAGAGAGAGGGAGAGAAAGAGAAAAACAACGAGGTGGGCTCCCTTAATAAAAATGCAGCTCCCGTTTCCGAAATATAACTGTTGTGCCGGGGGGGGGGGGGGGGGGGCTTCTGATCGATGAGTTCCCGTGATACAGTCCGTAAAACAATCCAATTCTGGTTTGATGGACTTAAATATACTTGACAGGAACGTACCGAGTAGGTTCTATATATAGTAAAAATGGTATTCAAAGGTTCAATATAGTACTCAATAACAACACAAGGAAGAACATATATGAAGGTTTTATTTAATATGCATGAGAGTAAGATAATAATAAGGATCATAAAGGAAGGTCCAACAATAGTAACAAACATATATATATATTGTCCTTACTTCAGAACAATGTTACTAATACCAGAATAACTCAATGGTGAGAGTCTAGTATTAAATCAGATCATGTGGAAAACATACATAGAGGCATAATGTACAAGAATCAATTTTAACCTTCAATGCAATAATAAGAGTCAAATATCTTCCGTTTTCAAAGAGACTACAATGCCCTAGATAATGATCCTAGGGTCACAATGAGGAGGATTGAGGTTATAAAGATATTGTCATAGGAGGCAAGGTGAGTCACGCGTAGGGCTCAGCTGACCCTTACAAACTGACCGGGTGAACTTTCGCTCAGGTCAGGTCACTGGGAAGGTCACCAGGTGAACTGAGGTAGTAATAAATACTTTTTCTAGTTAGTGGAACTATGAACTTAGCTGAAATGTGACGTTAATTTACTTTACAGGAAAGGGCTGAGATTATTATTTATAATTAATGAGAAGTATCAAAATCGCCCTCAAGGGAAGTTATATCTTATCACGGAATTATATTACTTGAACATATGCTATGATAACGAACCTAACTTAGGAATTCGTGTTTCTATATTTTTCTTAGGTAAAGCAAAGTAATCACGTGAATTTAATAAGAGTGAAAAGGTAGTTGATTTGGTCTACTGGTTGGTATTAATTAGGTCAAGATGTAATCTGCAATATTCGTAATTAAGGCAACACACGAAGATAAGCAAAATAACTAACTGAGTTCCAAAAGACTCAGACTTGAATGAACACTACAATTTAATCTCAAAACGCGAGAACTGAGTGACTAACGAATATCGATCGGTAGATCGTACTTAGTAATTAAATTGGCGCTAATGACGAAGTTTAGCTCATTGATATTTAACGCAATATCAGATTCACTTCTGAACGAGTTAACAGGGCGAGGAAAATAAAATTTACAGGCACAATTAGTACATGGACGTAGGTGACGAAGTCCTACTCATTGGTACTTAAAACAGGCAGTACCAGGCTCGGACCTGAACGGGTTAACAGGGCGAGGTGAATAAAATACACAGATACAATTAGTGTATGGTGGAGGAAAATGACACGAAACACGGAGGAAAAAATTCCTAAATACGGTATTCGAAATATCACAACATCAAGATTTACAAGAACATAAATGCACGTCTATAAGATATATTTCATATGCGATTACTGAATAGAGAATTTAGGAATTACACTGAGCACTCGGAAAATTGGGCGTAGGTTCTAGGTAAAAAGCGATTATATAAATGGATTGATCACGGAATATATTGAGACTTCAACTCACAATTAATAAATCAACATACACGTAGTCAGTAAATCTGCGAGCGTGGGGGCCTGAATATATGTTAACCCACTGAGCCCCAGCTAGTTTAGAATAAATGTACATCCAGGGACCGGCCGTTTTGGCCAAACATTTTTTTTTTTTTTTTGCTAAAATGGAAGAAAAGGGTGAGAAATGAAGAAAAACAAATTACTCACCTCGGTCATTTGGGGCTTGTATGGGGGGGGGGGGCCTCATACATCAGCTGGTGGCGGGCGGCCTTCAAACTTCCCGCCCGGCCAGCCACAGTTGAGCGCGGCAGCATGGCAGATGTACGATGCGGCCAGTTTTCGAGTGATGGTTATTTACACCACCAGAGCATCATATATGCCTTCATAGTTCATATATTAGCAACATGTATCACATAATGTCATTGTAAGTGAAGTTACAGTGTGAAAAGTGCTTAGATATAAGTCTTGTAAGTGCACACGAGTGGCAAGAGCGTGGCACGTCCTCGTTGCCATGGATACTGGCGGCCATCATGGTCTCGGACAATAACAGAATGCACGAACTGTCACACACCCAGCTGACTGACACGCGCCACCAACACTTTCCCTTTTCTTGCGTCAATCTCTCTTACTCCCCTGCTTTATTCAGTTGTCATGTCTCTTCCCCTCTTTATTCAGTTTATTACTTTATCATATGTTTTATAGTTATACAATGTGAGTTTCACCCATTGTTTTACGCACGTTTGACTTAGAAATAGAATATATTTACACTTATTGGTGTCCGTCGCTGTTTTACGTATATTTGAGTGTCAACTCACTTACATATTGTGTTCGGCACTTTGTATATATTCATTATTTACACTAGGTTTATACACACACTTCACATTTCATAGCGTCTTTTATCGCAGTCTTTGAGTACAGTTTTAGAAATGGTCAAGGATGTGATACTCCCTGAAGCAGTCCGAGAGACACAGTGCAACATCACATTCTGTGCACATCCACCTGGTATCTGTTCTCGTTGGCTCCCTCTGTATCGTGTTGCGGCACACATGACACCGTCTTCAGGGTTTGTCATTGTGTTCTGTGAGCGTCACATATTCAGGAAAGTGGCGTTGTGTCAGCCTGGCAATCCCTTCTGCTGATGGGCGTCGATGGGCGGGGGGTTGCTGGAAGTGGGGGGCAGTCATGTATTCCCTCAACACCTCCCTGGACATCTTGATGCAGAAGTTCTCCATCGTTTCCTGCTTGCCGGTGATTGTTGAGTAGAGGATATGGCTGTTATAGAGGGTGAGATCGAGGAGGTGGAAGAATAACTTCTTATACCACCTCATCGTCTTCCTTGCACACTCACATGACGAGATGACAGCATCTGATTTATCCACCAGCCGCATGTTGATGTTATAATCACAGATGGCCAAAGGTTTCTTGATAACTTCGCCAGTTGCTCTGTCACGACGTCTGCTGTCTTGGAAGATGGGAAGGTGGACTGTTGTGAGGACGTTCACATCCCGGTTATCCATCCAGGGACAACATGAGGGGACATTGTTAGCCTGCTTGTGGATGATGGAGCCCTTTTCCCGCCTGGGTGGTAGTTCGGGCATGAAGATCCAATTCCTCCTGATGGTGCCACAGACTCCTGTAGTGCGGCTATGCAGGAACTTGGCAAGGGAGGGGCTGGTGTACCAGTTGTCCAGGTACAGTATGTGGCCGCTGTCCAGGTAGCCCTGCAGCATGGTGATGACGACGGCCCCAGAAATTCCGTATGTCCTCGTTTCCACCAATTCTGTGTTCTTGCCCATATACAGAATTAGGTCCTGGATGTAACCAGTTCGACAGTCACACATCACGAAAGTCTTCAGGCTATATCGATGTCGTTTGCTGGGCATGTACTGCCGGATGCCAATATTCCCCCTCCACAGCAGCAAACTCTGATCAATAATGAGCTTCTGATGGGGTTTAAAGGCGGCAGCAAGCTTCAGCTTCAGGTACTCAAAAATGGGTCTTATTCTCTCCAGAGCAATGAAGGACCCCTTCATTGCTCTGGGTTGACTTTGATTTCTGGTGTGGGCTGCCAGGCTGTCGATGAAATGGAGGTTCCCCATTATGGCCGTGACTCTATTTCTGCTCATTATTTGGCCAAAAATAGGGGTTCGGACGAGGGGATCCCAGGACCAGTACTTTTTTATGGAGGATTTCCTTGTGACCCCCATCAGCGTTACAATGGCCAAGAATGTGTAAAACTCTGGGACATCTAGGGAGGACCATGACAGCCTTGCAGAGTATTTTGACTGCTCCTTCCCAGCCATGAAATAATAATTGTACCAGTTGGTCTGGTCAACAATTAGAGCCACGAGATTTGCAGTAAAGAACTGCCTGAAGATCTTCAGTCTCGTGGTCTGCCGCCCCTGGTTTGGGAGCGTAGGGCCAGCAAACCCAGCGTCCACAAAGTTGTAGTCGGTGGGCACAAAGTTGTCTCCATCGACCCAGTCCCACACGTCGGGTTGAGCGGCACCTTCGTCGTCAGAGTCGTCAGGAGGGGAGTCACCATCAGGGCGGGAGGGCCTTGCCCTGCCTCTTGCCGTGCCTCTTGCCCCTCTTCTTGGCCCTCTTGCCCCTCTTGCCCCTGCCCTCGGCCTTGGTCGAGCCGGCCCAACCCTTGCTCTCGCACCGCCAGGGGTGGGTGTATTAGGGTCACCTTAGACACCCTTCGGCCATGCACACGCACAGGACGATGGGCACGCCCACGTATGTTTATAGGGCGTTGCGCATGATCAGGGTGTTGTGGCGACGCAGGCGGTGATGGTGTCTGAATGTCGTGTCTGTGGGAGGTCCCAGGCTGAGGAGAAGGTACAGGTGAGTATGGTAGTGGTCCGGGAGGTGATGGTGGGGGCGAGTCAATCCGGGGTGATGAGGGAAACAGGCGGCGTGCGGCAGGGCGTGGGTGGCGTGGTGGAGATGATTCTAGGGCAGGCATATCCTCATCTGTTGCTTCTGAAGAAGAAGTCAATGGCTGCGCTGCTAATATGGCTGCACCCCTGCGCAACCCATAGAAAGTGTGAGGGGTTGGCGCCTTGAGTGGCGAGGGAATGAGGGGTGGTGGGGAAGGCAAACGCGGAGGGGGAGCACCACGGCGAGGCACGTGTGGTGTCGGATCTTGGCGCACCTCACCCTCCTCCTCCTCCTCCTCCCCCTCCAAATCCTCACCTCTTCTCTTCTCTGCCCTACGATGAGAAGGTGGAATGTTGAGGAAGGCCATGGGGTGTAGGTCATCTTCCTCTTCCTCATCTTCCTCTTCCCCACTTGCTGGGGAGTCCACTATGTCACGGGGGGGGGAGCAGGGGAACGATAGCTACTCGCCTCCCTTTGTTGTAACCTGGCGTACCGTTCAGCGATGGGGAGATAGGGTTCCTCCTCATGCATTTCATCATACTCAGCCACAGTGGGACTATATTCGTCCTCTGAATCGTCATTCGATGATCCAGTGTCACTATCAGGCTCATCACTCTCGTCAAGTATGGCCAAGGCATCGGCCAGGGATATTCCCCTGCGTGGGTAACGGCGTGGTAAATCCGACGTGGTGTTGCACTCATGAGATGTATGGGTAAACTGACTTTCCTTTGTCACGCACGTTCCTTGTCCCAACAAACCGAGATTTGTGGATTGCCATACATTGCCTACATCCTAAGGAATATCCCATACAAATAGCAAGCCAATAGCTACCATAGGACAAGAGTAAATGAGGTCGAAAGTCGTTGGGAGATAAGTGGGTACAGTGTCTTTCATCGCCTCCCCCGCATGACCACCCGCCCGGCAGGACTTGGGGATAGCTGAGCATGGTCAAGTAAGGCGTACATCCTAAGGTGTGTCTCGCACAAATTTCAAGCCTATAGCTACCATAGGACAAGAGTAAATGAGGTCGAAAGTCGTTTGGATATAAGTGGGTACAGTGTTTTTCATCACCTCCCCCGCATGACCACCCGCCCGGCAGCACTAGGATAACAACTGAGTATGGCATTGTAATGTGTACATCCTAAGGAGTGTCTCACACAAATCTCAAGACTCTAGCTCCCATACGACAGGAGTAAATAAGGTCCAAATTTGCGGTGAAATAAGTGGGTAAAGTGGCGCCAATGATCCCACCACCACCACCCGTGCGGCCTGGCTGGCCGGTTCACGCGTACCGTCCCTGTTCACCAACACTCTACAGTACCTCCCCTCCAATTCTCAAGCCATTTCCTACCATACGAGCCGAATAATATATTTTTTAGTGGTGGACGCATGGTTTGCGTCGCTGGGGTTTAGCGTTACATACATTGTGGACGCAAACGCTGCGTCGCTAGGGCTCAGTGGTTTAATGACACTGATATATAACGGATGTGTAAGTTATGAATTAAATAAAGTCTTGAACAAGGGTCAAGGAATTGAGGCAAGATTAACACAGAATAGCACAGGTTCAGAAGGATGAAACATATTACACAAGTACGGGATCTTGGGCACAGATCACAAGTAAATCAGGGCACAACACGGTTCACATATTTACATAATCAATACCTCACAACAATAACCAACAGAGAAAGACACAGAAACACTTAAGTATTTGGGAGGGCAGGGGGACGAGAGTGCTGGTCTGGCTGGCGTAGAGGGTAGTAGCCAATCTTGCACAGCTGTTTGTTTTTTGTTTTTGTTTTTTTGTTCTATGTGATTGAGGGAGGCAAAAGGCATAACTGCCTATAGCGAGTGCCTCCCCCATAGTTGAAAGAGTGACAGGGCCAAAATCAAGGGACGTTCGAGCCAAAATGCCTGGACACACGGAGTTTGAAACAATTTAAGTCATAGGAAGAGGGAAAGACTGATTCTGGGAGAGAGTTCCAGAGCTCAGCTGTTGAGTAGAAGAAAGTTTGAGAGTAACGTTTCACTCTTGGGTTGGAGAGTTGCACAGAGTAGGGGTGGGATTGAGTTGCAAGACGGGTACCACGTGCCCTACGTAAAGGAGGTGGTATGCACTGGGATAGCTCTGAGGAACACTGATTATTATAGTAGCGATAGAATAGCGAGAGAGATGCAACATTGCGGCGGAGAGAGAGAGATTGCAGAGAGTTGGTGAGTGGACGGGAGTTAATGATACGAAAGGCCTTCCTTTCAACTTTGTCTAGGAGAGCAGTGTGAGAGGAACCTCCCCACACATGTGAACAATACTCAATACAAGGGTGCACTATGCCCCTGTACAGAGCAAGAAGCTGTACAGGGGAAAAGAACCCCCTAAGGCGGTTGAGCACACCCAGCTTCTGGGAGGCTGCCTTAGCAAGACTGGTAATATGGACCTTCCAAATGAGAGCAGAAGAAAAAGAGACACCAAGAATATTGAGAGAAGATGAAGGGTTGATTTTTGTATTGTTGAAGAATAAGGGATAGTCCGCTGGGAGATCCTGACGGGTAGATAGATGGAGAAATTGGGTTTTGGAAGCATTAAAGTTAACAAGGTTTTCTCTGCCCCAATTGGAAATAGTATTTAGATCAGAATTTAAGAGTTCTATGGCTTCATTACGTTTGTCGTTGAGGGATTGCTGGCTGGGGCGTTCTGAAAAACTAATGGAGTAGTGCAAGGTTGAGTCGTCTGCGTATGAATGGATGGGAATTAAGGTACAGTTAAGGAGATCATTTATAAAAATTAGAAAGAGAATAGGAGATAGGACAGAGCCCTGAGGAACACCGGAGTTTATAGAGTGAGGAAGTGAACAATGGCCGTCCACAACCGCGGCTATGGAACGGCCGGAAAGAAAATTAGAGACAAAGGCACAGATGGAGGGCTAGAAACCGAAGGAGGGTAGTTTAGAAATTAAAGATTTATGCCAGACTCTATCGAAGGCTTTCGATATGTCCTAGTGCAATAGAAAAAGTCTCACCGAAGTCCCGAAAGGAGGATGACCAAGAGTTAGTAAGATATGAAAGAAGATCACCAGTAGAGCGACCCTTAAGGAAGCCATACTGGCGATCTGAGAGCAGATTATGAGAAGAGAAATGCTAAAGAAATTTGGAAGCAAGAATAGTTTCAAAAACTTTAGAAAGACAAGAGATAAGAGCAATTGGACGATAGTTGGAGGGTTGAGAGCGGTCACCCTTCTTTGGGACAGGTTGAATGTGAGCAAACTTCCAGCATGAAGGGAAGACGTTAGAGGATAGACAGAGACGAAAGAGTTTTGCCAGGCAGGGGGGCAGCCCGGAAGCACAGTTTTTTGAGAACAACAGGAGGAACACCGTCCGGACCGTACGCCTTATTAGTGTTAAGCCCAGAGAGGGTAGAAAGTACATCTTTAGAAGAGATTAGGATATTAGGCATAAGTAAGAGAGAGGAGGGCGGAGAGGGAGGAATAGCACCGGAATCATCCAAGGTGGAGTTTCTAGCATAAGTTTGAGCGAAGAGTTTAGCTTTGTCAGAGGAAGAAGTGATGGTTGTGCCATCAGAGTGGGAAAGGGGAGGGAAAGACGAGGAAGAGAAATTGTTGGAGAGGTTTTTGGCTAGATGCCAGAAAGCTTGGGAAGAGCTAGAGTTGGATAGTTCAGTGCATTTATTATTGATGAAAGAGTGTTTGGCAAGTCGAAGAACAGATTTGGCTTGATTCCGGGCAGAAACATATGAAGAATGAGAGTCTTGAGTTTTAAGGCGTCGGTACCGTTTGAATGCTTCCTCCTTATTGCGGACAGCAGTAGAACAGGCGTGAGTAAACCAAGATTTTTTAGCATTAGTCTGAGAGAAAGAGAATGGAATGTATGCTTCCATGCCCGATAGGATTACCTCGGTAATGCGTTCAGCACTCTCCGAGGGTCCCTCGGCCATGGAAGCAGAAATCATTCCATGGGAAATCAAAGAAGTACTGCCGAAGAGCCTCCCAGTCGGCAGCGCCAAAGTGCCACAAGCGCCGCCGGCTAGGAGGATCGGGTGGCTGTACTGGAGAGATAGGACAGGTGACAGAGATAAGTTTTATGGTCGGAGGAGCCCAAAGGAGAGAAAAGATCGACAGTATAAGAAGAAGGGTTAGAAGTTAGAAACAGGTCAAGAATGTTGGGCCGATCTCCGATGCGATCCGGGATACGGGTGGGTTGCTGAACTAACTGCTCTAGGTCATTTAGGATAGAAAAGACGTAGGCTTGTTCACCAGGTGGATCAGTAGTGTGAGAGGAGAGCCAATGGCGGTGGTGAACGTTGAAATCTCCTAAGATGGAGATTTCTGAGAAAGGAGAAATGGATAGAATGTGTTCCACTGTAGAGTTTTAGATAGTCAAGAATTTGGGAAAGTTGGTAGAGTTAGGGGAAAGATAGACAGCACAGAAATATTTAGTAAGAGAATGACAGGAAAGTTTGAGCCATAAAGATGAGAATTCAGAGGATCCGAAATCGGGAACACGAGAGCAAGTGAGTTTGTTGTGCACATATGCACAACATCCGCCTTTGGCTTTGAAACTAGGATAGAGAAAGTAGGAGGATACAGAGAAGGGGTTGCTGGATGTTGCTACAGACACCTGAGTTTCGGTGAGGAAGAGAAGATCAGGTTTGTAGGAGGAGAGATGGTGCTCAACAGAGTGAAAGTTAGAGGAAAGTCCGCGAATGTTGCAGAAATTAATAGAAAGAGTAACAGGCCGAGGTCCAGGTAATTGTGTGGGGTCGTCAGGGGATGGTCGGTCGGGTGAGGGGGCATTTATGGTCCCCCCCCCTGGGGACTCCGAGGCTGGGCTACAATTCATCATTTTTTTTTTTTTTTAATTTTTGGTGTGGAAGAATGAAGTGTGGTGTGCATGTTTAGTGTAGTGAAGTGGATAGGAGGAGGAGGTGTTTGTGAGAGCTAGCTGGATTGCTCTCAGTGTAAATGAGGCACAAAGAAAATCAGTAAGAGAGGCCAAGCAAGTGAAACAGGAGTTCCAGCGACTCTTTATCACATGCCTATAACCTCACCTGGGTCTAGCCCTGATCGATTGGTGCCTACAATCTCCCCACATGAAAAGGACATATGTTACCTCCTCGAGCAGGGGTCCTCGATCTAGGCCTGGTTACCTAATTTGAGCAGGGGTCCTAGGTCCAGGCCTACGTCCATAGCTCGAGCAGGGGTCCTCAGTTCAGGGCGCCAGGCAACAGACTGGTGGCC
Organism: Paralithodes platypus; assembly: GCA_032716605.1. Classification (NCBI taxonomy): domain Eukaryota; kingdom Metazoa; phylum Arthropoda; class Malacostraca; order Decapoda; family Lithodidae; genus Paralithodes; species Paralithodes platypus. The sequence goes on along the minus strand of CM064575.1, from coordinate 76,499,108 downwards.
CTTCAGCAATCCGGAATGGGGGAGGCGTAGTCCAGGGGGCACTCTCGAGGGGCAGGGGGGGGAGGGCACCGTAGCAACACTGTCCTTAACTAGCCCGTTCCAGAGAGGTCAAGCCTAGTCAGTAGGTGAGGTGGTGGGGCACCGTAGCAACACTGTCCTTAACTAACCCGTTCCAGAGAGGTCAAGCCTAGTCAGTAGGTGAGGTGGTGTGTACTTTCCTCAGGTTTTCCTGAGGTCCTATCCAAATATTTTCTTGCTTCCGGTGTCAATGAACTCGGGGGGGGGGGGGAAAGGGGTGTTGAGGAAAGAGGAAAAATTGTTGTTGTGAGGTACATATACATTCTAGTCTTGGAACTCAGGTATTTTCCTGTCGGCTGGTTCCAAGCTAATATTATAATACTTAATGGGGCGGCTGGAAGGTCCAGGGCTGCTGTGAAAAATAGAAAATACTTAAAGCTAAAAATGGAGCAACTGTCTTGCAGGTCTTCTAATTATTATAGGACATACACATAGAGGATTGTAGTTGTAACCTCGGGGGCCTGGAGTAGTCAGGCTTTATCAGGTCCATGTGTTCCTGACATATTCGGGGTGCTGGCCAGTAGATTGCATAAGGGAGTGTTCATCATATTCTAAATCTGGCGGAACAATACAGGGAGCGTCACTTCTGGTGGATGCTACGTAAAAAGAGGGTTCTTATTGGTGGTCCCAGGGCGGTTGTGGTTGGCTGAGGGATACGGCTTGTGACTGGCTGAGAGAGCACTCCGTTCTCTTAGATGGCTGTGGGCGTGAAAGAGAACTGTGGCTGGGCATGGTCAACTTAGGTAGATTCCGGTAGGTTCGTAGGGGGGACTCGGGTAAACGTCCTCGTCGTCTGTCCTGGGGTTTTGAGGTTGCCTGAGTGGTTATGCAGGCCACTCGGTGGGTGTATCGCTGGTTTGGGGCCCGTCATCTCAATAACCAAAAATACCATAGCCCATAATTATTACTGTGTATATATACCAAACTTTGCCATTCAACGCCGTGATTATTTTTTGGCGTGGATTTACGCAGGTTAATAATTATCAGCCCAATGGATATCAGAAATTGTATTTTATCTTGCTTTGTTATCTACTTTGCACAGGTCTTGACGAGTAGAATAGTGGTAAATTTGTATATATATAACAGTATCCAGTAAATAACTGTAAATATATATACTTTGTTGGCTAGTTAGTACAGGTAGTGATGAATAGAATTATGGCAGATTAATTTAGATAATAACATATAATATCCAGAACTTTAATTTTACTTTCGTGGACACTTGGTACAGATATTGACGAGTTGAATTATGGTAGATTAATTTAAATAACAATATCCAGATAAATGTACAAGTTAGCAACTGCCAGAACAGGATTGCTGACAAAAAGTTTAGATAAAATACCTGATGGCTCTGATCCCCATGCCTGGACACACTCCAAGCCTCACAATCAGAATATCCCTGATCATAGTTTCCCAAAGTCACAAGCCCCGGTAAACACGTATTTCTGGGTAACGTAGTTTTACCATCCGACGAAGTTGTGAAATAGTTTTATGTCTAGTCGACCAGTGGACCATTTCGAGCAGCGTATCTAAGCCAGTGACAAAGTTAATGCCTAACATAACTGCTACAAAATCTAACAGAACTGGTTATATTGACACTGGTTGGGAAATCAACCTTTAACTGTGTTGGTAGCGTAATGATTTAGATGCTTATGTTCTGGGTGTGGTGTCCCGAGTTTGAATCCCGGGAGGACCATATGTTTTCAATAGTTTATTCAAGTACGTTGGGGTTTGTAATTGATGATTAATGTTAAGAACGGGGTGTTACTTAAATTAACTGTTTTATACACTTATCAAAATATGAGATTTTATGCTTGCAAACTTTTATGACACGGCATTAATAGAACCATGAATAGCTAACTGTGTTTCCATTTTACTTACATTATTAGATTGGTAATAGTATAAATATAAAGCTTATATAATTGGATGATGTTTGTTATCCACTTTACCTTAATTAAGCAGTGTGATTTGAGAGAACTGAAACCCAATTACCGGTACCAACGCATTTACTAAATTTAGACAATACCCGAATAGTTCCGGTAGCGTTGCGCAGACAGTTTCGTATACTAATTTTCGTTGAATATGCACATCTATGAACACAAATATGGAATGGAAGAGGACTTTAAAGTTATTAATGTATATATTTTCCCCTTATATACTTCAAATAAATAATTCTGGATTTTGGATATTTTCTTTCCTTTTTCTCTTGAGATATACGATTTACTGGTGTTGTCTTTTCTCTTGCAGTGATTTTCAGCATTGGTTAGTGAAACACTGACTGGCTAACCGTCTGTTTATATTATAAAATGTATGGCAATTAATGAATAACTCTTAATAAGACTGTAAAGTAATGTGCTTATTAGAGAATATTTTGATTTGAAAAATTGAATTGAGAGAACACATACAGTAGATTGTTACAAAGCTGGTGTTCCTTGTAAATACGTTCTACACAGTGTGGATAGTTTCTTACGTATTTGATTCATTCTGAGCACATAATTATGTAACATGCATTACAAGTATGTGCTAGTACAATAATGAAGTTTCCAAATATTATAATTAATGCTCATTTTTGTATATATATATATATATATATATATATATATATATTCGAAGCTCTCTCGGGCTGAATTGAAGCTTAATAATTTTTTAACAAACATTTGTAATTCGGAGGTTTGTTTTAGGGGGAAGTTTTTAGTTTGTTCCCTACACCCCCACCATCCTATTACAGGCTCGATTTCGCTCGCCAGAAAAGTAAGACACCTAAATGGAACGAAGGATTAAATATTGGCAAAGCAGTGGAGCGAAAGATCTTGAAATCGCCAAACAAATGGAACTAAACATGAGGGAGAAGAGAGTCCGGAAAAATAAAGCTGTCCGTGATTCTAATTTCGGTGAAAGTAAAAACATTTATTCATGAAACTCAGTAATGCTTAGTGTGCGGAATTTCGGTGTGAGTATCCTAGGATCGAGTCCTTGGGGTACCACATGTATTCATTATTTTCATAGATTTCATTAGTTGGGTTTATGTAAATTAATTGGTGGGTTAGTGAAAACAAATATGAATGTATATTATATATATATATATATATATATATATATATATATATATATATATATATATATATATTTATGTGTGTGTGTGTAGTATATGACAGTCCTATACGCCGGAAAAAATAATTAAAAGGTTATGAAAAAAGAAAATTAATGAAAATATATAAAAAAAGGAAAATTAATGAAAAATATTAAAATGAAAGACAATGAAAAAGATATGGAAAGGAAAATAAACATAAAATATATGAAAAAGACAAAATAATGAAAAAAATCCGAAAAACTAATTAATGAAATAGATTAAAAAGGAAAAATAATGAAAAAAATATGGAGAAGGAAAATGAATGGAAAAGATTAAAAGGGATAATAATGAAAAAAAAATAAAAAAATTAATAATGAAAACAATTATGGAAAAGGAAAATTACTGAACAAAATATTGAAAAGGAAAAATAATGAAACATTAACAAAATACATTAAAAAAAAAGGAAAAATAATGAAAAAAAAAGATGAACAAAAAATTAATATTCTCTGGTGGGAGGGAGAGAGAGAGAGAGAGGCATTGGTTTCCTAGAATTTCTGATGAGAGTTATTAAAGGTTAAATTATACGGACGTTGGGGCGGGGTGGGGGGGGGGGGGGGGGCCCCTCTGGTAACTTTGAAATTAAGGGGGGATGATGGCTTTTTCTGGACCCCCTTTTCCCTCATGTTTAGCATTTATTTATTATTTATTGTAGTTTCCTCCTTAGACCTCTATCAAAATTATAATAACACTCTCCTTCAAGATAAATTTGTACATTTTTCGATAGGACAATGTTCCGGCCGATGGCCGGTTCCTCTTAAATTACAAGCTCACTATCGCTCGCCAGGAAAACATCGACACGTAAATGATACGAAAACTTTTAATATTAACAAATAAATGGGGCGAAAACTAATGGGTCGAACGTCTTTAAATCTGAAAAACTATAATGGGGTCTATATATGAGGAAAAGGGGGACTCATCTCCCCTTAAAGAATTATTGTGATGCTTCGATTCAGTTCGGGATAGCTTCGAAAACACGAGTGTACTGTACAGTCGGCCTAACAAGTGATGTCTCGGCACCATGTATATTTTGATCAATAATTGGTATCGGCAATATCTAAACTTGATTTATTAATTCCAAGTGAGATATACAAACATGTTCCTACACTTACCCACCCTATTCAACATCTGACAGACATTACTACAGCACAGGGCCGGCCAAAAGTAATGACAGCTGAGGCATGACTTATTTGCGCCGTCGTATAATTATGACAGAAAGAGAAGAACAACCCTATTCTCTCTCATGTTTAGCCCTATTAGTTGTCATATTTTAAGATGTTTGCCCCATTAGTTTGTCGATTTTAAGACCTTTCGTGCTATTTAGGTGTCGATATTTTTCCTGGCGAACAATAGTGAGCCTGAAATTTTGGAAGAACATAATATTAATCTAGAAGGGGGATGTTATTCTAAGGGGGGTGACCTGCTTTTTGTTATTTCTGTCCTTTTCTCTCTTTCTCTGGCTTGTATCCATTCGGCCCCATTCAGCCCACTATTTTAAGACGTTATATCTAGGTGTCGATTTCTTCCTGGCGAGCGATAGCGAGCCAGCATTATATGAAGAAATCCGGCTTCGCCGGAGACATTTTTCTATCGAAAAATGTACAAATTTAGCCTGCTGTCAAACAAAAATACAAAATATACTGGCTCGCTCCCGCTCACCAGTAAAAAATTGACACTTGGATGGGGATACAAGTCTTAAAACAGTAGGCTGAATGGGGCCAAATGGATACAAGCCAGAGAAAGATAGAAAAGGACAGAACAAAGTTAAAGTTTGTTGGAGGTCTAGGGAGGAAACTATAAAAATAATAATAATAAATATATGAAATAATCGACCAACAAATATAAACCCTTCCCCCTTAACTCCTTCTGTACCGACGACGACTTTTTAATTTTATTCTGGCTACTTTTAGGACGATTTTATTCAATTTTAAAAAGGACTCCAGCAATGACCAGGCTTCGAACTATCTCACCTAACCCGTTTTACCACCACAGATCCTATTTATGCTCCACAAAATCACCTGTATATAGTACTGTAGAATATAATTAAAAGACGAAGCCGGTACAGAAGGGGTTAAGGGAGCCCACCTCACTTTTGTTTTCTCCCTTTCTCTCCCTCTCTCTTTGCCTTGTATCCATTCGGCCCCATTCAGCCTACTGTTTTAAGACGTTTACCCCCATTCAGGTGTCAATATATATATACCGGTATATAGCATATATATTTGTGTGTTTTGACAGCAAGCTAAATTTGTAAATTTTTCGATAGAAAAATGTCTCCAGCGAAGCCGGATTTCTCCATACAATGCTGGCTCTCTTATCGCTCGCCAAGATGAAATCGACACCTGGATGGGGATAAACGTCTTGAAACAGTTGGCTGAATGGGGCCGAATGGATACAAGCCAGGGAAAGAGAGAAAAAGAAAGATAACAAAAAAGCCGGTGACCCCCCCTTAACAAGTGGTGTTACACTAGTCGTAGTTTATTAGGTTAAGGGGAGATTTCCACTTGAGGGATTTTTTTCTTAACCCCTTTCTCCCTCATGGTTAGCTCCATTGCTTTTGATATTATAAGACGTTCGCCCCATTAGTTTGGCGATTTTAAGAACTTTCGCCCCATTTGTCACTTTAAGACTTTTCGTGCCATTTAGGTGTCGATTTTTTCTGGCGAGCGATAGCAAGCCTGTAATTTTGGAGGAATCGGCCGGGACAGCTTTCTACCGAAAAATGTACAAATTTATCTTGAAAGGGGGTCTAGGGGCTGTAATGTTAAGCTTGATGGAGGTCTAGCGAACTAACTAAAAACCTCCCCTTAACCCTCTATCGGATCGACTCGGCTAGTTGTTATTTTGTTAAGGGGGGTAGTTGTTATTTTGTTAAGGGGGAGTAGTTGTTATTTTGTTAAGGGGGGGTTGTTGTTATTTTGTTAAGGGGGGAGTTGTTATTTTGTTTGGGGTAGTTGTTATTTTGTTAAGGGGGGTAGTTGTTATTTTGTTAAGGTATGTTTTGTTAAGGGGGGTAGTTGTTATTTTGTTAAGGGGGGGTAGTTGTTATTTTGTTAAGGGGGAGTAGTTGTTATTTTGTTAAGGGGGGGGTAGTTGTTATTTTGTTAAGGGGGAGGTAGTTGTTATTTTTGTTAAGGGGGGGTAGTTGTTTATTTTTTAAGGGGGGGGTAGTTGTTATTTTGTTAAGGGGAGTAGTTGTTATTTTGTTAAGGGGGGGTAGTTGTATTTTGTTAAGGTGGGTAGTTGTTTTTTTTGTTAAGGGGGAGTAGTTGTTTTTTGTAGGGGTAGTATGTTTTTTTGTTAAGGGGGGGGTAGTTGTTTTGTTAAGGGGGAGGTAGTTGTTTTGTTAAGGGGGGGTAGTTGTTATTTGTTAAGGGGGGTAGTGTAGGGTTATTTTGTTAAGGGGGGTAGTTGTTATTTTGTTAAGGGGGTAGTTGTTATTTAAGGGGGGGTAGTTGTATTTTGTTAGGGGGGTAGTTGTTGTTTTGTTAAGGGGGGGGTAGTTGTTTATTTTGTTAAGGGGGGTAGTTGTATTTTTTGTTAAGGGGGGGTAGTATTGTTATGTTAAGGGGGGGTAGTGTATTTTGTTAAGGGGGGGTAGTTGTTATTTTGTAAGGGGTATTGTTATGTAAGGGGTGTAGTTGTTATTTTGTTAAGGGGGGGTAGTTGTTATTTTGTTAAGGGGTATTATTAGAGTTAAGGGGGGGGTAGTTGTTATTTTGTTAAGGGGGGGTAGTTGTTATTTTGTTAAGGGGGGGGTAGTTGTTATTTTGTTAAGGGGGGGTAGTTGTTATTTTGTTAAGGGGGGGGTAGTTAGTTGATTTTGTAAGGGGGGTAGTGTTATTTTGTTAAGGGGGGTAGTTGTTATTTAAGGGGGGTAGTTGTTATTTTGTAAGGGGGGGGGTAGTTGTTATTTTTGTAGTAGTGTATTTGTTAGGGGGGTAGTTGTTATGTTATATTGTTACGTAGGTATTGTATTGTTTAAGATTGTTATTGTTAGGAGGGTGGTTGGAGAGGGGGTAGTTGTTATTGTTAGGGGGGGGTAGTTTAATTTTGTTAAGGGGGAGTAGTTGTTATTTTGTTAAGGGGGGGGTAGTTGTTATTTTGTTGGTCACAGTGTATTATTTATTGTTTTAAGATTTATTAGACTTCATGACACCGTACATGACAGAAAGAGAAGAACAGCCACCGCCAACAGGGAAGCCCGTCGTATCAAAAGGTTTCCGGGAATTCTGAGTCCGGCACTCCGTGATACTCGGTGAACTCCGGAGGGTATCTTAAGGGATTTTTTTTTTTTTCTGGATCCCTTTCTCCCTCGTGTATAGCCTCATTGCTTTTGAGATTTTAAGACGTTTGCCTTGTTATTTTGGCGATTTTAGATATTTCGCCCCCATGTCTGTCATTAAGACCTTTCCTGCTATTTGGGTGTCGATTTATTCCTGGCGATTTCCTGGCAAGCAATAGCGAGCCTTTAATTGAAGAAGAACCGGCCTTTGGCCGGGAAATTTTTCTACCGAAAAATGTACACATTTATCTTGAAAGGGGGTCTAGGGGGTGTAATTTAAACTTGATAAGAGGTCTATGGAACAAACTAAAAACCTCCCCTTTACTCATATGGTTCGTTTGTGTGTTGTAGCTCTTTAACCCCTTCAGTACGATCACGCCTGGCTTACCTTGGAGTCTGGCTAAGATTAGACTATGTTATGCAGCTGCAGAAAGACCTGTGTTATTCAGAGGGTTTATTGAGATTGTATTTATCCCTTTGAGTCTTAGAGGTACAATCGGGGGTAGTAAGTGTTGTCATAGATTCCAGTGGTTATCGCTCAAAAAGTGTTATTGGTATCTTTATAGTTACTGGGAAAAGTGCTTATCCCTCAGAGTATTAGTCGGTGTCCGAAACTTTGTGAAATATCTGACGAAACTTATTAACCTCGACCGTACGTGATAAGCTAAGCAAGTCGTCTAATGGTAACCAGAATAGGACGGAAATGACGTCATGGTGCTGAAGGGATTAATTAAGAGGACATGGGCCGGTTTTCTGGACCACTTTCTCCCTCATGTTTAGCCCCATTAGTTTTCAGATGAGATGTTTGCCCCATTAGTTAGTGGATTTTAAGACCTTTCGCCCTATTTCTTCGTCAATATTTAGACCTTTCGTGCTATGTAGGTGTCGATTTTTTCCCTGGCGAACGATAGTGAGCCTGTAATGTTGGAAGAACCGGCCTTTGGCCGGGACATTTTCTACCGAAAAATGTACAAATTAATCTAGAAGGGGGATCTAATGGATGTTTTTTTTTTTTTATGGAGGTCTAGGGAGGAAACTAGAAAAAATAAGGAATACATGCAAAAATCGCCCAAAAAGTGAACCATATCCCCTTAACCCTTTCTAGCTCCAATACGCATTTCTGTTCTATTTTCTGGTAATTATTAGACGATTTAATTCAGATAAGGAAAGGTTATTTGGAAATCAGAGGGTTGATTGAGATAGTCTTTACCGTTTTAATACCCACAGATCCTTCCTAAGCTGCATAAAATCGTCTAATAATAGCCAAAATAAACTGCTAAAACGCGTCAGAGCTTCAAGGGGTTAAGATGATTGACTAACTAAATTATGAATAGCAGAGGAAGATAAAGCTCAATATATAACCCTTTCTGTTGCACGTAGTCTGGAGTCTAGCTTTGTTGAAGAGCAATAGCATGGGAAGAATGTATTAACCCTCTCCGACATATGACGCGATTTTGAGCCTATTGGGGATACTTTAAAGCCTTTGTTACCATCAGGGGTATTTAGAAACCTTTAGTTTAGATACTTCAACCTCTGCAGTTGTCTTTGAGTTAGCTGTGGGCAGAAAACTACTTGTGGAGAGGTAATAAGAACTCTATTTCTTATTGCTAATCTGGCAACCTCTGCGTCATAAATGCGGGAAAGGGTTAAGTATGAATGTATCAAGTATAAGCAGGGGGCTGGGAATCCTCCTCCCCTTATAAAATTCTCCTACTCAACGAGACAGAGAAAGGGGCGAGGGAACGCGAAAGGGGTCCCGGATCCTATGAATTGGAACTTTAAATGTTCCTGTTTGGGCTCTGTCTCGAGTCGGCCACCCTCAGCAATATCGTATGTGCCTGAATACATACATACATACATACATACATGATTATACATCTACATCATACTCAAGGAACGAGAGCAAAGATATGATCAATAAAATATAATTACCCACATAATTATATGACTATATTATTCGTTCTGTCCATCTTGAACTATTGCATAATTCATATTTGCAAGGTAGCCTCCATTACTGGGATTACAATATTTATGATTAACATTTTCGTCTTACAATTATTGAACTCATATATTGCATTGCGATACTAAGTTCAAAATAGCATATACTACTTGCACAGGACTTACATGAGGTTTTTAGTTAGTTCGCTAGACTTCCATCAAGCTTAACATTACAGCCCTTAGACCCCCTTTCAAGATAAATTTGTGCATTTTTCGGTAGAAAATTTCCCGGCCGAAGGCCGGTTCCTCTTAAATTACAGGCTCGCTATCGCTCGCCAGGAAAAAATCGTCCCCTAAATGGCACGAAAAGTCTTAAAATTGACAGAAATGGGACGAAAGTTATTAAAATCGCCAAACTAATGAGGCGAACATCTTATAAAATCAAAAGCAATGGGGCTAACCATGAGGGAGAAAGGGGTCAATAAAAAAAGTCCCTCAAGTGGAAATCTCCCCTTAATGAATGAACACATTAATTTACGTTCTTTGCATTGAAACAATAAATCAACAGTCCATTGTTTCCAGCTGAGGATAAACTGAATATCTTAGCAGCGAATTTCCCGATACTTAAGGGGGGTGACCTGTTTTTGTTCTGTCCTTTTCTATCTTTCTCTGGCTTGTATCCATTTGCCCCCATTCAGCCTACTGTTTTAAGACGTTTATCCCCATCCAGGTGTTAATTGTTTACTGGTGAGCGGTAGCGAGCCAGCATATTTTTTTATTTTGTTTGACAGCAGGCTAAATTTGTACATTTTTCGACAGAAAAATTTCTCCGGCGAAGCCGGATTTCTTCAGGATGAAATCGACACCTGGATGGGGATAAACGTCTTAAAATAGTTGGCTGAATGGGGCCGAATGGATACAAGCCAGAGAAAGAGAGAAAAGGACAGAATTAACAAAAAGCAGGTCACCCCCCTTAATGGAACATTTTGTAACCAATATATCCAAGTCATATTAATACCAAGTGTTCATAATTGACAACACATTTCGCTCCACAATCTTCATAATAACTGAGTAATGAAGACGGGGACATGGCAATTTACCCTCATCTGAAAATAAACCGATTTTTTTTTTTTTTATAGTAACCAATTATTGTGAGTCCACCCATAGTGACCCCTAACTTCTTGTAGCACAAGGAGGGCTGAAGCAAACGGACTGTAAATATCCAGGCTTGCTGTATTGATTCTTTCACAAATGGTATACAAATATCAATATGAATGTTCCGTATGTGTGTGTGTAGTTGTGATTGACGTAGGGATTTTTCTTAGAGAGAGGTTGTGGTTAGGGATTTTTCTTTCAGAGTTTGGGGTTAGGGATTTGGTTTGAGTGGTTAGGGTTAGGGACTTTTGTTTGTGAGAGCTTGGGGTTACGAATTCTTATTTGTGAGTAGTTAGTGTTGGGGATTATATATATACAACATTGCAGTTTTCAAATCTACATACACGTAAATAAGCACTCACACATACACACATTTTCCAACACAGAGATAGATACACACCATATAAGTATCCTACAAAACATAACCACCCCCCATCTCTCTCTCTCCCTCTCCCTCTCCCTCTCCCTCTCCCTCTCCCTCTATCTCTCCCTCTCCCTCTCTCTCTCTCTCTCTCCTCTCTCTACTCTCTTCTCTCTCTCTCTCTCTTATCTCCTCTTTCCTCTCCCCTCTCCTCCCTCTCTCTCCCTCTCTCTCTGCTGCATCGACCGAAAGAGAGAGAGAGAGAGAGAGAGCAGTGGACCTGTAGGAGACAAGCTGTGGAAAAAATGGCAGTTGGTAAAAACTTATAGGTCGTCAAGGGTCTTTTACTGTTGCCCAGAAAAATACTGATAACAAAAAATAAGCTTAAGTAAAAAAAAAAAAAAAAATTACATTGCTGGGAAAAATAGTAATAATAGAAAAATAAGTAAAGAAATAATGTTTTGGAAAAAAAAAATATATATCGACTAGACCAATAGGCAGAATTTAGGATACTGAAAGATTGTATTTATCTATATTATACAAGGTAAATAATACTGTGTTGTATTTATACGTACTGTACTTTGTGAACGGTAAGCTTTGTTTTTGTATAAATATTGTTGTATTTATAGTTTCGTAATCCTTTGAGCTTAGAGCGTTTGTCGCGTTGCAAATGTAGTGTTTCTGTATTTTTATGTTGTCTATAGAACTTGCGGTTATATGAATAATTGGCTGGTTGATATTGAATTAATTATGGAATTATTAAAATTTTAATTGACAAACGAATTTAGTTTAATTTGATGCTTGTTTCATATCATAATGTAAATGAACTAATATTATATATATATATATATATATATATATATATATATATATATATATATATATATATATATATGAAGGTCATAGTATTAAGTAAAGTGATTGAAATAATATACCTTTACTGAAGTATATTGGTTGTAATAAACCCCTCTATTTTTAGGATATAAATGTATATTAATATCAATATACCCATTATTATATATACTTTACTTATATCATATTTATTTCCTTCATGTTTAACAGTGTAGGAATCGAAGGGGGGTAAAGCCTATCTCATCTACCCTCTTGACTACTATAGTCCCTTCCTAAGCTAGATTAAATCAACTATCTAAAAATAATTCCACTGAGACTAAAATTCCCCAAATATTTCTATGCTGCTACAATCCATTCCACAGTCCCTTCCTAAGCTGCATAACATCAACCCATGGCACCTATAATATGAGTCAGAAAAACGGCATCCTATACTAAAAGAACTAAACGCAAATCTAATAATAATTCCACTCAGAGACTAAAATTCCACAAATATTTCAATACAATGCTTCTACAATCCCCTCTTAAGGGGAGGTTTTTAGTTCGTTCCCTAGAATTCCATCAAGCTTAAAATTACACCCCCTAGACCCCCTTTCAAGATAAATTTGTAAATTTTTCGGTAGAAAAATTTCCCGGCCAAAGGCCGGTTCCTCTTAAATTACAGGCTCGCTATCGCTCGCCAGGATAAAATCGACACCTAAATGGCATGAAAGGTCTTAAAATTGACAGAAATGGGGCAAACGTTCTTAAAATCACCAAACTAATGGGGCAAACGTCCTAGAATATCAAAAGCAATGGGACTAAACATGAGATAGAAAGGGATCCAGAAAAAAATCCCTCAAGTGGAGATCTCCCCTTAAGCTAAATAAAATCAACTAGTGATAGCTATAAAACGAGGAAGAAAACGGCATCCTATACTAAAACAACTAAACGCAAATCTAAAAATAATTCCACTTCACGAAGAAAATTCCTAAAATATTTGTATGCTTCTACAATCCATTCCACAGTCCCTTCCTAGGCTAAATAAAATCAACAACTGATAGCTATAATATGAGGAAGAAAAACAGCCTCGTTTACTTAAATAGCTAAACGCAAAATAATTCAACTCGAAGAAAGAAAAAAATCCTCAAATATTGTTATGCTACTACAATCTAGTCCACAGTCCCTTCCTAAGCTAAATAAAATCAACAAATAATAGCTATAATATGAGGCAGAAAATCGTTATCATAATACTAAAAGAGCTAAACGCAAATCTAAAAATAATTCCACCCCACGAAGAAAATTCCTAAAATATTTCTATGCTTCAACAATCCCCTCCTAAGCTAAATCTAATCAACTAATGATAGCTATAAAACGAGGAAGAAAACGGCATCCTATACTAAAAGAACTAAACGCAAATCTAAAAATAATTCCATTCAGAGACTAAAATTCCACAAATATTTCTATGCTTCTACAATCCCCTCTTAAGCTATATAAAATCAACTAGTGATAGCTATAATGTTAGGAAGAAAACGTCCTCCTAAACTAAAAGAACTAAACGCACATCTAAAAATAATTCCACTCCACGAAGAAAATTCCCAAAATATTTCTATGCTTCTACAATCCCCTCCTTAGCTACATAAAATCGACTAGTGATAGCTATAATATGAGGAAGAAAAACGTTATCATAATACTAAAAGAGCTAACGCAAATCTAAAAATGATTCCACGCCGAGACTAAAATTCCTCAAATATTGCTACGCTTTTATAATCCCCTCCTAAGCTACATTAAATCAACTGGTGATAGCTATAATATGAGGAAGAAAAACGTTATCATATATTTCTAACTTGACGCAAATCTAAAAATAATTCCACTAAGACTAAAATTCCTCAAATATTTCTATGCTACTACAATCTATTCCACAGTCCCTTCCTAAGCTAATTATAACCAACAAATAATATCTATAATAAGGTACAAAAAACCGTCCTCATATACTAAAAGAACTTGACGCAAATCTAAAAATAATTCCATCCAGACTAAAATTCCTCGCATATTTTTATCTTTCTCTATAAAAGTAGCCTGGCATTCTGAGCGCCACTGGATAAACGATAAGCAAAATATTTATTCTTGATAAAGTTGAAGTAAAGAATTTTATAGAATATATTATAAATCTGCCTCGTGTTTGATTTAGTTATTGAACTATATTCATGATTTTGTAGCTTTGCTGTTGATGTATATAACTTTATGATTATTATTATTATTATTATTATTATTATTATTATTATTATTATTATTTTCTGTGTATTATTATTTGTTTTATTATTATAGCTATTTGTATTATCATTTGTATTGTTGTTGTTGATATTTAAGACAGATTGAGAGAGAGAGAGTTCCGAAGAAAGCTTGTTGAATAGAAGTAAGACTGGGAAAATCGGCTTCGTCTTGGGTTAGAGAGTTGGAAAAGCTCTGAAGAACACTGGTTATTGTAATAGCGGTAGAAAAGTGAGAGATGCAACATTCCGGCGTGTAGAGACAGATTGTAGAAGTTGTACATATATCATTGTAATATATCACTACTACGATTAGCGATTGTATAGTAGGCTTGAGCTCGATACATTTTCTTAAGGGGGGTCACCGTTTTTTTTTTTTTTATCTTTCTCTCCTTTTCTCTCTTTCCCTGGCTTGTATCCATTCGGTCCCATTCAGCCAACTGTGTTAAGACGTTTATCCCCATCCAGGTGTCGATTTCTTCCTGGCGAGCGATAGCGAGCCAGCATTGTATGGAGAAATCCGGCTTCGCCAGAGACCTTTTTCTATTGAAAAATGTACAAATTTAGCTTTGCTGTCAAATACAAAATATATATATGATGGCTCGCTACCGCTCGCCAGGAAAATATTGACAACCTGGATGGGGGTAAACATCTTAAAACACTAGGCTGAATGGGGCCGAATGGATACAAGCCAAAGAGAGAGGGAGAGAAAGAGGAAAAAAAAGCGAGGTGGACCCCTTAATTAATTTACTAAAACACAAGCTAAGTATAATTAAGAGACATGACCGACCCAGTATACGTATTCCATCTCTATGGTACTGAAAGGGTTAACTGGAGAACTGGCCTTGTAAACACACACACACACTCTCACTCTCTCTCTCTCTCTCTCTCGCTCTCGCTCTCGCTCTCTCTCTCTCTTTCGCTCTCGCTCTCGCTCTCTCTCGCTCTCGCTCTCGCTCTCGCTCTCTCTCCTCTCTCTCTCTCGCTCTCTCTCTCGCTCTCTCTCGCTCTCTCTCTCTCTCTTTCGCTCTCGCTCTCGCTCTCGCTCTCTCTCTCTCTCCTCTCTCTCTCGCTCTCTCTCGCTCTCTCTCGCTCTCTCTCTCTCTCTCTCTCTCTCTCTCTCTCTCTCTCTCTCTCTCTCTCTCCACCACCACCTCCCCTGCTTCAGTAAGATACACATACATACATACATACATACATACCGTGCACCTGTGGACTGCTGCAGCACACCCATGTTATTTAAGGGGGGATGGCCCGGTTTTCTGGACCACTTTCTCCCTCATGTTTAGCCCCATTAGTTTTCAAATTTTAAGATGTTTGCCCCATTAGTTAGTCGATTTTAAGACCTTTCGCCCCATTTCTTCGTCAATATTTAGACCTTTCGTGCTATTTAGGTGTCGATTTTTTCCCTGGCGAACGATAGTGAGCCTATATTGTTGGAAGAATCGGCCTTCGGCCGGGACATGTTTCTACCGAAAAATGTACAAATGAATCTAGAAGGGGAATCTAATGGATTTTTTTTTTTTTTTAATTTGATGGAGGTCTAGGGAGGAAACTAGAAAAATAATGAATACATGCAAAAATCGCCCAAAAAGTGAACCATCTCCATTGAAGGCCGATATCACACGAAAGCTGTTATGGTCAACATTCGATGATCAATATTTTGATGGCAACATTTATGGGATATTTTGATGGCAACATTTATGGGATATTTTGATGGCAACATTTATGGGATATTTTGATGGCAACATTTATGGGATATTTTGATGGCAACATTTATGGGATATTTTGATGGCAACATTTATGGGATATTTTGCACTGGAAACTAGACTGATGGTAGATGAACTTATAGGTAACCGAAAAAGTATAAATGTTCACCTCACAAGCTGCCAGACCAGTGTTGAGGATAAATGTTGAGGGAAAAAACGCTCACATTAGACGACTCTATTATGTTTGAGCATTGATATGTTTCCAATTAAGATGATAAGGGGGGGGGGGTCACAGGCTTTTTTACTCTCCTTGTCTCTCTTTATCTGGCTTCTATCTATTCAGCCCCATTCAGCCTACTATTTTAAAACGTTTACTCCCATCCAGGTGTCCTGGCGAGCGGGAGCGAGCCAGCATATGTTGTTTAAAGTTTTTGACAGCAGGCTAAATTTGTAAAAAAAAAAAATCAATACAAAAATGTCTCCGGGGAAGCCGGATTTCTCCATACAATGCTGGTCCGCTATCGCTCACCAGGAAGAAATTGACACCTGGATGGGGATAAACGTCTTACAACAGTAGATTGAATGGGGCCGAATGGGCACAAGCCATAAAAAGAGATAAAAAAAAAACTGTCGCCCCCCTTAATCGAATTCTTGAGTTCCTTCCTATTCTCAAAACAAAAATAGTTTACTTTTAGACCCGAATTCTCAGCCTGACCTATCGAGATCACCGTTGTATAAGTGAATTTTGACCACATAGTAAATACAATAGATACAGTAGGTTTTGATAGTTTTAAGGGGGGTCACCGGATTGTTTTATCTTTTTCTCCTTTCTCTCTTTCCCTGGCTTGTATCCATTCGGCCCCATTCATCCAACTGTTTTAAGACGTTTATCCCCATCCAGGTGTCGATTTCATCCTGGCGAGCGATAGCGAGCCAGCATTGTATGGAGAAATCCGGCTTCGCCGGAGAAATTTTTCTATCGAAAAATTTACAAATTTAGCTTGCTGTCAAAACAAAAATATATATATGCTGGCTCGCTACCGCTCGCCAGGAAAATATTGACACCTGGATGGGAGTAAATGTCTTAAAACAGTAGGCTGAATGGGGCCGAATGGATACAAGCGAAAGAGAGAGGGAGAGAAAGAGCAAAAAAGCGAGTTGGGTTCCCTTAACGCGACTGTACATTCTAAATTATTCAACCGTACTTCACCCATTGTTCAAAACACCTAAGCATACATTTGCTTTCTTCTGATTCTTCTGGCTCTCTCTCTCTCTCTCTCTCTCTCTGTCTTTCTGTCTTTCTTTCTTTTTGTCTCTCTCTCTCTCTCTCTCTCTTTCCCTCTCTCTCTCTTTCTCTCTGTCTTTCTGTCTTTCTTTCTTTTTCTCTCTCTCTCTCTCTCTTTCGTTCTCTTTCTTTCTTTCTCTCTTTCTTTCTCTCTTTCTCTCTCTCTCTCTCTCTCTCTCTCTCTCTCTCTCTCTCTCTCTCTCTCTTCTTTGCTATCCTTTCCTTCCACTGTCCCTTACTCTCGGGTTAGCTATCTCTACCAGAATTAAGTCCTGACCACCTCGCTGGGATCGTAAGGCCTGTGTGGTCAGTGTATCTATGTAAATCTCTCTCTCTCTCTCTCTCTCTCTCTCTCTCTCTCTCTCTGTGTCTCTATCTCTCTGTGTCTCTATCTCTCTCTCTCTCTCTCTCTCTCTCTCTCTCTCTCTCTCTCTCTCTCTCTCTCTCTCTCTCTTGCCCTGGCCGTCCTAGTGTGTACAAATATACAGTAGACAATGTACACTCTCCATCACTCTAAACATGTACATTCTTAACTATTCTTCCGTACTTCGCCCATTGTTCAAAACACTAAACATACATTTCTTTCCTTCTGAGTCTTTTTATCATAATAGCCCTCTGTCTAAGTATATTATCTATGTATATATGTATATGTTTATAGTTCATTATATCTAGCTGTTTCATTTATATATATACCGGTATATATATTTTTTTTTTCTTCTTCTTGTACTTGCTAGGAAAATTAAATACGGAGCAGCAAACTTTCCTCTGTATTCCAAGAAAATTGCTGGAAAATGTCTCGGAATACAAACGGAAGCTTCCATTTTCCTAGCGAGTACAAGAACAAAAAAAATTTAAGTGTAATTATGTGTGTGTGTGTGTGTGTTTTTTTTTTTTTTTTTTTTTTTTTTTTTAATCATCTAGTGTATGTGTACCTTGAATCGCAAGGAATCTGAATTAATAATAACCTTTTTCTCTACGTTCCTACTCTCTCTCTCTCTTTCCTTTTCTATCCCTCCTTCTTCCTTCCTTCCCTTCTTCCTTCCTTTCTTCTTTTCTTCCTCCCTTCTTCCTCCTCCTCCCTCCATTCCCCCTCCCTCAAGCTTCCTTTTCCATGCTCCCTTATTCCTTCCCTTCCATCCTCCTCCTCTTCCCTTCCCTTCAGGCAAATATAAGCCAAAATGGTGGAATAATGAAATAAAAAACATCCTCTTAGTAAAAAAGCAGGCATACCAAAAATATAAGGCAACTCAGAATAATAGCGATAAATTAGAACACGATAGACTGCGTCGAACAACCAAAAATCTCATCAAAGGAAGTAAGAAGAATCTGGAACTTCATATTGCCAGCTCCAGCAAGTCCAATCCGAAAGAATTTTACAGCTATATAAGAAACAGAAAAACGGTAACTTCAACAATAGGCCCACTTGTTGCGGAAAATGGAGATCATACAGATAACAAAGTACAAATGGCGAATATCCTAAATAACTATTTTGCATCAGTTTTCACGTCGGAAGATACTACCGGTAACCGACCTACCCCTACGAATCAATCAAATGGCACTGAGCTCGAAAACTTTACGATTTATGAAGACGATATCCTGTTCGCAATCAACAATTTGAAAGTTAATAAAACCCCAGGCCCTGATAAAATATCCCCAAGGATCCTAAAAGAAGCAAAACACGAATTATTAACCGCACTCGCAAATCTGTTCAACAAATCATTGAATGTTGGGATAGTTCCAAACGAATGTAAACTAGCTAACGTGACACCCATATACAAAAAAGGAAATAAGTCCTCTCCCGGCAATTATCGACCAATTAGCTTAACATCGGTAACGGGCAAATTAATGGAAACCATTATAAGGGACAAAATAGTAAAACATTTGGAAGAAAATAATTTAATAAAAGATTCTCAGCACGGTTTTAGTAATAAACGTTCATGCTTAACAAACTTACTCGACTTCTTCAATGATGTTTACAAATCATATGATAAGGATAGAGCAGTTGATATAATATATCTCGATTTTCAGAAAGCTTTCGATACCGTACCCCACAAGAGACTAATTGACAAAATAAAAGCTCATGGCATAACAGGAAAAACTCTGAAATGGCTCGAAAATTGGCTCTCAGACCGTAAACAACGAGTTGTAATAAATGGTGAAGAATCGGATTGGTGCAAAGTAAATAGTGGCGTTCCCCAGGGTTCGGTATTAGGTCCTATTCTTTTTATAATTTACATAAACGACTTAGACGAAGGAATAGAATGCAAAATTTCGAAATTTGCTGACGATACAAAAATTACTAATAAAGTAACCTCAACAGTACATTGGCAAAAACTACAAGGTGACCTAGACACTTTAGAAAACTGGGCAGAAAAATGGCAAATGAAATTCAACATAGAAAAATGCAAGTATTACACATCGGTAGTAACAACGCTAAAAAAGATTACTCAATGAACAACATTCAACTATCAAATACAAATAATGAAAAGGATCTGGGAGTTATAATATCAAGTGACCTGAAGCCGAGTAAACAGTGTACAGAGGTAATAAAAACTGCTAATAAATTGGTGGGTTTCATCGGCAGAACATTCAAATTCAAATCAGAAAAAATCATACTTACTCTATTCAACTCATTGGTGCGTCCCCATCTCGAATACTGCGTGCAATTCTGGTCACCGTACTACCAAAAGGACATAAATAAACTTGAAAGGGTGCAACGCAGAGTCACTAAAATGATACCTAGATTGCGTAACAAACCGTACGAAGAGCGCTTAAAAGAACTAAATTTGTTTAGCTTAACAAAGCGCAGAATGAGAGGTGACCTAATAGAGGTGTTCAAAATCTTCAAGGGATTCAGCAACCTAAATGTAAGCGAATTATTTACGATCAATCAAAACACGAGAAACAATGGTTATAAGATTATAGGCAAGCGTTTTCATTCTCACGAGGCGAAGCATTTCTTCTTCAACCGCGTTGTGAATAATTGGAACAGACTACCCTCGAACATTGTAAACTGTAATACTGTCGAAACATTTAAGAACCATCTGGATAAACACATGGCAAATAACCCCCGATTAACACAGTTTCTTTCAGAATAACGCGCAACGAAATGTCAACGCATACCGCAATGTATATTGATTTTCATACATCTGTTCCCTTTCAGAATTGTAGTAAATAGAGTTAGCTTAGATTACAAATCAACTTTTTCTCCCTGTCCTGTTCGAATTTCCGTGTCAGTTTTTCAATACTGCATGGTATTTTTCCTATCTGTTTCCATGCCAGCATTAGCTGGAGGGAGTGGTGGGTGGGGAGGAGCCTTCTTCTTTGCTATCCTTTTCTCTACCTCGTAGTCAGTAGATTAGTAGTTTTAGATATCCAAACTGCCCCGTAAGGACCAATAGGTCTGTTGCAGTTTGTTCTCCTTTGTATTCCTTTGTATTCCCCTCCCTTCCTCCTTCCTTCCCTTCCATCCTCCTCCTCTTCCCTTCCCTTCTCCCCTCCCTTCCTCCTTCCTTCCCTTCCATCCTCCTCCTCTTCCCTTCCCTTCTCCCCTCCCTTCCTTCCCTTCCATCCTCCTCTTCTTCCCTTCCCTTCTCCCCTCCCTTCCTCCTTCCTTCCCTTCCATCCTCCTCCTCTTCCCTTCCCTTCTCCCCTCCCTTCCTTCCCTTCCATCCTCCTCTTCTTCCCTTCCCTTCTCCCCTCCCTTCCTCCTTCCTTCCCTTCCATCCTCCTCCTCCTCCCATCCCTTCTTCTCTCCCTTCCTCCTTCCTTCCCTTCCATCCTCCTCCTCCTCCCATCCCTTCTTCTCTCCCTTCCTCCTTCCTTCCCTTCCATCCTCCTCTTCCCTTCCCTTCTCCCCTCCCTTCCTCCTTCCTTCCCTTCCTCCTCCCTTCCTTCTTAATTCCTTTCTATCATCCCTCTTCTTCCCTTCCTCTCTTCCCTCATTCTCTTCCTCCCTCCCTTACTTCTTCTCCTCTTCCTTCACTTCCCCTCTTCCTTTCTCTTCTGTTTTTCCTTCCCTTCTCTCTTCCTTACCCTCTGCCCCAATTCTTTCCCTCCTTTCTTATTTCCTTCTTCCTTCCCCCTCTTCCCTTGTTTCCTTCTTCCTTCCCTCCTTCCTTCCTCCCCTCTTCTCTCATTCGTTGCCTCCTCCCACATTTCTTTCCTTCTTCCTTCCTCCCTGGCTTTCTTCTCCTCTTCCCTCATTCTTTCCCTTCTTCCTTCCCTCCTGCTCCTCCTCCTTCCTTAGCTTCTTCCTTCCCTTTCTTCCTTGCCATTATCCCTCTTTCTCCCTTTCGTTCCTTCCTTCCTTCTTCCCTCCCTTCCTCCTTCCTTCCCTCCTCGCTCAGTCATTCGCCCTCCTTCCTTCCTTCCCTCCTTCCATCCTTCCTTCCTTCGTTCCTTCCATCCAGGGACCGAAAAAGCCCTCAATTGGCCCTATATATTTTAAGGAGACCCAGCCAGAGAGACCCAGCCAGAGAGACCCAGCCAGAGAGACCCAGCCAGAGAGACCCAGCCAGAGAGACCCAGCCAGAGAGTACCAAACCGCTTTTCTCCTAATTGTTAACCGTACGATACACCGCAAGGTCCTGTGAGTGTGTGTGAGAGAGAGAGAGAGAGAGATTGTTTGTGTGAAAGGTAGAAAGACAGAGTGTGATTGTGTGTGTGAGAGAGAGAGAGAGAGAGAGAGAGAGAGAGAGAGAAAGATCGTGTGTGTGAAAGGTAGAGAGAGTACAAAGGAGTACAAAGGAAATCAAGCAACAACAGATCTAGTGACCCTTCTAGGCTGCTTGTCCTCCAAAACACTGAGGATCAAGTGTCCAAACAGTGGTTTAGAGTGGGTAAGGAAACATTGGAAAGGGAACTACTGCCCTAGAACTAATGTCCGTGGCAGGATTAGGAAGTTAGTAGGGGACAGATGGGTTAGTAACTGAGGGGGGGATAAAATAAAGTTATTCATTTACAAACGCAGTCAGTCGCGGGTTTGATGCGAGATATTTGTCTAGGCGGAGTTTAAATGAATCAACGGTGCTGCAGTCTATAACGTCTCGGGGAAGCCCATTCCACAAGTTGACAACTCGATTGAAGAAGAAATTCTTAGATTCGTGTGAGTTAAAAGATTTACCAATAATTTGCAACCGTTTCCCCGCGTGTAATTAGATTGGTCGATAGTGAAGTACTTACTACAGTTCATATTGTCGATGCCTTTGATGATTTTGAACACTTGAATTAAGTCACCTCTTAATCTGCGCTGGGTTAAAGGAAATAGATTTAATTCTCTAAGACGCTCTTCGTATGGTTTGTTCTTTAGGCTAGGTATCATTTTGGTAACTCTACGTTGAACTCGTTCTAGCTTGTTTATATCTTTTTGGTAATAAGGGCACCAGGATTGAACGCAGTATTCCAGAAGAGGGCGGACTAAGGAATTGTAAAGGGTTAGGATAACTTCTTTGGATTTATGCTCAAATGACCTGCCTATAAAGCCAATTATTTTGTTTGCCTTCTTAACAACTTCTGAACATTGTTGACTCGGTTTTAGGTTACTCGATATTGTTACTCCCAGATCAGTTTCTCTGTTTACATTCTTAAGCTGAGTGCCATTCATCGAATAGTTTGCTTTCTCATTTAGGTATCCGACATGTAGTACTTTACATTTATCCGCATTGTAACTCATTTGCCAAATTTGGGCCCAACATGACAATTTATCTAGATTGTGTTGCATATCGTCAACTTGTTCTTTTGAGAGTACGCTATTTGCAATTTTTGTATCGTCAGCAAATTTTGAGATTGTACAGGTGAGACCCTCATCTATGTCGTTGATGTAAATTAGAAAGAGAATTGGTCCTAGTACCGATCCCTGGGGTACCCCACTACTTACATTGGTCCATTTAGATGCCTTACCGTTTATGACTACTCTTTGCTTTCTGTCGCTGAGCCAATTTTCTATCCATTTCAACACACCGTCTTGTATTCCATGCGCTTTTAGTTTTAGCAGTAAACGTTTGTGGGGAACTTTGTCAAAGGCCTTTTGAAAATCAAGGTATATAATATCTACAGCTTTACTCTCATCGTAGAGGTTGAGGATATCGTGGAAGAAGTCTAAGAGGTTTGTTAAACAGGAACGTTTTTTACGAAAGCCGTGTTGAGTATCTTTAAGTAAGTTATTTGCCTCTAAGTGATTTACGAGTCTGTCTCTTATGACCGTTTCTAGCATTTTACATACAATTGAGGTTAAGCTAATTGGACGATAGTTACTGGGTAGGGATTTGCTGCCTTTTTGAATATCGGTGTTACGTTGGCTATCTTCCACTGATCAGGCATAGTCCCAGACTGCAAGGATTCATTGAATAGCAATGTCAGTGGTTTGGAGAGCTCATCCTTAGCTTCCTTTAGAACTCTAGGTGAGATTGTATCAGGTCCAGGCGTTTTATTTACCTTGAGTTTATCTAAACAATTCAATACTTCTCTCTCTGTAACGGTGATATTGCTTAGAACATCTGAATTATCAATCTGAATCGGTGATGGTGTAGGGATATCACTGAGGTCTTCGGTTGTAAAAACTGATGCAAAGAAGGTATTGAGGGCATTACTCATTTGTACTTCGTCTGGTGTATTCTCCATTTTCATCGACTAACGGTCCAACAGTTGAAGTAATTACTTTTTTCTTTCTGATATAACTATAGAATTCTTTCGGGTTTGTTTTACTTTGATTCGCAACATGTAAGAGAGAGAGAGAGAGAGAGAGAGAGAGAGATAAAGAGGAAGAGAGAGAGATTGTTTGCGTGAAAGGTAGAGAGAGAAAGACAGAGTATGTGTGTGAAAAAGAAAGAGAGAGAGAGAGAGCGAGAAAGACAGTGTGATTGTGTGTGAAAGAGAGAGAGAGTGTGTTTTTGCGTGTGTTCGAGAGAGAGAGAGGGAGAATATGTGTGTGACAGAGAGAGAAAGAGAAATTATGGATATGGGTGTGTGTATGTGTGTGAAAGAGAGTGAGCGAGGGAGAATATGTGTGTGACAGAGAGAGAGAGAGAGAGAGAGAGAGTGTGGATATGGATGTGTGTGAAAGAGAGAGAGAGAGGGAGAATATGTGTGTGACGGAGAGAGAGAGAGAGTATGGATGTGTGTGAATGAGGGTGTGTGTGTGTGGAGGGGTGGGGGTGGGGGATTGAGAGCCATCTAGCGGTGAAGCAGCAAAATCAATCTTCTTTAAGGGAGCCCACCTCGCTTTTTTTCTCTTTCTCTCCCTCTCTTTTTGGCTTGTATCCATTCGGCTCCATTCAGCCTACTGTTGTAAGACGTTTACCCCCATCCACGTGTCAATATTTTCCTGGCGAGTGGTAGCGAGCCAGCATATAATATTCGAGTGGTAGCGAGCCAGCATATATATATTTTTTGTTTTGACAGCAGACAAAATTTGTACATTTTTCGATAGAAAAAGTTCTCCGGCGAAGCCGTGTTTCTTCATTCATTTCTGGCTCGCTATCGCTCGCCAGGAAGAAATCGACACCTGGATGGGGATAAACGTCTTAAAACAGTTGGCCGAATGGGGCCGAATGGATACAAGCTATGGAAAGAGAGCAAAGGAGAGAAAGATAAAAAAAGCCGGTGACCCTCCTTAAGAAACCCCCGCCTTCATAAAGAAACTAGGCCTATGTACAGTCGGCCAAATAAGTGATGTCTTGGCACCAAGTATATTTTGATCAAGAATTGGTATCGGCAATATTATCTAAAACTTAAGTATTCCGTTTGGTGTGATATATACAAACATAATTCTACACCTACCAACCCTATTCAACATCAATACAGCACAGAGCGAGCCAAACATAACAACAGCGAAAACATCACTTCTTAGCGCGATTGTACAGTCGCACTAATAAGGGATGTCTCGGCACCAAGTATGTTTTCTATCAATAATTTGTATCAGCAATATCTAACCTTCATTTCTTCTTATCGAGTGAAATATACAAACATATTTTTACACCTACCCACGCTATTCAACATCTGGCAGAAATTAATACAACACCGAGCGAGCCAAACGTAATGACAGCTGAGAGGTGACTTATTAGGCCGACTGTACGGTCATTACGTTTGGCTTGCTCTCTGCTGTATTATTGTCTGTCAGATGTTGAATAGAGTGATTAAGTGTGGGAACATGTTTGTATATTTCACTCGATATGAAGAAATGAAGCTTCGTTCGATATTGCTGATAACAATTATTGCTTAAAACATACATGGTGCTGCGACATAACTTATTAGCGCGACTGTACCATATAACAATTCACCACCTATAACATAAACAGCTTCGTTTCAATATATAATATACCCTGTCCTAGACTCTGTTCCAAATAAGTAGGCCAAAACTCTTGAACATTACCCTCTGTAACTCACAAGCGACTAGAGTAATCAAGCTCATATGTCTACCATTTGGGAAGGGTCAGTTAGGAAATAGGTGTGGAAATATACAGCCAATTTGCACCAGCCCTTTTGGAGTTACAGAGGCCATACGCCGGGACATTTCTCCACCGAAAAATGTACAAATTTATGTCGAAGGGGGACTAGAGGGTGTTTTATTTAAAGCTAGTTGGAGGTCTAGGGAGCAAAGTAAGATTAAAACCCTTATGCTAGTCAAGAATGCTACCCAGTGTAAAATTCTGCCATAAAGACATCGGTAACAGTTCAATGAGTCGTCTACTGTTAGCCAGGTAGGATATTTTTAAGGGGGGTCACCGGCTTTTTTTTATCATTCTCTCCTTTTCTCTCTTTCTCTGGTTTGTATCCATTCGGCCCCATTCAGCCAACTGTTTTAAGACGTTTTTCCCCATCCAGCTGTCGATTTCTTCCTGGCGACCGATAGCGAGCCAGCATTGTATGGAGAAATCCGGCTTCGCCGGAGACATTTTTCTATCGAAAAATGTACAAATTTAGCTTGCTATCAAGACAAAACTATATATATGCTGGCTCGCTACCGCTCGTCAGGAAAATATTGACACCTGGATGGGGGTAAACGTCTTAAAACAGTAGGATGAATGGGGCCGAATGGATACAAGCCAAAGAGAGAGGGAGAGAAAGAGAAAAAAAGCGAGGTGGGCTCCCTTAATGTGTCAGTAACGAAAGATGTTACTATAGTCGGTTTCTTTTCAATTGACGGTAAATTGCAAAGTTTCCATCAAGATTTATCCGTTATTTTGAATATTGTGTGGTGAAATATGGTGCTAATTATATGCTAGTTACAGAATAGTATCGCGCAAACAGATCCCGCCCGTATACTGTGCACCACCAGCCAGCCTGTCGTCGTCGTCCGTCTGTCCGGAAACTCCTCCTAGACCGTTCGATGGATTTTCACCAAATTTCACAGGTATATCAATTTGGTCAATTCGATGGTCAGTCAAAAAGGCATTTTCCATTTAACTTAAAGGTTAAGGTCAAAGGTCAAGGTTAAAAATAGGTCAATATTTCATATTTTTTAATATTTACTCAAATGTCTTCATTTTCAATATACAAGTTACTGGTAACCTTAATATCGTATTGACCAAATTTTAGGTACCGGTAAATATTCTAAAGCAATATGCTATTTTCTTTACTTGTCATGCAAACTTCACAAAATTTGGTGAGATAGTTGCACTTTAAATGAAAAGGAAAATAATACACTTGGACACACATATCATGAAGGTCAACATAAAGGTCAAAGGTCAAGGCCAACTATTCTATTAATATACATGAAACTAACTGATGGGTTTTAATGAAATTAGGCATGCTTATTTGATTTTCCGGGGCAATGTCAATGAAAAAAAAAAAACTCTTACATAAAGGTCAAGGTCAAAGGTCAACTCTTACTATTTATTTTACTTTTTACTCAAATGTCTTCATTTTCACAATACAAGTTACTGGTAACCTTAATATCGTATTGCCCAAATCTTAGATAAACATTTTAAAGGGTAAGGTCAAAGGTCAAAATGTTTTTTTTACTAGTATTTCTTATACTAACTGTTAGATTCTCACTAGGTTTACTATGTATATTCGGAATACCTAGACCAAGGTCATACAAGAAACTGTTCAATTCCATATGAATAGTCAAGGTCACAGGTCAAGGTCAAATAATAGGCCAATATGCTATTTTATTTACTTTTCATGCAAACTTCACAAAATTTGGTGAGATAGTTGCACTTTAAGTGAAAAGGAAAATAATAATTGCCGAGACATATAAAGGTCAAAATAAAGGTCAAAGGTCAAGGTCAACTATTCTATTAATATATAGGGTTTTAATGAAATTAGGCATGCTTATTTGATGTTCATGGGCAATGTCAATGCCAACAAAAATGTACTCTTACATAAAGGTCAAGGTCACAGGTCAAGGTCAAAGGTCAACTTTTATTATTTATTAAAAACAAATTATTGACATTTTGGAAAACTGGCTGTGTTATGGCTTATTACTTAAATATTATATATATCAAATTTCATATAAATATTGTAATAGTTAAGGTCAGAGGTCAGGGTCAAAACAAGAGTATTTGCCATTTACCCTAAAGTTCTCCTTGACTGTTTAATGAATTGTCACCAAATTATACAGGCAAATTCAGTTGGTCAATGTGACGACCATCCAAATATATGTATTTATTTTAAGTCAAAGGTCACAGTATATGATCACTATTTGTAATCAATAAGTTTTTATACGAATTACACTATATTCATAATGCTAGTTAATATGAGCATTGCTGTTAAGCTAACTAAATCCTGGATAAGAAATTCTAAGGTCGAAGGTCTAGGTCAAAGGTCAAGGTTAAAGTTCGAAATATGATTTTTACTAGTATTTCCTATTAAATGTAAGATTCTCATTAGGCATATCATGCATATTCGGAATGCCTAGACCAAGGTCATACAAGTATAAACATAGTTCCATTTGATAGGTCAAAGTTACAGGTCAACATCAAATATAAGGTCAATAAGCTAATTTCTTTACTATGCATGTAAACTTCACAAAATTTGTTGAGACAGTTGTGTTTTAAGGGAAAATTCAAATGTTCATTTTTTAGACATCATGAAGGTCAAGATGAAGGTCAAGGTCAACTATTCCTTTAATACCTCTGAAACTAACTGATAATTGTTAATGAAATTTGACACACTTATTTTGATTTTCTAGGGTTACATCAAAGCAAACCAAAATATAATCCTACATAAAGGTCAAGGGCACAGGCCAAGGTCATAAGTTAACCTTCATCATAAAAAATACTAAATTTTCGATAAGTTGACGACTGTTAGCTACATTTTACTTAAATATCACATATTTCAATCATATATACAGTATATATATACCGGTATATATATACCGGTATATATATATATATATATATATATATATATATATATATATATATATATATATACTGTATATATATATATATATTATAATACTTAAGTTAAAAGTCAAGGTCAAAGAACAAAACAAGAGTTTAATAATTTTCTTTAAACACTTCCTAGACTGTTTAACCCTTTGTGTACCGGTGACGTCTTGTTTATTGTAGTTTAGCTATAATTAGACGACTTTGTGGAGCGTATGAAGGATCTGTGGTAGTAAAAAGGGTTAATTAAGATAGTTGGTAGCCTGCAAATTTGATTGAGGGCCTTCATAAACTAAATAAAATCGTCTTAATATCCAGTATGACATGAAACTAACAGAACGGGTTACGTATGGTCACCAAATGTTGCTGGCAAATTCGGTTGGTCAATGCAACGATTGTCCAAATTTTGTGTTTTTGTTATTCAAAGGTCAAGGTGAATGGTGAAGGTCACTGATTATGGTCACTATTTCTTTCTTATATATATTCTAAATTTGAATTACACCATATTCAAAATGCTACAAAATAATGATAAGCTGACCTTATTATAGATAAATATTCCAATGGTCAAGATTCAATGCGATCATAAATGTAATTATTTATGTATACTCCCAGGCGGACATGAACCACCAACAGTCAGGACGAGTGTCTATGCTTTAATCCACTGCACACAAGTATCCTCTATCACGCTGTGGTATAGTGGATTAAAGTATGGGCACTTGTTCTGACTGTCGGTGGTTCAAGTCCGGCAGTGAGTATAAAAACATTTAATATATATATATATATATATATATATATATATATATATATATATATATATATACAGGGTATATATATATATATAATACGATTTTACCTAAGAGATTCAATACTACTTGCAGAATTCTAGGTCGCAGAGTTGCGTATGCATTTTTTTTTTTTTTTTTTTTTTGTTATGTAATGCGAAAACTACACACCTACTTTATTATTATAGTCTGTGAGCTTGGAAACGCGCTAGGACGTACTACCACACCCACTAAATAATATTCTACCTG
The DNA here is from genome assembly GCA_032716605.1 of Paralithodes platypus. Classification (NCBI taxonomy): domain Eukaryota; kingdom Metazoa; phylum Arthropoda; class Malacostraca; order Decapoda; family Lithodidae; genus Paralithodes; species Paralithodes platypus. The sequence goes on along the minus strand of CM064575.1, from coordinate 76,469,714 downwards.
TGAAATTTCCGCAAACAGCTCAATATGGCCGTCTACTCTGGGCCAGGTAGGAGAGAAGATGTCAGGTGAAGGTATTGAGGGATATGCCTTTACAACGGCACCTCATAGCTAATTTATACTTTCCTATTTTCTAAAGAGTTTAGAGAGGGGAGAAGGGTTGTTGGAGAGAGAGGGAGCTGTTGGAGTGGCTTAGTTATGTGTGTTATTGTGTGTATATCTTCGAAGATGTGTGTGTATGTCATGTAGAGAGTGAGAAGGGTTATGGGAGAGAGAGGAAGCTGTTGGAGTGGCTTAGTTATGTGTGTTATTGTCTGTATATATCTTCGAAGATGTATGTGTGTGTGTGGGTGTCATATAGAGAGGGGAGAAGGGTTATGGGAAAGAGAGGAAGCTGTTGGAGTGGCTTCGTTATGTGGGTTATTGTGTGTATATATATTCCAAGATGTGTGTGTGTGTGTGTGTGTGTGTGTGTGTCATGTAGAGAGGGAAGAAGGGTCATGGAAGAGAGAGGAAGCTGTTGAAGTGGCTTAGTTATGTGTGTTATTGTGTGTACATATCTTCGAAGATGTATCTGTGTGTGTGTGTGTGTGTGTGTGTGTGTGTGTGTGTGTAGGATACTAGGATGAGTCGAGCCCGGGATGCAGCAGCACCAGTATAGACCCCCAACAGCCCTGCGCCGAGGGACTGTCCGTGGAGTCACAGCCTCAGTTTGGAGTTAGACGCGGTGAGGGAAGGATCTCTCTGTGCCCTCTCCCCCACCCCATCTATCTGCTCTCGAACACCACCCCTGGCATATAGCTCGCGGCGGTGAAAGCTATCCTTCTGTAGGGAATAGTGGCTAGTTTTGGTTGGTATATTAATTTATATATTCATTTATTTTTTTAGTTTCCTCGCTAGACCTCCATCAAGCTTTAAAAAACACCCCCTAGACCCCCCTTCAAGGTAAATTTGTACATTTTGTCGATAGAAAAATGTCTCGGCCGAAGGCCGGTTCCTCATAAAATTACAGGCTCGCTATCGCTCGCCAGGATAAAATCGACACCTAAATGGCACAAAAGGTCTTAAAATTGACACCAAAATGGAAAGAAAAGTGATAATATCGTCAAAGTAATGGGTCAAACGTCTTATAATCTCAAAACGAATGGGGCTAAACATGATTAAGAAGGGGGACCAGAAAAAGAGCCCTTCTCCCCTTAACATCAGGACTCGCTTATAAAACCCTGGTTCACGGGAGCGATGTTTTCCGGATTATTTGGTCGATTTTTTTATCTTTCACACGACCGATATTGTTGGGCTGTTTTATTTACTGGTTCCTTGTTTTAAGTGACAAGTTTAAGGGGCTACTACTTGCTTGTTTCTGGCCCCCCTTCTCCCTCATGTTTGGTATATTAGTTTTGAGGTTTTAAGACGTTCGCTCCGTTAGTTTGGCGATTTTGAGACCTTTCGCCTCATTGTGTTGTCAATATTGAGACCTTTCGTGCTCTTTTAGAAGGAAAATGTACACATTTATCTTGAAAGGGGGTCTAGGGGGTGTTTTTCTAAGCTTAATGGAGGTCTAGCGAGGAAGCTGAAAACAAAAATATATACGGTATATAAATAAATATATAGACCAAAAACCAAATACAACCATTGATCACCTGCCAGACCAAAGTTATTGAAGAGAAAATCTGTGGAATATCTGTGAATCTGTTTTTATGCCGTTAACCATTTCTAGGCCGACGTTTTTTTTTTTTTTTTTTTTTTTTTTTTTTTTTTTTTTAAGCTATGTTTAGACGATTTTATGTATTTAAGAAGGAGGCTGTGGTAGTAAAAAGGGTTAAGTGGGATAGCTCGAAGCCTGTTGATAGTGGAGGCCCTTTTTAAGCTGAACAAAATCGTCTAATAGAATCCAGAATAAAGCTAAAAGGACGGGTCGGTACTCAGAGGGTTAAGCTGGTTGAAAATTCACTTTATCTGACCTAGTTACTTGTGAGTGAGTATTGCCAATGACACTCGCTTTTTTCGTGCGATTTCCTTGGATTTTTAATGGAAAAACAGAACCGTATGTACTTTTTGAGGAAATATGTATTTTACAAAGTGTGTTAACCCCTTCTGTACCGGCTACGTCTTTTTCATTTTCTTCTGGCTATATGTAACGATATTGTGCAGCTTAAGAAGGATCTGTTGTAGTAAAAAGGGTTTAGTGAGATAGTTCGAAGCGTTTTACTTTTTTGAGGCTCTTTATGAACTGAATATAATTGCCTAAATATAGCTAGAATATAATTAAATAGACGTCGCCGGTACAGAAGGGGTTAATGGTGAAATCGGTAAATTTTGAAGTCATGCATTGTAGTTTCGAAACAGGTATACTTCCTGTGTTGATATTCGTGTTTTATATATTTTTTTATTTCGTATGTTTAAGATTTTCGATGCTAATTAATTTTCATTCAGGTACCGAATACAGTGTTTTCTCGCAAGCTCAGATAAGGAAAAAGTGATCCTAACTTCAGTGCATTAGTGATCTAGGCATCGATCCGTGGCAAGAAGACAAACAGAAATAATACAGAAAATAGGTGTTAGTGAATGATTATAAAACTACCGGAATAAGATTGGAATTACAAGATACAGGAGTTTAGTTAGTTGAAATAGGACTTCCGAGGTTATCAACCCTATTGGATTATTAAGCCAGCACACTGAAAGGCAAGAATAACGTCAGGACTGGAACTCTTGGCTGAACTCTCCCAAGATTATATCCTGACTAGAGGGTGGTACAATACTGCCCTTCTCACTGCGCATCTCCTCCCGGGGCTCACTGCTTCACTGCTTCACTGCTTCGAGGTGAGCATAGGTTCACTGTTTCGTTATGATCTCTCTCTCTCTCAGTATGAGGTGACACGTTTCTTGATTTATTTTTGTTAACAGTAGACGATTTTGTACAGCTTAGGGTTGAATTTTGGGAGGTAGAGGATTAATTACCCGTAACCCCTTTCATGCCCAGACAAAATTCATAACACTAACCAAATAAAACGTATAAATGCGTCTAAGATATTGAGGGGATGAACCGCTAGAGTACAGTTACCAAAACATGAACTTGGTACAAGATCAGTGAATGAGTTAAGGGGAGACTGGCCGTGTGTTTGGTCTATTAATTCATTTATTCATATATTTGTTTTTAGTTTCCTCCCTAGGCCTCTATCAAGCCTAGAAAAACACCCCCTAGACCCCCCTTGAAGATAAATTTATAAATTTTTCGGTGGAAAATTGTCCTGGCCGAAGGTCAATTCCTTTTAAAATTGCAGGCTCACTATCGCTCGCCAGGAAAAAACCGACACCTAAATGTCACGGAAGGTCTTAAAATTGACAACGAAATGGGGCGAAAGGTGTTCAAATCGCCAAACTAATGGGCCGAACGTCTTATAATATAAAAACTAGTGGGCTAAACATTAGGAAGAAGGGGGTCCAGAAAAACGGTCTGCCTCCCCTTAAGGTGTAATGCTCTCACATAATGTATATATATAATTCAGTGATGGTGAGTGAATGAGCTCACCCTGTTGACTTTTATAATAATGTTGTTTGAAGCGGACAAGACCATTATAATAATTATTCTCATTGATACTGTGCACAAAGGGGGGGGGGGGGGGGTAGTTTTTAGTGTTGTCCCCTTTTTGTGAATAATGTGTACATTTTGAAAAATGACGATTCTTCCTAAATTACAGGCTTACTAACGCTTGTCAAGAAAACATAAACACCTAAATGGCACGAAAGGTCTTAATATTTCTAAACAAAAAACGAGGCGAACGGTGTTAAACTCGTCAAACTAATGGGGTTCCAAACGGCTTAAAATCTCAAAGGTAATGGGGCTAAACATGAGGGAGAAGGGGTCCAGAAAGACTATCAAGAACCTGCCCTCAACCTGCTCTATTGGTTATAATATGTTCTGGGTGTGGTGTCCAGAGTTCGAATCCCGGTAGGACCATATACTTTCGTTAGTTTATTCAGGTGCATTGGAAGTTTGTAAATGATGATTAATGTTAAGAACTGGGTGTTACTTAATAATACAGCCAGCTTTCCACTGCACTCTGACCCAGTGACCCAGGTTCATATCTTGCCAGTTATACTCGCTATACCTTGTTCCAAATAGGCAGGGTGTCAAACGGAAGCCGAATCCATATATATATATATACTGTATATATATATATATATATATATATATATATACTGTATATATATATATACATTTTTCTTTTCTTTAATGCATACAAGATTAAAACAGGCATTTATTACCTGGCTTTACTAATATATATATATATATATCCCCTTCACCACCAGTACGTAATTTTCATCATATTATCGTTACCATTACTCGATTTTCTTTAGTTTATAATCTACTTCTGCGACTCAAAATGGGTAAATATGATCTCGATAAACCAATTTAGAAAAATAGGTCCTTCTGAAACTGCATGGTATCATCTAATGTTAGCCAGACTCCAAGGTAAAATGTTCTCATGGTGCTGAAGGGGATATAATTATATACGGTATATAATATATATATATATATTTTTTTTTTTTATGTATATATGAAAGTATGTTTATAGTTTATATTATGTCTCTGTTAGACATAATAATGCTTTACATGCTAATTTCCTTGTATTTCTTCTCATTTTCATTCAAGTTTCCAAACAAAATTGTTCCGGTTTAACACCCTGCTTGAAATAGGTAGCCCAGAAATCGTGAACCCTAACCTCTAACGCAAAAGGGGCTGGAGAAAATGGGCTGCAAATTGCCACGCCTATTCCCTGGCTGGCCCTTCCCAAGTGGTATCAATAATTACTCGGTTACTCCAGTCGTTTGTGAGTTATAGAGGTTTATGTTAACAAAAAAATTGGCCTACTTTATTGGGACAGGGTATAGGACATAACATGGCTTTAGCTCTTTCAGGATGCGAGGATTCATTTCTGTTCTGTATTCTGGCTATTATTAAGCAATTTTATTCAGATTAGGAAGGGGATATGGAAGTCAGAGGGTTATTTGAAATAGTCTTTACCCCTATAATTCCCACAGATCCTTCCTAAACGGTATAACATCTTCTAATGATAGCCATAATTATAATCTTCATAGTAGGGTGTCAAACCGAAGCAATTTTGTTTGAAGACTTGAATGAATACGAGAAGGATACTGGAAAATGAACATGAAATAGCATAGTTTGGGCCATTACATCACTTCCAAAGGCATTATTTGAACTATAAACCGTAATTTTAGCTATACCTATACAGTAATAAAGACTAACAAGAGTTAATTTGCAAAGGGTTAATGTTTCGAACCTTTCCCTAACTGAATCGAATATTCTCATAAATGCTTTGCCGTACCTAGTATCTACATTTCAGAGGATCGTTTACGGTGTCAAACGAAGCCGAGTCCATTCGTGTTAGTGTTTATTATATTGTATAGATAAAAGGGTATAGTTCCAATCATGTCTTTGGATGTGATAAAATAACCAAATCGATGCTGTTTTATATGTTAATTATTCTGTATTAGTCTCATTCATTCAAGGCTTCAAACCAAATTGCTCCAGTTTGACACCCTTGCTCGGTTTGGGGTTCATATTGGGTTCGAATCTTATAATGGACCTTTGACACCATTTTAACGTTTCATTTTCGCCATCATATTAGACGATTTTATGCAGTTTAGGAAGGATCTTTAGGGAGCAAAGGCATAATATCGATCTCTGTTAAGGGAGCCCACCTCGCTTTTGTTTTCTCTTTCCCTCCCCCTCTCTTTGGCTTGTATCCATTAGGCCCCATTCAGCCTACTGTTTTAAGACGTTTACCCCCATCCAGGTGTCAATATTTTCCTGGTGAGCGGTAGCGAGCCAGCATATATATATATATATTTGTTTTGACAGCAAGCTAAGCTTGTACATTTTTCGATAGAAAAATTTCTCCGGCTAATCCGGATTTCTCCATACAATGCTGGCTCGCTATCGCTCGGCAGGAAAAGATTGACACCTGGATGGGGATAAGCATCTTAAAACAGTTGGCTGAATGGGTCCAAATGGATACAAGCCAGCGAAAGAGAGACAAGGAGAGAAAGATGAGAAAAAAAAACGGTGACCCCCCTAAGCTAAACTACAGATTATAGTCCATTCATTATAGGTAGTCTATTTATTAATTTAACCAAACACCTCCCAATTAAATTAATGAAAGCAAGCATGGGATCCACCGGGATTCGAACCTGGGTTACCACATACAGATTTTAAGCACTCAAACCATAACACCATCAAGGCAGTTATATATTATCTATAGCACATGACTACGATTACTATCCATTTATCGAATACTGGACATTAATCTAATCATGTACAACACCCAACTGCACTTGTGAATAGCCTATGGTTAAGGGGAGATGTCCACTTGAGGGATTTTTTCTTGACTCCTTTCTCCCTCATGTTTAGCCCCATTGTTTTTTCTAATTCTAAGACGTTTGCCCCATTACTTTGACTATTTTAAGAACTCAACTCATTTCTGTCAATTTTAAAACCTTTCGTGCCATTTAGGTGTCGATTTTATCCTGGCGAGCGATAGCGAGCCTGTAATTTAAGAGGAACCGGCTTTCAGCCGGGACATTTTTATACCGAAAAATTTACAAATTTATCTTGTTTACTCCCTTCTGTACCAGCGACGTCTTTTTTCAATTTTATTCTAGCTACGTTTAGACGATTTTGTGCAGTTTACGAAGGATCTGTGGTCGTTTATTGGTGAAGTGAGATAGTTCGAAGACTGTTAAATGCTGGAGGCCTTTTTTAAACTGAATAAAATCGCTTAACCCCTTCTGTACCGGTGACGTCTTTTTCATTTTATTCTAGCTACATTTAGACGATTTTGTGCAATTTACGAAGGATCTGTGGTCGCATATTGGTGAAGTGAGATAGTTCGAAGACTGTTAAATGCTGGAGGCCATTTTTAAGCTGAATAAAACCGTTTAATAGTAGCCAAAACTATAAATAATATGATGTCACTGGTACTGAATGGATGAAAGTTATTTAGGATTGAAGCGTATTTTCTGTTTACTTCTTTCCCTAACAAATTAATATAGTTTGCGGATTTATTGAAAGGAGAGGTAGTTGTTGTTTCTGGAGACCCTTCTCCTTCATGCATAGCTCCATTAGTTTTGAGATTATAAGACGTTCGCCACGATAGTTTTGAGATTATAAGACGTTAGTCCCATTAGTTTGTCGATCTTAAGACCTATCATTCCACTTCTTCATCAACATCAAGACCTTTCATGCCATTTAGGTGTCGATCGTCTAATCTTAGCCAGAATCAAAGGTAAAGAAGCGTTGTAGTCCTGAAGGGGTTAAGAAAGTACACTCGGATACCATAGTCTCTAGCCCACTCGTAAGAATTCGTGGACCCCCTATGTTTTGCTTCATGCAATTATAACTATCTGGATTGAATTTTGGATAGAACTTGATTTTCAATAAATAGTATTATATAGTTGTGTACTTGATGTAAAGAAAATTATATTCATAAATTCGTTTCTAGACATATGCTCCTATAATTCGTTTCTAGACATATGCTCCTATAATTCGTTTCTAGATATATGCTCCTATAATTCGTTTCTAGACATATGCTCCTATAATTTGTTTCTAGACATATGCTCCTATAATTCGTTTCTAGACATATGCTCCTATAATTCGTTTCTAGACATATGCTCCTATAATTCGTTTCTAGACATATGCTCCTATAATTCGTTTCTAGACATATGCTCCTATAATTCGTTTCTAGACATATGCTTCTATAATTCGTTTTTAGACATATGCTCCTATAATTCGTTTCTAGACATATACTCCTATAAATTCGTTTCTAGACATATGCTCCTGTAATTCGTTTCTAGACATATGCTCCTATAATTCGTTTCTAGACATATGCTCCTATAATTCGTTTTTAGACATATGCTCCTATAATTCGTTTCTAGACATATGCTCCTATAATTCGTGTTTAGACATATGCTCCTATAATTCGTTTTTAGACATGCTCCTATAATTCGTTTCTAGACATATGCTCCTATAATTCGTTTTTAGACATATGCTCCTATAATTCGTTTCTAGACATATGCTCCTATAATTCGTTTCTAGACATATGCTCCTATAATTCGTTTCTAGACATATGCTCCTATAATTCGTTTCTAGACATATGCTCCTATAATTCGTTTCTAGACATATGCTCCTATAATTCGTTTCTAGACATATGCTTCTATAATTCGTTTTTAGACATATGCTCCTATAATTCGTTTCTAGACATATACTCCTATAATTCGTTTCTAGACATATGCTCCTATAATTCGTTTCTAGACATATGCTCCTATAATTCGTTTCTAGACATATGCTCCTGTAATTCGTTTCTAGACATATGCTCCTATAATTCGTTTCTAGACATATGCTCCTGTAATTCGTTTCTAGACATATGCTCCTATAATTCGTTTCTAGATATATGCTCCTATAATTCGTTTCTAGACATATGCTCCTATAATTCGTTTCTAGACATGCTCCTATAATTCGAAATAGGTGAGGTCTACGATTATCTATGGGTGGGCTAGAGACTATGGTATACACTTGGTATGAACAAAGTATATACAGTCATCGGTTATATTTAGAGTGGTTTACCTTTCTATCCTTTTTAGTGAACGTTGTAATAGTATGCAGAATTAAACCACTTCTGTACCGGCGACGTCTTTTTAATTACGGTATATTCTAGATAGATATATTCAGACGGTTTTGTGCAGTTTTAGGGAGATCTTTGGTAGAAAAAAAGGGTTATGTGAGATAGTTTGAAGCCAGTTAATTACTGGAGGCTATTTTTATACTCAATATAATAGTCTAATAGTATCCAGAATATAATAGTCTAATAGTAGCTAGAATATAATAGTCTAATAGTAGCTAGAATATAATAGTCTAATAGTAGCCAGAATATAATAGTCTAATAGTAGCCAGAATATAATAGTCTAATAGTAGCTAGAATATAATAGTCTAATAGTAGCCAGAATATAATAGTCTAATAGTAGCTAGAATATAATAGTCTAATAGTAGCCAGAATATAATAGTCTAATAGTAGCCAGAATATAATAGTCTAATATAATAGTCTAATAGTAGCGAAGAATATAAAAGTCTTATAATAGTAGCGAAGAATATAAAAGTCTTATAATAGTAGCGAAGAATATAAAAGTCTTATAATAGTAGCGAAGAATATATAGTCTAATAGTAGCCAGATAAAATAGTCTAATACGAGCCGGAATAATAGTCTAATACGAGCCGGAATAATAGTCTAATACGAGCCAGAATAATAGTCTAATACGAGCCGGAATAATAGTCTAATACGAGCCAGAATAATAGTCTAATACGAGCCAGAATAATAGTGTAATAGTCTAATAGTGGCCAGAATAATAGTGTAATAGTCTAATAGTGGCCAGAATAATAGTCTAATAGTTGCCAGAACAAAGTAATAGTCTAATAGTTGCCAGAACAAAGTAATAGTCTAATAGTAGCCAGAACAAAGTAATAGTCTAATAGTTGCCAGAACAAAGTAATAGTCTAATAGTTGCCAGAATAATAGTGTAATAGTCTAATAGTTGCCAGAATAATAGTGTAATAGTCTAATAGTTGCCAGAATAATAGTGTAATAGTAGCTAGAATATAATAGTCTAATAGTAGCCAGAATATAATAGTCTAATAGTAGCCAGAATATAATAGTCTAATAGTAGCTAGAATATAATAGTCTAATAGTAGCCAGAATATAAGTCTAATAGTAGCCAGAATATAATAGTCTAATAGTAGCCAGAATATAATAGTCTAATAGTAGCCAGAATATAATAGTCTAATAGTAGCTAGAATATAATAGTCTAATAGTAGCCAGAATATAATAGTCTAATAGTAGCCAGAATATAATAGTCTAATAGTAGCCAGAATATAATAGTCTAATAGTAGCCAGAATATAATAGTCTAATAGTAGCCAGAATATAATAGTCTAATAGTAGCCAGAATATAATAGTCTAATAGTAGCCAGAATATAATAGTCTAATAGTAGCCAGAATATAATAGTCTAATAGTAGCCAGAATATAATAGTCTAATAGTAGCCAGAATATAATAGTCTAATAGTAGCCAGAATATAATAGTCTAATAGTAGCTAGAATATAATAGTCTAATAGTAGCCAGAATATAATAGTCTAATAGTAGCCAGAATATAATAGTCTAATAGTAGCTAGAATATAATAGTCTAATAGTAGCCAGAATATAATAGTATAATAGTGGCCAGAATATAATAGTCTAATAGTAGATAGAATATAATAGTCTAATAGTAGCCAGAATATAATAGTCTAATAGTAGATAGAATATAATAGTCTAATAGTAGCCAGAATATAATAGTCTAATAGTAGATAGAATATAATAGTCTAATAGTAGATAGAATATAATAGTCTAATAGTAGCCAGAATATAATAGTATAATAGTAGCTAGAATATAATAGTCTAATAGTAGCCAGAATATAATAGTCTAATAGTAGCCAGAATATAATAGTCTAATAGTAGCCAGAATATAATAGTCTAATAGTAGCCAGAATATAATAGTCTAATAGTAGCCAGAATATAATAGTCTAATAGTAGCTAGAATATAATAGTCTAATAGTAGCCAGAATATAATAGTCTAATAGTAGCTAGAATATAATAGTCTAATAGTAGCCAGAATATAATAGTCTAATAGTAGCCAGAATATAATAGTCTAATAGTAGCCAGAATATAATAGTCTAATAGTAGCCAGAATATAATAGTCTAATAGTAGCTAGAATATAATAGTCTAATAGTAGCCAGAATATAATAGTCTAATAGTAGCCAGAATATAATAGTCTAATAGTAGCCAGAATAATAGTCTAATAGTAGCTAGAATATAATAGTCTAATAGTAGCCAGAATATAATAGTCTAATAGTAGCTAGAATATAATAGTCTAATAGTAGCCAGAATATAATAGTCTAATAGTAGCCAGAATATAATAGTCTAATAGTAGCCAGAATATAATAGTCTAATAGTAGCCAGAATATAATAGTCTAATAGTAGCCAGAATATAATAGTCTAATAGTAGCCAGAATATAATAGTCTAATAGTAGCCAGAATATAATAGTCTAATAGTAGCCAGAATATAATAGTCTAATAGTAGCCAGAATATAAGTCTAATAGTAGCCAGAATATAATAGTCTAATAGTAGCCAGAATATAATAGTCTAATAGTAGCCAGAATATAATAGTCTAATAGTAGCCAGAATATAATAGTCTAATAGTAGCCAGAATACAGCTAAAAGGATGGCACCGGGGCGGAACGGATACATAATTACTGGTACCCTATTCGTATGACGGTGTGGGAGGTATTGATTTATCTTTCATAAATCAACGTTCAATTCCTTGGCTTTTGTTCAACTTGGGATCACCAATATTTTTTGCCAACCTGTTAAACTTTGTTTTAGCAGGATAAGGACCTCTCCCTCCCGCCCCATATCTCTCTCTCTCTCTCTCTCTCTCTCTCTCTCTCTTCCATTCTTTCATTCTGTCTGTCTGTCTTGTCTGTTTGTCTCTTTCTTTCTTTCTTTCTTTCTTTCTTTCTTTCTTTCTTTCTTTCTTTCTCTCTCTCTCTCTCTCTCTCTCTCTCTCTCTCTCTCATATCTTTGCTATCCTTTCCTTCCACTGTCTCATACTCTTAGGGTTACTATCTCTACTAGGATTAAGTCCTGGCCACCTCGCACGGATCGTAAGATCTGTGTGGTCAGTGTATATATGTAAATCGATGTAAATATATCTATCTATCTATTTATCTCTCTCTCTCTCTCTTTCTCTCCAGTATTTTTGTGATTCCTTTGGCTATCATTAAGCGATTGTATACAGCTTATAAAAGGATAAATGACAATCTATCTATGTTGACAGAAGCCGTGATCCCCGAAGGGTGGGTATGAATGAATCGCATCCGTCATTCATCAGCCAACAACACTTTCATTCATATGCCTCTCCACTCCATCTTTCCACTTCATTCTCGGTCTGCTTATCACTCTCTGCCCTTTACTTCCACTTCACTCTCATGCACTCTTTTAAAGAATTACAGGGACCGACTTGCTTTTTTCTCTCTGGGTTTTATCCATTCGACCCCATTCACCCTTTTATTTTAAAAAGTTTCTCCCCATTCAGGTATCAATCTTTTCATGGCGAGCAATAGCGAGCCATCATTGTATGGAGAAATCCGGCTTCGCCGGAGAAAATTGTCTACCGAAAAATGTACAAATTTAGTCAGCTGTCCATAACATAGTCCAAAATATGCTGGATCGCTATCGCTCGCCAGGTTCAAATCCACACCTGGATGAGGATAAACGTCTTAAAACAGTAGTCTGAAAGGGGTCGAATGGCTACTACCTAGAAAGAAGAAAACAGCAAGTCGACCCCCTTAACTATTCAAAAGGAATCAAATGGCTCAAATGGATGGTATTTAGCCTACCGGTACCTTTGTTTATATAATCAATTGGCTCATATTGATAGTTTATTACTTATTTATATTGTAACCCTTTGAGTACCAGCGACGTGACTCGTATTATATTTAGCTATATTTCCACGATTTAGTGCAGCTTAGGAAGGATCTGTGTCAGTTAAAAGGGTTAGTTGCGATAGTACGAAGCCTTATTATTGCCAGAGGTCTTTATTAAGCAGAATAAAGTCGTCTAATAGTTGCCAGAATATGATGAAAACGTCGTCCCTGGTACTGGATGGGTTAATGGTCATTGATAGTGACGTACAGTCGGCCTAATACGTTAATAAGTATATTTTGAGCAATAATTGGTATCAGCAATATTTACACATGATTTCTTCTTTTTGAGTGATATATATATGAGTGATTTTAAGATTGATGGAGGTCTAGGGAGGAAACTTAAACCTTATAAAAACATATATACATGAGGTAATATATAGGCCCATCCCCGCTTAACCCTTTGAGGATTATGACGCGTTTAAACAGTATATTCTGGCTATCCTTAGACGACTATATTGAGCTTAGGAAGGAATGGTGAGAGTCAGAGGGATGATTGAGATGGTGTTTACCCCTTTGACTGCTAGAGGGCCTTCCAAAACTGAAGAAAAATGACTAATGTTGGCCAGAATTTATAATCAAATCGAGTCATAAGTCTCCAGGGGTAAAGGAAATATTAATGATAATAATAATAATGATAGATAGATAGATAGACAGATAGATATATAAATAGTTAGTTAGTTAGTTAGTTAGTTAGATAGATAGTCAGTCAGTCAGTCATAATTTTATTTCATAAAAAGACATATACATACACTTTTTACAGAGTTATTTAGGTAATCTACATTAAGCTAAAAGTCCTTAGCGCATAGTTGGTTCTGTGTTCTGTACATACACAATTCTTGATCTGATAGCATTGATATCATTTAGCAATAAGTTAGTAAATCCATACTCATGTAGGATTATTTTTTCAACATCCTTTACAAGAAAAGATCTATGTAACATGTAATACATGTTCTTCTCTATAAAACTACATGGCTTTATGAGATTTCTATATACAAATCTTATTTTCATCCAGTTAACCAAATGCCTAAACACCATCACTCCACATTCTCTACAAGCACTGTGGTTGCTCTCCCAGTACTTCATATTCAATATTTTCTTTATTGCCTTGTGGTATCCAATGGAAAACTGCTTAAACGGTATATAACATTTTCTATTATTAAACCAAAGTTCAGCGCCATAAAAATTCAAACAGTAGCTTTGAAATAAATTTAAAAATACTTCAGTACTCGTGTTGCTAAACTTTCTTAAAAGACAATTAAACTCATTGTAAAACTTATTTCTGCATCTTATCATATCCAAGTCATTATTAAGATTACAATCGATTATAAAACCCAAATATTTGTATTCAGAAACAATATTTAATTTGTTATTGTCTAAATATATGAAAGGATTCATTTCCTGTCCATACTTATATTTAAAGATCATACATACTGATTTTGCAGAGTTAATAGATAAGTCTAGTTGTTTAATTTCATGATCCATAATATCTATCAATGTTTGCAGACCTCTAACCGAAGGAGCCAATATTACAAGATCGTCTGCATAGGCGATCACATTGCTGACTTGTAAACCTAGTCTACAGCCTACATTACTTGCAGATAATTTACTTAATAAGTCATCAATATAAATTGAAAACAACAAGGGAGATAAAACCCCACCCTGTCTCACTCCATTTTTCATAGTCCATTCAGTTGAAATTGAATCTTTAAATTTGACAACAACATGTTGGTTTCTGTAAAAGTAAAATAAAATATTAACCAAGAAATTTGGTAATCCTAGTTTTAAAAGCTTATTTGCAAGTTTGAAATGATTCACCTTATCAAAAGCTTTTGTCAGGTCAATAAAACATGAAAAAACATTAGATCCCTCCGTGGTGTACCTTAAAATAGTTTCCTTGAGAATTAAACATGCAGTAGAAGTAGAATACCTCTCTCTGAATCCATGCTGCCTATCATTTAAACTAACATATCTTAAAATTTTGTACTTCAAGCAGTATTCAAATACCTTCAATAATATTGGCGATAACGTAATTGATCTATAATTATCAAGTGATGTATTATCTTTATACTTATCTTTCAATAAGGGTACCATAATTCCAAAGTTCATTCTTACAGGCATACAACCATGTACAACACAAGAAGAAATCAACTTTGCAATTACTACTATCAATTCGTTTGTACAATACTTTAAATGAAAAGAATGTATATTATCTGGGCCAATACCACAATTGAGGTCAGATATTGCTGTAGATACATCATGACTATTTACCTTACCAAATATTTCACCGTCACGTACATTTTTCACCAATTTATCTATCATGAAGTCATCATCATTCTGACATTTACAATCATCATATACATGTTTAAACTTATTGGAAAATTTCTCTACAATACATTTTGGGTCACATTCTCCATCTATTTTCATACTTACAAAAACTTTATTATTCTTTATTTGTCTAACCTCTTTCCAAAATGATTTCAAATTGTTATTAGATAGAGATTGAGCTAACTTATTTGTTCTAATTTGAGACTCATTTTGTTTAACTTGTTTCAATACATTCCTAAAGTCCTTTCTAGACTCCTTCATTTCTTCTAACTCAACTCCTGCAAGTGGACGTCCCCTATTCTTCCAAGTTAAAAACTTACTTCTCGCAAACTTATGCATATCCTTAATTTCATCATTCCAACCTGGTATAACTTTATGCCTTTTTAATGGTTCTTTCTTAAACAAAGAAGATGAATTAAGTAACAAACTAATTATACTGTTATAAATTAAATTTAATTCCTTGATATGCTGTTCATTATTACATCTATATACACTGCAGTCCAAGCAATTAAAACTTGATATATCCAATTCACCTAGATAATGATTAATATTTGATCTATATATCTGTAAATTATCCACAATAGACAGTTTTTGCCAGTCGATGAATTCTGACGGTTCAATGTGTACATCTACTATACCAACATTACATATGTCAATGTTTAGCTTACATGCCAGGGGAAAGTGATCATAAAGGGCCATATCATACCTTATAGTAATATCATCTATTATTTCGTTTAGACTCTCACTTACTGCTATATGATCAAGCCAACTGGTTAGATAGATAGATAGATAGATAGATAGATAGATAGATAGATAGATAGATAGATAGATAGATAGATAGAATAATAATAAAGTAAGTCAACAGCATCCAATGTTCTCCTTCCTAGGCCTTATATAAGCTAGGGGTGAATCCTTACTGATGGACGCGTCTCTCTCTCTCTCTCTCTCTCTCTCTCTCTCTCTCTCTGACAACCGACTGTATGCGAAAAAATACACACACACACAAACACTCTGTCACACACTATATATATTATATATATATATATATATATATATATATATATATATATATATATATATATATTATAAAAAGGCCAAATGACAAAAGAACAAAACTTAAGATGATTTTTTGTTTTCGTATTATTGTTTAGGCTAAATTATTTATTGATGTATTACTTTCCTCCCAAGACCTCTATCAAGCTTCATGGAATACCCCCAAGACCCCCCTTTGTGATTAATGTGTACATTTGTTGGTAGATTAATGTCCCGGCCTAAGACCAATTCCTCCCAAATTACAGGTTCGCTATCGCTCACCAGGAATAAATTGACACCTAAATGACACAAAAGGTCTTAAGGGGGGTGACCTGCTTTTTTTTTCTCTCCTTTTCTCTTTCTCTTCTTTTCTCTCTTTGACTGGCCTGTATTCATTCGGCCCCATTCAACCTACTGATTTAAGACGTTTATCCCCATCCAGGTGTCGATTTCTTCCTGGCGAGCAACGGCGAGCCAGCATTTTAGGTAAAAATCCGGCTTCGCCGGAGACATTTTTCTATCGAAAAATTTACAAACCTAGCCTGTTGTCAAACTTTATTTTGAAAATATGCTGGTTCACTACCGCTCGCCAGGAAAAAATCGACACCTGGATGTGGATAAACGTCTTAAAACAGTAGGCTGAATATGGCCGAATGGATACAATCCAGGGAGAGTGGGAGGAAGAGCAAAAAAACCGAGGTGGGCCCCCTTAACCCCTTGAGGATTATGACACGTGGCAACACTTAATTCTGGCTATCATTGGACAATTTTATACAGCTTAGGAAAGGTGTAGTTAAGTCAAAGGGTTCATTTGGCCAGTGTTTACCCTTTTAACTCTCGCAGATCCTTCCTACACGGTACAAAGTCGTCTAATGATAGCCAGAATATACTGTACAAATGCGTCATAATCCTCAAGGGGTTAAAATCGCCAAAATTATGGGGCTAAGCATGAGGGAGAAGGGGGTCCAGAAAATAACCAACGTCCCCATAAGTACAGTCGGCCTAATAAGTGATCTCGGTACCAACTATGTTTTGATCAGTAATTGGTATCAGCAATATTTACACATGATTTCTTCTTTCTGAGTGAGATATACAACCATGTTCCTACACTTATCCACCTTATTCAACATCTGACAGACATTAATACAGCACAGAGTGAGCCAAGCAATTAACCCTTTCAAGATCCAATACGCATTTCTTTTCTGTTTTCCGGCTATTATAAGACGATTTTATTCAGATTAAGACGGGTATATGGAAGTCTGAGGGTTAATTGAGACATGATTTATTAGCGCCACTGTACATACCCATATACGTATGTTTGTATATGAATCCCTGACGGTGTAGAAATAACAGACTTATGTGTAATATTATCACTGTCAACACTGTAGGTAGGCAGGTAGACGGGTGGAGAGAGACAGAGAAATGGTTAGAGATTAAGGGGCTAGAGTGTGGAAAGGTTCTATATATAATAATAGATAAATGGGATGTACCGCTATATATATATATGCTCTGGACCACGGCCTGTCACTCTTACTATCAACTTTTCCAACATTCGCAGCCTTTCCTCTACTTTTCCCTCTATAGAACACCACCTCTCCTCCTACAAACCTAAGCTTCTTTTCCTCACCTCACTGAAACTGAGGTGTCTGAAGCAACTGCTAGCAACCCCTTCTCTGTATCCTCCTACGTTATATATCCTAGTTTCAAAGCCAAAGGCCGATGTTGTGCATACGTGCACAACAAACTCACTTGCTCTCGTGTTCCCGATTTCGACTCCTCTGAATTCTTAACTTTATGGCTCAAACCATCCTGTCATTCTCATACTAAATATGTCTGTGCTGTCTATCTCTCCCCTAACTCTGCCGACTTTCCCAAATTCTTTGACTATCTAAGCTCTAAAGTGCAACACATTCTATCCATGTCTCCTTTCTCAGAAAGCTCGATCTTAGGAGATTTCAACGTTCACCACCGCCAATGGCTCTCCTCTCACACTACTGACCAATCTGGTAAACAAGCCTTTATCCTAAATGACCTACAGCAGTTGGTTCAGCAACCCACCCGTATCCCTGATCGCTTCGGAGATCGGCCCAACATTCTTCACTTATTTTTAACTTCCAACCCTTCTTCTTACACTGTCGATCTTTTCTCTCCTTTGGGCTCCTCCGACCATAAACTTATCTCTGTTACCTTTCCCATCTCTCCGGTACGGCCACCCGATCCTCCCAGCCGGCGGCGCTTGTGGCACTTTGGCGCTGCCGACTGGAAGGCTCTTCGGCAGTACTTCCTTGATTTCCCATTGAATTACTTTTACTTCCGTGGCCGGGGACCCTCGGAGAGTGCTGAACGTATTACCAAGGTAATCCTCTCGAGCATGGAAGCATATATTCCATTTTCTTTCTCTCAGTCTAATGCAAAAAATCTTGGTTTACTCACGCTTGTTCTACTGCTGTCCACAATAAAGAGGAACCATTCAAACGGCACCTTCGCCTTCAAACTCAGGAATACTTCATAAGTTTCTTTCTAGAATCAAGCCAAATCTGTTGTTTGACTCATCAAAAATTATTTTATCAATAATAAATGCATCGAACTATCCAACTCTAGCTCTTCCCAAGCTTTCTGACATCTAGCCAAAAACCTCTCCAACAATTTGTCTTCTTTGTCTTTCCCTCCTCTTTTCCACTCTGACGGCATTACCGTCACTTCTTCCTCTGACAAAACTGAACTCAAACTCTTCACTAACACTTTCGCTAAAAACTCCACCTTGGATAATTCTGCGTGCTATTCCTCCCTCTCCACCCCCCTCTCTCTTACTTATGCTTAACATCATAATCTCTTACATGGATGTACTTTCCACCCTCTCTGGGCTTAATACTAAGAAGGCGTACGGGACGGACTGTGTTCCTCCTGTTCTACTCAAAAACTGTGCTTCCATGCTGACTCCCAACCTAGGCAAACTTTTCCTGTCCCAAAGAAGGGTGACCGCTCTCAACCCTTCAACTATCGTCCAATTGCTTCATTTCTAGCATCTCTTAAAGTTTTTGAAGCTATTCTTACCTCAAAATTTCTTGAGCATTTATCTTCCCCAAAACCTACTCTCAGACCACCTGTATGGCTTCCTTAAGAGCCGCTCTACTAGTGACCTTCTTTCATATCTTACTAACTCTTGGTCATCCTCCTTTCGGGACTTCGGTGAGACTTTTTCTGTTTTGCTAGACATATCGAAGGCCTTCAAAAGAGTCTGGCACAAATCCATCATTTCCAAACTACCCTCCTTCGGTTTCTATCCCTCCATCTGTGTCTTTGTCTCTAATTTCCTTTCCGGCCGTTCCATAGCTGCGGTTGTGGACGACCAACGTTCACTTCCTCAACCTATCAACTCCGGTATTCCTCAGGGTTCTCTCCTATCTCCAATTCTCTTCCTATTATTCAATAACGACCTCCTCAACTGCACCTCCAGTCCCATTCACTCATATGCTGATGACTCTGCATTACACTATTCCACTAGCCTTCCACAACATCATTAACAGCAGGAACTCCAAACATCACGTAAGGAGGCCATACAGCACCTCTCTTCTGATTTATCTACTATCTCTAACTGGAGAGTGAAAACCTTGTTACTTTCATTGCTTCCAAAACTCAATTTCTCCATCTGTCTACTCCAGAAAACTATGATTTCCTCTTCAACAACATTCAAATTTACCATTCATCTTCTCTTAATATTCTTGGTGTCTCTTTTTCTTTTGATCTCTCTTGGAAAGATCATATTACCACTTTTGCTAAAACAGCTTCCCAGAAGCTGGGTAAGCTCAGCCGCCTCCGGGGGTTCTTTACCACTGCGCAGCTTCTTGCTCTGTGCAGGAGCACAGTACATCCATGTATTGAATATTTTTCCACAAGTGTGGGGAGGATCCTCTCACACAGCACTTCTAAACAAAGTAGAAATGAAAACTTTCCGTCCCATTAACTTCGCCGCAATGTTGCATCTCTCTCACTATTTTACCGCTATTACAAGGTTTTTGAGCTATCTCGGCGAATTTGGCCCAGAATGAGCTAAAACGGTCCATAACCATGTGTTTTATCATTTGGAACCACTTTGGCCCGAAAATGTCCAATAATCAGTGTTCCTCAGAGCTCTCTTAGTGTATACCACCCCCTCTTCATAGAGCACGTAGCACCCGTCTTGCAACACAATCCCACCCCTACTCTGTGCAACTCTCCAACCCAAGAGTGAAATGTTATGCTCAATCTTTCTTCTATTCAACAGCCGAACTCTGGAACTCTCTCCCAGAATCAGTCTTTCCCTCCTCCTATCACTTAAATTGCTTCAAACTCTGTGTGTCCAGGCATTTTTACTCGAACGTCCCTTGATTTTGGCCCTGTCACTCTTTCAACTCTGGGTGAGGCACTCGTCACAGGCAGTTCTGCCTTTTGTCTCCCTCACTCACATAGAGAAATAAATATATAAATATAAATATAGTGAAAGCCAGGGAGGTGCCGACCCACTGTGTTTGTGAGGGGCCTATCGACCTGGCTTGCTGGAGAGGAATGGCAAGACAATTACAACTGAAACACGGAAACAGAGGAAGGTTGTGTGTGTGGGTGTGTATGTAAGAGTAGATGTGTGTGTGTGTGTGTGTGTGTGTGTGGGAGAGAGAGAGAGTGAGAGAGAGTGTTATACAGAGTTACACAGATACTCAGATCACACAGCTTGCGGTCCCTACTAGGTGGTCCGACCTTATTACTACTAGACAGGGACAGTATATAGTAGAAGAATAGGACATCAAAGTAGAAGGCTCTCTCACCACCCCCCGCTCCCTCCGGCTAAAAAGCCGTACCGGGGAATAGGATGAAGTGTAACCTTATGGGTCAGGAATTGCCCACAAGGAAAGTTTGTACAGAAAGAAATGAGTTTGAAAGGGAAAATTCACTTACCTACTGATTAATTCATATTAATAGAGAGAGAGAGAGAGAGAGAGAGCGAGAGCGTCTGTGTCTGTGTCTTTATTTGAATGAGTGCATGGCAGTATGTGTGTGTGTGTTTGTGTGTATGTATGTTTGTGTGAGAGAGAGAGAGTTCCATGGAGTCATAATTAATAGTATCTCCAATATCTCGCGGTTCATTAAGAGGAGATACTCTTCAGTGAAATTGTGGCGAATGTGTAGTGCATTACATTCATTGCAGAATATGCAAAATACTGTCTACTGTCTTTATGAACTGCTCTACTGAAGAACTATTTACAACTTAAAAAGGAAGTTTGTTCCAGGTAGAACAGATCGTATATATACTGTATAAGAAAAGAGAGAAAGAGAGATTTACATAGATACACTGGCCACACAGATATTACGATTTCAGCGAGATGTCCAGGACTTAATGCTAGTAGAGACGACAACCCTGCGAGTAAGGGAAAGTAGAAGAAAAGGATAGCAAAGATGAAGGCTCTCTCTCCCCACCCTCCGCTCCCCCACGCAATTGCCTTTCACAAAAACAGTGGACAATATATAACCTTGCAGGGCTTGGAAATGGCTTGAAGGAAGTTGCAGAATAGTTAGAAATGAAAAGGAAATATCATGCATACCTTGACTTATATTTTATTTTCCTTTTTCTTCTATTATGCTCTCTAAACTGTCTTGATAGCGTAATGGTTAGTGCCTTGAATTTCGGTGTGAGTGTCCTAGGTTCTTATTTTGTATTGTCATGTATCTTATTATTATAATGATGTTGTTGTAGTTTGCTCCCTAGACCTCTATCAAGCTTAAGGGGGGTGACCTGTTTTTGTTCTGTCCTTTTCTATTTTTCTCTGGCTTGTATCCATTTGGCCCCATTCAGCCTACTGTTTTAAGACGTTTATCCCCATCCAGGTGTCAATCTTTTACTGGTGAGCGGTAGCGAGCCAGCATATTTGTTTATTTTTGTTTGACAGCAGGCTAAATTTGTAAATTTTTCGATAGAAAAATGTCTCCGGCGAAGCCGGATTTCTTCATATAATGCTGGCTCGCTATCGCTCGCCAGGAAGAAATCGACACCTAAATGAGGATAAACGTCTTAAAATAGTTGGCTGAATGGGGCCGAATGGATACAAGCCAGAGAAAGAGAGAAAAGGACAGAAATAACAAAAAGCAGGTCACCCCCCTTAAAAATACACCCCCAGGACACCTCTTTTCTAGATAAATATGTAAATTTTTCGGTAGAACAATGTCCCGCCCGAAGGCCAGTTGCAACTAAATTACAGGCTCGCTATTGCTCACCAGGAAAATACATTGACACCTAAATGGCACGGAAGGTCTTAATATGGATAATATTGATCTCTCTCTCTCTCTCTCTCTCTCTCTCTCTCTCTCTCTCTCTCTCTCTCTCTCTCTCTCTCTCTCTCTCTCTCTCTCTCTCTCTCTCTCTCTCTCTCTCTCTCTCTCTTTCTCTCTCTCTCTCTCTCTCTCTCTCTCTCTCTCTCTCTCTCTCTCGGTGTACCAGTAATTCGGTTAATTAGTTCAAATCCCTTGTCGACGAAACCAAATAATCCGCTACACACACACATACAAATACACCCACACACTCACTCACACTCACGCACATTCAGGCACAAGAACTTAAACACCCACACACACACACACACACTCTCTCTCTCTCTCTCTCTAATTGTGAAGGTAATTATAGATTAATCAATAACACACAAACAAACGCACTCATGTACAAAGATATCATCCATGACAAATTTAAACCACTTAAATACTCACACACACACAAAGGAAATCAAGCAACAACAGATCTAGTGACCCTTCTAGGTTGCTTGTCCTCCAAAACACTGAGGATCAAGTGTCCAAACAGTGGTTTAGAGTGGGTAAGGGAACATTGGAAAGGGAATTACTGCCCTGGAACTAATGTCCGTGGCAGGATTAGGAAGTTAGTAGGGGACAGATGGGTTAGTAACTGAGGGGGGGATAAAATAAAGTTATTCATTTACAAACGCAGTCAGTCGCGGGTTTGATGCGAGATATTTGTCTAGGCGGAGTTTAAATGAATCAACGGTGATGCAGTCTATAACGTTTCGGGGAAGCCCATTCCACAAGTTGACAACTCGATTGAAGAAGAAATTCTTAGATTCGTGCGAGTTAAAAGATTTACCAATAATTTTGCAACCGTTTCCCCGCGTGTAATTAGATTGGTCGATAGTGAAGTACTTACTACAGTTCATATTGTCGATGCCTTTGATGATTTTGAACACTTGAATTAAGTCACCTCTTAATCTGCGCTGGGTTAAAGGAAATAGATTCAATTCTCTAAGACGCTCTTCGTATGGTTTGTTCTTTAGGCTAGGTATCATTTTGGTAACTCTACGTTGAACTCGTTCTAGCTTGTTTATATCTTTTTGGTAATAAGGGCACCCGGATTGAACGCAGTATTCCAGAAGAGGGCGGACTAATGAATTGTAAAGGGTTAGGATAACTTCTTTGGAAGTTACACAGACACACATACACACACAGACACACATACACACACACACACACACACACACACACACACACACACACACACTCGCACACAAAATTCAAAATACTCTTTATAAATGCACAACCGAGTTCGCACAAATACAAAATACATAAACTTACACACACATACACACACACACACACACACACACACACACACACACACACACACACACACACACAGACACACGCACACACACTCACCCATTTGCTGTCCCAGTGGTGCAGCGGTAATTACATATAAACTCTGTAATTTAGTTGGAATTCTGTACCCGTAAACCCACACGTCCAATTACATAAACGGGTACATTCAATAGCAAGGACATCTACAATTACACAAACAAACACACATATAGAAAATTATACTATACACACAGGGAGACAGACACGCATGCATACATGTTTTAGACACACACACACACACACACACACACACACACACACACACACACACACACACGCACACACACACGCACACGCACACACACATACACATACACAAACACACACACACATACACAGACACACGCACTCTAAAATTAAGAATCTTTGTGGCTTAAGTAGTGGGACTCCTTCGATCCCCTGTGTTTCCCATGTCCCTTGTGAAGATGCACCTGAACTGATAATCACTTCTCTACCATCTGCCAGACCCTCCCCAAACTAGACCGCACCAACCTCCCTGCCTTCCTCCCATCCCCTTCCCCCCCAGTAACTGTTCAAGAATATGAAGTGGCCAAAAAGCTTTCCAGTTTCAAATAAAAAAGATCAACAACCCCAGTAGACCTACCCATGAAAATATACAAAGAATTTTCGGTTGAATTTGCCACCCCCCTTTGCTCGATAATTAATGCCTCCTTAAGGCAAAGTAAATGCCCTGCAGACTGGAAAACTTCATACGTCACTCCAATTCCCAAAACCCCCTCCCCGCATTCTCTTAATGAACTCAGACCAGTTGCCATAACGCCCAGCCCTAGTCTAATCTGTGAGGACTTTGTATTCACCTGGGCTTACTCACAAATCCGTCACTTAATAGATCCCCAACAGTTTGGCAACGTAAAAACCTCCTCCACCACTCACTGTCTTATTAGCTTCCTAGATTATATTTACACAAATCTTGAGAAGAGAAAGACTTCCCTCTCTCTTGCCTTTATTGACTTTAGGAAAGCATTTGACCTTGTTGACCACACCATCATCATCAACAAGGCCATAAAGTTGGGGCTACATCCTACCCTGGTTGCGTGGTTGACCGACTTCCTTAGTGACAGACGGCAAGCAGTGCGATATCAAGGCTTCATCTCCACCTTCCTAGACATCACATGTGGAGTCCCACGGGGCACAAAAATGGGGCCTCTATTGTTCCTCATCTTGATCAATGATGCCCTAAAGCACACTCCATTCCACTGGAAGTACGTGGACGTCTACTCGACAGTCGGCATTACTGTCGATAACACCTCCCCTAACTATGACCCCCTACAAGACATCCTCGACCGTCTTCAAGCCTGGACCACAGACAATCATGTGACCATCAATCATGACAAGACATTGGTCATGCACATCAACACCTCCGTTACCGACCTTCCTCCACCCACTGTCACAATTGGTCCTCATCCCCTTCAGCTTGTTGAGTCCACCAAACTCCTCGGAATCACTGTGGACAACAAGCTGAACTGGAAGAAACATGTGTCTACCACAGTCAGGACCGCCACATACAAGTTGTTTATGCTAAGGCAGCTGAGATCCCTGGGGGCACCGGAGAATGAGCTGAAGAGTATATATAACATCTTCATACTCCCTAAGCTCACCTATGCCTCTCCCGCCTGGTCCTCCTCTCTAACCCTGACACAACAACGTCAATTGGAGAGAGTGCAGAGGAGGGCATGCAGGATCATCCTGGGTGGCACATACCCAGGGTACGAGGAAGCTCTCACCACCCTTAGCATACCTGCACTTTCAACCCACCACTACAACACACTCAAGCAGTTTGCATCTAAGCTGCTTGTCCATCCACGACACAAAAACTTACTTCCACCAGACGCCCCTAGACCAACACGTGCAGCTCGTCACTTCAACACACTCCAACCAATAAAGCAAGAACTGACAGATACAAAATAGTCCTATCCCAACCATTGTAAATATTATTAATAATGTGTAATGACGGCCTGTCACACCATATATACGCGCCCACCTTTAATAATGTATGCATAAGTGTGTGTGTGTGTGTATTAGAATATATGTATGTATTTGCTTGAGTTTGTTTATGTATATGTGTATATATGTATATGTGCATTTATGTATCTACAGTATATGTGTATGTATGTGTGCGTAAATGTGTATGTATGTATGCGTTAATTATCTATATATGTATGTGTCTATAGTGTATACTTGTTGTGTTTCGAGGCTCGAGCCCGGCTGAGACACACACACATACACACACAAACGAACAAACACACACACACACACCTACACTAAAGAATGTCCCATATACCCCCTTCCGAAATATGACGCAATTTTGAGCCTATTAGGTATACTTTAAAACCTTTGTTACCATCAGGGGTATTTAGAAACCTTTAGTTTAGTTACTTCAACCTCTGCAGTTGTCTTTGAGTTAGCTGTGGGCAGAAAACTAATTTTG
>CM064575.1:76426241-76441053 GCA_032716605.1 Paralithodes platypus | reverse complement strand
TAGTGACCCTTCTAGGGTGCGTGTTTCCTCCAAAAGCACTGAGGAGGATCAAGTGTCCAAACAGTGGTTTATTTTAGAGTGGGGTAGGGAAAACACTTGGAAAGGGAGAAAATTCCTGCCCTGGAACTAATGTCCGTGGCGCAGGATTAGGAAGTTAGTAGGGGACAGATGGGTTAGTAACTGAGGGGGGGATAAAAATAAAGTTATTCATTTTACAACAACGCAGTCAGTCGCGACGGTTTGATGCGAGGATACTTTGTCTAAGTGCGAGTTTAAATGAATCAACGGTGTGTTTGATTTGCAGTCTATAACGTGCGGGGAAGCCCCATTCCACAAGTTGACAACTCGATTGAAGAACGAAATTTTTAGATTCGTTGTGTGAGTTTAAAAGATTTTACCAATAATTTTGCAACCGTTTCCCCGCGTGTAATTAGATTGGTTCGATAGTGAATAAAAAAGTACTGACTACAGTCCATATTGGTCGATGCCTATTGATGATTTTGAACACTTGAATTAAGGCACCTCTTAATCTGCGCTGGGTTAAAGAGAAATAGATTTAATTCTCATAAGACGCTCTTCGTATGGTTTGTTCTTTAGGCTAGGTATCATTTTGGTAACATCTCTACGTTGAACTCGTTCTAGCTTGTGTATATCTTTTTCCTAATAAGGGGCACCAGGGCTGAACGCAGTATTACCAGAAGAGGCGGACTACGGAGACTAAGGAATTGTAAAGGGTTAGGGGTATAACTTCTGTTGGATTTATGCTCAAATGACCTGGCCTATAAAGCTAATTAATTGTGTTTGCCTTCTTAACAACTTCTGGACATTGTTGACTCGATTTTAGGGTTACTCCGATATTGTTTACTCCCAGATCGGTTTCTCTGTTTACATTCTTAAGCTGAGTGCCATTCATCGAATAGTTTGCTTTCTCATTTTACGTATACGATATGTAGTACTTTACATTTATCCGCATTGAAACTCATTTTTTTGCCAAAGTTGGGCCCAACATTGACAAATTTATCTAGATGTGGTGGCGCATCTTGTCAACTTGTTCTTTTGAGGAGTCCGCTATTTGCAAATTTTTGTATCGTCAGCAAATTTTGAGATTGTACCGGTGAGACCCTCATCTAGTCGTTGATGTAAATTAGAAGGAAAGAGGAATTTGGCGACATCAGTACCCGATCCCTGGGTACCCCCCCCCCCCACCCACCAGCTACTTACATTGGTCCATTTAGATGCCTTACCGTTTATGACTACTCTTTGCTTTCTGTCGCTGAGCCAATTTTCTATCCATTTCAAACACACCGTCTATTGTATTCCATGCGCTTTTAGTTTTAGCAGGTAAACGTTTGTGGGGAACTTTGTCAAAGGCCTTTTGAAAATCAAGGTATATAATATCTACAGCTTTACTCTCATCTTAGAGGTTGAGGATATCTTGGAAGAAGTCTAAGAGGTTTGTTAAACAGGAACGGTTTTTACGAAAAAGCCGTGTTGAGTATCTTTAAGTATCCTCAAGCCGTGGTTGAGTATCTTCTAAGTATGTTATTTTCCCTCTAAGTGAGGTACGAGTCTGTCTCGTATGACCGTTTCTAGCATTTTACATACAACTGAGGTTAAGCTAATGGGACGATAGGGACGATAGGACGATAGGGTAGGGATTTGCTGCCTTTTTTTAATATCGGTGTTACGTTGGCTAGCTTCCACTGATCAGCATAGTTCCAGACTGCAAGGATTTATTGAATAGTAATGTTAGTGGGTTGGAGAGCTCATCCTTAGCTTCATTTAGAACTCTAGGCGAGATTGTATCAGGTCCAGGCGTTTTATTTACCTTGAGTTTATCTAAACAATTCAATACTTCTCTCTCTGTAACGGTGATATTGCTTAGAACATCTGAATTATCAATCTGAATCGGCGATGGTGTAGGGATATCACTGAGGTCTTCGGTTGTAAAAACTGATGCAAAGAAGGTCTGCATTGCGTTACTCATTTGTACTTCGTCTTTGGTGTATTCCCATTTTCATCGACTAACGATCCAACAGTTGAAGGAACTATTTTATACTTTCTGAGATAACTATAGAATTCTTTCGGGTTTGTGTTACTTTGATTCGCAATATGTAACTCTAAGGTCTTTTTACTTTGCTTAATTAACTTTTTGGCTTTGCGTCGTAGCTATACAAATTTCACCTGTTCTTACTCATTTTGTGAGGATTTTAATCTATCATTAGCAAAATTTTAGCAAGCAGGCAGTTTGAAATATCGTTTATGCACCATTTGGGCTTATTATTATGGCCTGGACGCCGTATTTTCGATGGTATGCAGTCTTGCACTGCTTTTAGGTAAGTGGTTTCGAATAACTTCCAAGATGTATTTATGTCGTTATTGTTAATTAAAAAGCTCCAGTCAGTTTCTTTAAACATAGCTCTAAGTTTATGGAAGTTTGCTTTCTTGAAATTAGGCACTTTTTCGATGCTACTATTTGGTTCGTTACTAGTAAACTTTAAAGTGAAAGTTATCGTACGATGGTCGCTGTTTCTGAATTCATCACCAACATTCAAATTCTCTATTAATTCATCTTTTGTTGCAAGTACAATGTCAAGAACGTTATTACCACGGGTCGGCGTTCGAACAAATTGATAAAGCGAACTCTCTTGCAAGTTCGTATACAAGTCATGTCCGGAGTGTGAAGTAAGAGTATCGCCCCACTTGGTCACAGGTAAATTAAAGTCGCCAAAAATTACGGTATATTGTGAGTTACTTACATCTGCAAATTGTTCGTAAATATCTCGGTCAGTTTGCACTGATTGAGCTGGAGGTCTGTATATTACCGCAAGTATTATTTTTGTACCTTTATTATTCTTTATTAGCACAAAAGATGTGTCGACGTTCACAATTTGAGGTTTTGACAAGAGGGTAGGGTAAAGACTTTCTTTGATATAAAGTAAAACGCCACCTCCATTTCGATTTATTCGGCTTTTCTCAAACATTACATAACCGGGAAGTGAATACTCTGCTAAAAAGTCTCTATCTTCTGTATTGAGCCAAGATTCTGTTATGCCAATCACATCATAGTTCTCTGTAAACACTAGCTCCTCTAAATCTGAAAATTTATTGCGTAGGCTACGAGCGTTTGCATAGAAAACCTTTAAATTTGTTATTTTAGAACTCACGGAACGCTCTTTAATAATATTTTTGGTTCTTGTCGGATCTACATTTATGTTCATGGCTGTCCTCGGTCCTCTCTGTCTTCGGTCCTTATCGCTGGTGGTCCTCGGTTGCCTCTGTTTTTTGCTTGGCGTTGGATGATTTATGTCACTGCTGCTTCTTCTCGGATGGCATCTTTTGATCCATGGCTGCGGACTGCTTCGTGTAGGAGACGACCCATGCGTGCTGAACCCACAGGGTTTAGATGAGTGCCATCCTTGTGGAACAGAGTAGGCTGGTTGTAGAAGTTGTCCCAGAGGTTGATGAATTCAACTTCTTCCCTCAGACACAAATATTTTAGTCGGCTATTTGTGCTGAAGGCCTTGTCGTAGAATTTGTCAGGTGCGTCGATCTTGGGGAGAATGCCTGAGATGATGATATTCCTTGACTTGTTTTTGTAGTGCTGGATCATCTTGCGATATTTCTCCATCAACTCTTCGGATCTGGTGCGCATGACGTCATTTGAACCAGCAGGGATGACAAAAAGGGTATTTTCATTTGCATCTTTTGTGGTATCTTCGAAGGCTTCCACAATGTCGTCCAGTCCAGCTCCTGGGATGCAAAATCTTTTTCGTCGATTTGGGACTCTGTCGCAGAAATCTTCGAGTCCTCGTAGGATGGAATCCCCAACGAGCCTGGTCTCTTCTGGTTCGTCTTCCATCTCTACCAATATCTCAAATCTGTTTGACATTGTGACTGGTAGATGAGACCTTTTCTGCGTTGGCCGTGCACCGTTCCTCACTGGTGTAAATCCAGAAACCTGTGGTGGCGGGTCTCTGCGTACAGGTACAAGAGAGAGAAAGAGAGAGAGAAAGAGAGAGAAAGAGAGAGAAAGAGAGAGAGAGAGAAAGAGAGAGATTAGAGTTAAAGGTTGATGGGACACTACAAGAGTGTAAATCAAATATATTATATGTTAAACAAAAGGAGAGAGAGAGAGAGAGAGAGAGAGAGAGAGAGAGAGAGAGAGAGAGAGAGAGAGAGAGAGATTAGAGTTTAAAGGTAGGACACTACAAGAGTGTAAATCAAATATATTATATGTTAAACAAAAGGAGAGAGAGAGAGAGAGAGAGAGAGAGAGAGAGAGAGAGAGAGAGAGAGAGAGAGAGAAAAGAAATCAAAAAGAGGGAGAGTGATAGACTAAAAGAGAGAGAGAGAGAGTATGATAGTGAGAAAAAAAGAGAGAGAGAGAGAGAGAGAGAGAGAGAGATAAGTAAGACAGATACAGTGAAAGATATACTGACAGAAGGAAACCAAATTAATTAAAGACAGATATACAAAACAAGAGAAGTATAAAGGTAGATTCCCCTGACTACCAACCTTCAGAGTAGTACCATCTAGGGCCACCAGCTGGTACTGTTGGTCCAGGGTGAAGGTCCATGTTAAGGCAGAGAGGGGTGTGTGGGCCACCAGGGTCCACTCAGGGCCCTCCACTCGGATGTCCACGGTTTGTTTGGCTGCCGTAGCCACTTTTCTCTTCAGCAGGGTCACACCTATGGGGGGAAAGGTAGAGACCTAATAGTAACAGAGATCGGATCATTTCCTCCATATTGGTTCCACTATTATCATTAGCCTCTCTTTACACTCCAGTATTACCATATCCATAATAAACATTCGGCAATACTGATATGGAATGTATAGTTTGCTTTAGAATATAAATTTTATGTGACCAAACAAAAAAAATAACTTCGTTGTTTGATCATTACGAAACCAAAATGGGGTCCTTACAACATCCAGGAATTTGGTGCACAGTGCAAAAAGTAGCGACTCTGCTGCATTCCTCACCAAACTCCTGGAGACACTCCGTCAAACTCCGGCAAACTTGAGAAAAGTCTCTATCACTCCGCTGAGTCTGTCCCACTCGGGACTGACCACAAAATGTTTGGCAAGGTTTAAACTTTTATTCTTGACTTTGGGAACTTGGTTTCAACTCGATCCGACTCCCAGTGAACTCCAAACCACTCCGGACAACTCTGTTACTCTCCGATATATTCAGTCATACTCCGATGCACTCCGTCTGGTCGGTGCCTTGACGGAGTGCAACAGAGTGTAACTGACTACATGCCGTGCGACTCGACTCCGTAGCTCTCCGAACAAAGAAGCGTAGTTGTCTGGGCCACAGGCAGATGGCGCTTGAGATTGATAATGTGCTTCGTTTGACTGTTAGTGAAGGATGCATAGTCTCCTATTGTCTCCTATTACGTCGAATGACATGTAGGTTGTTATGGTGGGGGTTTTGGTGGCTGACGTGAGAGAAGTGATTGATGAGAACGTTTGTTTGAGGGTATGGTGTCTGTTGTTCTTCTGGCTGCGTGTGATTGTGTTGTGTTGCTGTTAGAGCGTGTACTGCCGTTTAGTGTTTTGTAGAGTTTGTAATGCCGTTTAGTGTGTTGTACAGTATGCTGGTTTGTATTGTATGTTTGGAGGTAATTATTCCTATTTGGTATTTGTTGTATTAGTATTTCGTTGGTAGTTTGAGTGTTTAGTATTGGTATGTATTGTGCACTGTCCTGTGAGTGGGGCGTTGGTAAGTTTTTTTAGTGTGTAGCATTGTCTGGCGAGGCCTTTAATTTATGGTGCAGAGATGTGATTGAGTTTGTTTCTGTTGCCTCTAGGGATGGGTTTTTTTCTGCGTTTTGAATATTTGTGTTGAAGGTGTGAACGGCATCGTTGATGGTGGTGTAATGGTTAGAGGGTTTAAAAATCTGTGTGTGATAACCCGGTTCGATTCCCGGTGGATCACATATATGCTTTCATTAATTTCATTTGGAGGCGTTTGGTGATGTGGTGAATTTAATAAATATATAGATTATATGTGTACTGTTTAGAATTTCGAAATGCTGTTCAGTATTAGTTGTGAAAGCTTCCCAGTTGGCTCTTGTTTAAGGGGAGATTTCCACTTGAAGGATTTTTTTCTGGACCCCTTTCTCCCTCATATTTAGCCCCACTGCTTTTGATATTTTAAGACGTTCGCCCCATAATTAAGAAGCTTCGCCCCATTTCTGTCAATTTTAAGACCTTTCATGCAATTTAGGTGTCGATTTTTTCCTGGCGAGCGATAGCGAGCCTGTAATTTAAGAGGAACCGGCCTTTGGCCGGGACCTTTTTCTACCGAAAAATGTACACATTTATCTCGAAAGGGTGTAATTTTAAGCTTGATGGAAGTCTAGGAAACACACTAAAAACCTCCCCTTAATTAGTATGCGTGTGTCTGTGAGTAGCTGGGGGGATAATAGTTTTAGTGGGGGTAATGATAGGGAGGTGGTCAGAATTTAAAGTTTTGACCACCCTCCAGGATATCGTGGGGGCGAGGTTAGGGTATTTGACTATAAGGTATGCTTGTGTGCAATGTTATTAAAAGTTTAATTTTCGACTTTTGCTTTTCTCTTCACGTTTAATAATTTTACATAGGGTACTTAATTAATGATAATTAAATTCTAGTTAATATCAGTGAATTAATTCGTCCAAGGAAGAGTGAATCATTAACCCCTTCTGTACCGGCGACGTATTTTAAATTTTATTGTAGCCATATTTAGACGAGTTTGTGCAGGTTATGAAGGAGCTGTGGTATTAAAATGGGTTAAGAGAGATCATTCGAAGCCTGTTAACTGCTGGGGGCCCTTGTTATATTGCTTACCATCGTTTAATAGTAGCCAGAATTGTTTAAAAAGACGTAGCCGGTGCAGAAGGGGTTAACATAAATTCATAAATACGATGGAAAGACAAAAATATTAGCAAAAATATAGTGATAATACATAAATGATAATGCGAGAAGAGGATTACATAACCAAATATTATGAGTCGAGCTAAGATATAATAATATTGATATAGATTGGATATCGTCAGAGTAACACAGACGTTGAGCGAAGAGGTGGTGCCAAACACACACATACACAAGCAACTGATGGTGCTTTTATCG
The DNA here is from genome assembly GCA_032716605.1 of Paralithodes platypus. Lineage (NCBI taxonomy): Eukaryota > Metazoa > Arthropoda > Malacostraca > Decapoda > Lithodidae > Paralithodes > Paralithodes platypus. The sequence continues at coordinate 76,433,936 of CM064575.1, read as the reverse complement.
ATACAAACGTTAATTATGCATGCTTAAGAGTACATTTTTCGACTTTTAAACCAAAATATTACTATGTGGATCACACTTAACTTAACCTAACCAATCTAACCTAACTTAAAACACCCTGTTTAAACTGTCGCCTCAAACTACATGTACCTGCAAACCTATATATTTAGTCAATTTTGTACCGTTCAGCACACCACCGCTTGTTGACCACACACACACACTCACACACACAACCCTGGTATCTGGGTCTTCTCCTGGATGACCTAAATGTGTGTGAATTTGTATTTTATTTGTGTGTCTTCATTGTTTTCTGTTGTGTTGTCCCTATTCGGGCTCTGTCTTGAGTCGCCCCCCCCCCCCCCCCCAAAAAAAAAAGGAGGTGGAAGGATGGAGTGAGGAACTACATGAACGAAGGCGGTGCTGGTTGGGGGGAGGGGCGTCGACTGACTGGGGACAGAGGTGCATGGGGGCGGTTCGTTCGTGGCCACCCCTTCGGGGATCGCGGCGTCAGGCAATAGATAGATAGATATAAATAGATAGACATTATATATTATCTTCGCTTTCGCAAACGATGACGAGCTGAAGGCCGTAATAAGTGGGCAAGAGGGCTGTCACCAGAGAACTTGATTGAAGACTCCGTGCAGATAATTGACCACTCTCGATTTTCAGGCTATAAGGAACTTTTACCTTTAACGACTTATATGTTTAAGGGGATTTGATGGTTGTTTTTTCTGGACCCCTCTCTCGCTCATGTTTATATAGCCCCATTACGTTTTTTCCGATTTTAAGATGTTCGGTTCAATAGTTTGGCGATCTTAAAACCTTTTACCCTATTTTGTGCTTGTCAATTTTGGGACCTTTCCTGCCATTTAGGTGTTGATTTTTTTCCTTGCGAGCGAGAGCGAGTCTGTTATTTGGGAAGAACCGGCCTTCGGCCGGGACATTTTTCTACCGAAAAATGTACAAATTTATCTTGTAGGAGGGCCTATATATTTTTGTTTTAAAGCTTCATTGATTTCGTGCGAGGAGACTAACAAATACATAAAACAATTAATAATAGACCAAAAGGTAATCAGTGCCCCCTATTAGAAATGTAAATACAATACAAGAGGGCTGACACCAGAGAAGTTGATTGAAGACTCCGTGCAGATCATTCGGAACTATTACTTGTAGCAACGTATATGTTTAACACTATTACTTGTAGCAACGTATATGTTTAACACTATTACTTGTAGCAACGTATATGTTTAACACTATTACTATGTAGCAACGTATATGTTTAACACTATTACTTGTAGCAACGTATATGTTTAACACTATTACTTGTAGCAACGTATATGTTTAACACTATTACTTGTAGCAACGTATATGTTTAACACTATTACTTGTAGCAACGTATCTGTTAAACACTATTACTTGTAGCAACGTATATGTTTAACACTATTACTTGTAGCAACGTATATGTTTAACACTATTACTTGTAGCAACGTATATGTTTAACACTTTGAGGATTATGAAGCATTTTGACAGTTAAATCTGGCCATCATTAAACGATTGTATTCAACTTTGGGTGAACTATTGGTAGCTAGAGAGTTGAGGGGAGACAGACCCCTTTTCTGGACCCCCTTTGCCCTAATGTTTAGCCCCACCAGTTTTGAGATTATAAGACGTTGGTTCCATTAGTTTGGGGATTTTATGACCTTTCACCCCATTTCTTAGTCAATATTAGGCCCCTTCGTCCCATTTAGGTGTCGATGTTTTCCTTGCGAGCGATAGCAAGCCTGTAATTTTAGGAGGAATCGGCCTTTGGCAGGGATATTTTGATGTACAAATCTATCTTGAAGGAGGGTCGATGTTTTTTTTCTTCTAAACTTGATGGAGGTCTTGGGAGGAAACTAAAAAACAATATATGAATACATGAATTAATAGACCAAACAAACAGCCACTGTCCCCTTAATTGGGATAGCATTTATCTCTTTGATTCCTAGATATCCTTCCTAAGTAGCTAAAACCCGTCAAGTGACAAACAAACTATAATATAAAAATGCGTCTTAGATCCTTTAGTGGTTGACAGAAATGTAAACATATGTTGGCTTATGATAGATTAATTAGTTAAAATAAGACTGGAAAGGTTATCAACCCTTCTGGATTATTAAGCCAGCACACTGTAAGTCAAGAATAGCGTCAGGACTGGAGGCCCTTTTCGAGAACTCCAGTCCTTTGTGTATGATAGATGGACATTATGTTGTTTTTATATAAATGTACTGTACAGTCAGAAATACAAATGTACAACCATGGACAGGAAATTTATGGATAATTCTTGAAAGCCCAATTATGACAGACTGACGAACTATTTGGCTAAGCTGCTTGAGCCACATTGATAATTATGTCCAAACGTTCTGCTATGAAAATAAACATGTTCGTTGCCTCACTGGTAATTTTGTTCTTCCTATGACTGGCGTTAAGCCGGAGTAACACGATCCCTTTTTCGGGCAATTATGGTCTGGAAGCTTAAAAAATTAAACTTTATCAGAGTTCAGCCGCCGAACATACTCTACCTTCAGTCTAGTTACCGATACCAATGCAAATAAATCCCGAAATATAACCAGAACAAAAGTGCTCATGGAAAATTGACGGAAAAATCGCTCGTGTGACAGCGGCTTTATGCTCACAGTCTTGCATCATCGTTAACCCTTTGAGTACCAGCGACGTGTTATAATTCATTCTAGCTATATGTATACGATATTATGCAGTTTAGGAAGGATCTGTGGTAGTTAAAAGGGTTGGTTGAGATAGTTTGAAGCCTTATTATTGCTAGAGGTCCTTCCTAAGCTGAATAGTATCGCCTAATAGTCTCCAGAATGTAATGAAAAGGACGTCCCCGGTACTGTACGGGTTAAGGGAGTAATGCTTGTTTTTTGGTCTATACCTGTATATTTATGGTCTATACCTGCATATTTATGGTCTATACCTGTATATTTATTTATTATTATTTTTTTTTTTACGTCGCTAGGCCTCCATCAAGTTTAAAACAAAACACCCCCTAGACTCCCCTTTCAAGACAAAACACCCCCTAGACTCCCCTTTCAAAACACCCCCTAGACTCCCCTTTCAAAACACCCCCTAGACTCCCCTTTCAAAACACCCCCTAGACTCCCCTTTCAAAACACCCCCTAGACTCCCCTTTCAAGACACCCCCTAGACTCCCCTTTCAATACAACTTTGTAAATGTTTCGATAGATTTTGGCCGGTTGGTTCTAAATTTACAAGCTCGTTATCGTTCTCCAGGAAGAAATCGACACTATTTTTTGTTCTCTTTGAGTGAGGGAGACAATAGGCAGAACAGCCTGTAGCGAGTGCCTTCCCCAGAGTTGAAAGAGTGACAGGGCCAACATCAAGGGATGTTAGAGCCAACATGCCTGGACACACGGAGTTTGAAGCAATCTAAGTCATAACATAGCACGAAAGGTCTTAATACTGACGAAGAAATGAGGTGAAAGGTCTCAAAATCGCCAAAATAACGGAAAGAATGTCTAAAATGTCAACACTCTATGTTAAACATGAGGGAGAAAGGGGTCCAGAAAAAGCAACTACCTCTCCCTTAAGCGATGTTCAAGTATTCGCAACATCGACTGAATATACAATTGATGTCAACCCCTTGCTGAATAAATCGGCTGGTGGTAGCTGGAATAAAATGCATAATCGTCGTAGGTGTGAAAGGGGTTAGCAAACACGTTTCACAATTAAGGCGGGATGGGCCGTCTTTTTCATTTTACTTTAGCTATATCTAGACGATTTGGTGCAGCTCAACAAGTATTCGTGGTAGTAAAACAGGTTGATTAAGGTAATTCGAAGCCCTTCCTAAACATATTAAAACCGTCTAATAGTTGCTAACATATAATGAAAAAGATGTCACCGGTAAAGAAGGGGTTAATGGATCAACGTCATCTGATTGGTGTTGCAACATTTGTAATGATGGCAGTGCTTATGTGTGTAATGCAGATACATGGATGATTATGATGAGTTTTGATAGTTTATTCGGGCCACTTCTAGCTGATTTTATGCAGTTTAGGAAGAACTTGTGGGAGTTAGAGTTAATTAAGATCCAAGTGATCCTCTCTAATATTATTAATATCGTCGAATGATAACCAGAAATAAAGTGTAAAAATGCGTTCTCAGTTACTGAAGGAGATATATTTTGCAAAGTATATATATACACACCAGGATTTGCCTCACAGACTGAAACTTGCATGTGGTAAATTGCGAGGTAGTGGAGAGAAAAGTGAGAGTGAGCGTCCCTTGGGAATATGAGAGTGGGTAGGAGAGAGAGGAGGGAGAGAGGAAAAAGTGGGTAGAAGAGAAAGAGAGAGGGGAGGGAAAGAATAAGAAGTGGGCAGAAGAGAGGAGAAGTTGGTAGAAGAGAGAAGGAGAAGTGGGCAGAAGAGAGGAGAAGTGGACAGCAGAGAGAAGAAGTGGGCAGAAGAGAAAAGAAGCGGGTAGAAGAGAGAAGAAGTGGGAAGAAGAGAGAAGGAGAAGTGGGCAGAAGAGAGAAGTGGGCAGAGGAGAGAAGAAGAAGTGGGCAGAAGAGAGAAGAAGAAGAAGTGGGAAGAAGAGAGAAGAGAGATGAAACGAGATTGGTGAATTTTGACGTACAGTACCAGAAAATTGCTCCTGGACGACTCAACCAGCAGACCATTAACACCAGTAGCTCTCAACCAGTGCTAACTCAACTAAGGCCAACAAAATCTAGCCCAACAAGAACTAACCATAAATTAACTTAACCAAACTTAACCAATCCTAAAATAACATACTTTAACATAACATAACTTAACCCATTAAATACCGGTGCCTTCCCTTTAATTTATTCTGGCTAATAATATTATTTTTATTAATCTCACCACCACACCCCCAATGAAATTAATTAAATTAATTAAAGTATATATGATCCACCGGGATTCGAACCCGGGTTATCACACACATATTTTTGCCACCTTAACCATTACACCACCAGGACCCTTATATTCAATTTTAAACGGGCCTCCAGCAATTAACAGGCTTCGAACAATCTTAGTTAATCCATTTTACTACTACATATCATTCTTAAACTGCACACAATCATCTAAATATAGCTAGAATGAGATAAAATTGACGTCGCTGGTACAGAAGGGGTTAACTAAACCTAACCTAACCTAACTTTCCCTATCCTAAGCTAACCATATTGGTTGAATTGACACTGGTTGATAGCTACCAGTTAAAAAGGTCTACCGGTTACCCAGTCCGGTCTCAGCCCAGCCTATACCTACCCATTTTGGAGAGAAGGTTTCCCAGGTTTTCGTTCCGGTCCAGCTTGTATTTCCCGGTGAATTGGGCCATGTCGGAGGTGGTCAGCTGGGAAGAAACGAAAAACACATTGTATTTTATTTATTTTTTTTTGTAACCTATAGATCATATTTTAATTTATTAATATATTCATTGATATATATATATATATATATACTAATTTTGTTGCTGATCCTCCCTACTCCTTCTGGGAGTAAGGGCTGGCTACTGATTGATTAACTGACTTTATATATTCTGATATTCTGGCAATTTGTTTTAAAAAAAATTGGTGGACATATGGGGTTACTGGAGATATTATATACAGTATACCAAGCTATTAGAAGATTCATAAAATAGTCTACTCTAAACGAAGCAAAACTGAATGTGCATCCCTCTGTACCGGCGACGTCTTTGAATGTGCATCCCTCTGTACCGGCGACGTCTTTGAATGTGCATCCCTCTGTACCGGCGACGTCTTTGAATGTGCATCCCTCTGTACCGGCGACGTCTTTGTATGTGCATCCCTCTGTACCGGCGACGTCTTTGAATGTGCATCCCTCTGTACCGGCGACGTCTTTGAATGTGCATCCCTCTGTACGGCGACGTCTTTGAATGTGCATCCCTCTGTACCGGCGACGTCTTTGAATGTGCATCCCTCTGTACCGGCGACGTCTTTGAATGTGCATCCCTCTGTACCGGCGACGTCTTTGAATGTGCATCCCTCTGTACCGGCGACGTCTTTGAATGTGCATCCCTCTGTACCGGCGACGTCTTTGAATGTGCATCCCTCTGTACCGGCGACGTCTTTGAATGTGCATCCCTCTGTACCGGCGACGTCTTTGAATGTGCATCCCTCTGTACCGGCGACGTCTTTGAATGTGCATCCCTCTGTACCGGCGACGTCTTTGAATGTGCATCCCTCTGTACCGGCGACGTCTTTGAATGTGCATCCCTCTGTACCGGCGACGTCTTTGAATGTGCATCCCTCTGTACCGGCGACGTCTTTGAATGCATCCCTCTGTACCGGCGACGTCTTTGAATGTGCATCCCTCTGTACCGGCGACGTCTTTGAATGTGCATCCCTCTGTACCGGCGACGTCTTTGAATGTGCATCCCTCTGTACCGGCGACGTCTTTGAATGTGCATCCCTCTGTACCGGCGACGTCTTTGAATGTGCATCCCTCTGTACCGGCGACGTCTTTGAATGTGCATCCCTCTGTACCGGCGACGTCTTTGAATGTGCATCCCTCTGTACCGGCGACGTCTTTGAATGTGCATCCCTCTGTACCGGCGACGTCTTTGAATGTGCATCCCTCTGTACCGGCGACGTCTTTGAATGTGCATCCCTCTGTACCGGCGACGTCTTTGAATGTGCATCCCTCTGTACCGGCGACGTCTTTGAATGTGCATCCCTCTGTACCGGCGACGTCTTTGTATATTTATTCTGGCTACAGTTAGACGATCGTATGAAGCTTAGGAAGGATATTTATGGTAGCTATAAGAATTAGTTAAGATAGTCAGTAGCCTCTTAATTGGTAGACATCCTTCATAAGCTGATCAAATCGTCCAATAGTTGCCAGAATATAATGCAAAGGACGTCACCGGTACAGCAAGGGATTTAACTGATGATCATTAATATTTTTCATTCTATATCTGTCGACAAATTTATGCTGGATATAAGGGGTTACTTGGGATATTATTGGCATTTCCCCCTTCTATAACGTCGGCATCTTATTTAATGTATGCTGGCTATTTCTAATCGATTATTATTCAGTTTAAGGGGGGTGACCTGTTTTTGTTCTGTCCTTTTCTATCTTTCTCTGGCTTTTATCCATTTGGCCCCATTCAGCCTACTGTTTTAAGACGTTTATCCCCATCCAGGTGTCAATTTTTTACTGGTGAGCGGTAGCGAGCCAGCATATTTTTTAGTTTTGTTTGACAGCAGGCTAAATTTGTACATTTTTCGATAGAAAAATGAAGCCGGATTTCTTCATATAATGCTGGCTCGCTATCGCTCGCCAGGAAGAAATCGACACCTAGATGGGGATAAACATCTTAAAATAGTTGGCTGAATGGGGCCGAATGGATACAAGCCAGAGAAAGAGAGAAAAGGACAGAAATAACAAAAAGCAGGTCACCCCCCTTAAGAAGGATCTCTAGTAATTATAATGCTTCGAACTATCCTATTCAACCATTTTAACTGTCACATATCCTTCCATAGCTGTATCCAATCGTCTACATATAGGTAGAATCAAATAATTATACCAGACGTCGCTGGTACAGAAAGGGTTAACGATATTAAAAGACACATAACACCGTCTAAACGAAGCCAAATAAAAATTGCGTTCTGGTGGTGACGGGCTAATTCAATCTGCCATG
>CM064575.1:76338741-76421241 GCA_032716605.1 Paralithodes platypus | reverse complement strand
TCCAAATTTCTACCGTAAAATAACTCTCTCCTTACTGAGGCGTTGTAATAATAAGCGCTCCTACCATAAAATAATAACTCTCCCTACTGATTTGTTGTAATAATAAGCGTTCCTACCATAAAATAATAACTCTCCGTACTAATTTGTTGTAATAATAAGCGTTCCTACCGTAAAATAACAACTCTACGTACTGAGTCGTTGTAATAATAAGCGTTCCTACCGTAAAATAACAACTCTCCGTACTGAGTCGTTGTAATAATAAGCGTTCCTACCGTAAAATAACAACTCTCCGTACCGAGTCGTTGTAATAATAAGCGTTCCTACCGTAAAATAACAACTCTCCGTACCGAGTCGTTGTAATAATAAGCGTTCCTACCGTAAAATAACAACTCTCCGTACCGAGTCGTTGTAATAATAAGCGTTCCTACCGTAAAATAACAACTCTCCGTACTCAGTCGCTGTAATAATGTTAAATGCCTACCGTAAAATAACAACTCTCCGTACTCAGTCGCTGTTATAATAAGGTTAAATGCCTACCGTAAAATAACAACTCTCCGTACTCAGTCGCTGTTATAATAAGGTTAAATGCCTACCGTAAAATAACCACTCTCCGTACTCAGTCGCTGTTATAATAAGGTTAAATGCCTACCGTAAAATCCCTCTCCGTGCTGATGCGTTGTAATAATAAGCGTTAACCCACTCAGGCGCCGGGAACAACAACAAAACAGCTCGTGTGGTGGGGGTCGATCGTACAGCTCTAGTAGTAGCCATAAAGGTGCGAGATAAGGCTGATTACGGCGGCCCCTTGTGCACATAATATTGGTGGGTGTATTACGTACGCCACCTCGGTTCATATTTTAGGCCATTTTGAAACCCTCTGTGAATGGACATGTTGCAGTTTATTTGTTTTTGTTAATTTTGTTTTTAATTTTGGGCCATTTTGAAACCCTCTGTGAATGAACATGTTTTGCTGTTTTTTTTTTTTTGCGTTTTTTCTTCATTTTGGGCCATTTTGAAACCATCTGTGGACATGTTGCAGTTTTTGCACTAGCCATTTTGAAACTCTAGATTGCAATTAGAATGTATATGACGTTGTGTTATTTTATAATATGCACATACAGTAGGTTCGATGTATATAATCTTGCTCAGCTATACTTACAGCTAGTTAAAATAGGACTTCAGAGGCTATCAACCCTATTGGATTATTAAGCCAGCACACTGTAACTCAAGAATAACGTCAGGATTGGAGCCTCTCTGCAAGAACTCCAGTCCCTTCTGACTTACAGCTGTACACACTTGAACTATGTATAATATGCTACTGGTATATATACTTTTTACGTCTGCAATGTTACTTGCATTTACTTAAGGGAAAATGCTTGGTTTTTGGTCTATATATTTATTTATTAATCTATATTTTGTTTTCGTCGCTAGACCTCCATCAAGCTTAGAAAAATACCCCCTAGACCTCCTTTCAAGATAAATGTTTACATTTTTCAGTAGAAAAATGTCCCGGCCTAAGGCCGATTCCTTCTAAAAATAGAGGCTCGCTTTCGCTCGTCAGGAAAAAAATAGACACCTGAAGGGCACGAAAGGTCTAAATATTGATACAACAATTAGGCGAAAGGTCTCAAAATCACCAAACTAACGGAACGAACGTCTTAAAACCTCAAAACTAATACGCTAAACATGAGGGAGAAGGGGGTCCATCAAAAGCGAGTACTACCCCCTTAAGTATAAGTGTGTTTACATAGACTTAATAGCCTGCAGCCTTCTTATAAGCTCTAATGTCGGTATCAACATTATGTACACACAGCTTGGTGGTGGCCTTATCTCCTTAACCCCTTCTGTACCGGTAACGTCCTTTTAATTAAGGGGGGTCACCGGCTTTGTCTCTCTTTCCCTGGCTTGTATCCATTCGGCCAACTGTTTTAAGACATTTATCCCCATCCAGGTGTCGATTTCTTCCTGGCGAGCGATAGCGAGCCAGCATTGTATGGAGAAATCCGGCTTCACCGGAGATATTTTTCTATCGAAAAATTTACAAATATAGCTTGCTGTCAAAACAAAAATATATATATGCTGGCTCGCTACCGCTCGCCAGGAAAATATTGACGCCTGGATGGGAGTAAGCGTCTTAAAACAGTAGGCTGAATGGGGCCGAATGGATACAAGCCAAAGAGAGAGGGAGAGCAAAAGAAAAAAAGCGAGGTCGGCTCCCTTAACTTATTCTGACTACTATTCGACGATTGTATTCAGTTTCAAATGGGCCTCCAGCAATTAACAGGCTTCGAACTATCGCACTTATAACCTCTTTTACTACCACAGATCCTTCTTAAGCTGCACAAAATCACCTAAAACTATAACTAGAATTTAATCAAAACTACGTCGCCGGTACAGAAGAGGTTAAGGGAGCCCACCTCGCTTTTTATCTCTTTCTCTCCCTCTCTCTTTGACTTGTCTCCAATTGGCCCCATTCAGCCTACTGTTTTAAAACGTCTACCCCCATCCAGGTGTCAATATTTTCCTGGGGAACGGTAGCGAGCCAACATATATATATTTTTGTTTTGACAGAAAAGATAAATTTGTAAATTTTTCGATAGAAAAATGTCTCCGATGAAGCTGGATTTCTCCATACAATGTGTGTGTGTGTGTGTGTGTGTGTGTGTGTGTGTGTGTGTGTGTGTGTGTGTGTGTGTGTGTGTGTGTGTGTGTGTGCGCGAAGATTTATTTGGAGTATAAAGTAACACCCCGTTCTTAACATTAATCATCAATTACAAACCCCAATGTACTTGACTAAACTAATGAAAGTATATGGTCCTCCCGGGATTCGAACTCGGGACACCACACCCAGAACAAAAGCATCTCGACCATTACACCACCAAGACAGTTAACAAAATAAAACCCACAAAGTCAGAGTATACCAACAAAGTAGCTAACATAATTCTACCCATCCCTGTCGACCACGAATTGTTAACCGGACAAAATCCGAATGTCCAGATTGAAAGCCGAACATCGGAATTTGTAGTTAAGGGTATAGTGGCCGTTTTGGGGGGGTATTAATTAATGTATTCATTTATTATTTAGTTTCCTCGCTAGACTTCCATCGAGCTTAAAAAACACTCCCTAGAACACCCCTTAAAGATAAATGTGTACATTTTTCCATAGAAATGTCCCGGCCGAAGGCCGGTTCCTCTTAAAATTACAGGCTCGCTGCCGCTCGCCAGGAAAAAATCGAAACCTAAATGGCACGAAAGGTATTGAAATTGACAACGAAATGGGGCGAAAGGTATTAAAATCACCAAACTAATGGAAGAAACGTCTTTAAATCTCAAAAATAATATGCTAAACACGAGGGAGAAGGAGGTCCATAAAAAGCGAGTAGTATCCCCTTAATAGTGTAAGGCCTCCGCGTGGATTCGATACCCGGGTGACACGGCTCCCGATATTTACGGAGCGGATACGCGAAAGTCACTTACCGGTTCAATTATTGTTGGAAATGCGTTCAGAAAGCCGACAGCTGATCAGGAGCACGAGGCAGAGAGAGAGAAAAAAAGAGATAGTGAAAGAGAGAGAGAGAGAGAGAGAGAGAGAGAGAGAGATAGTGAAAGAGCGAGAGAGAGAGAGAGAGAGAGAGAGAGAGAAAAGAGCAAGAGCGAAAGCGAGAGAGAGAGAGAGAGAACATACAGTGGAAAGATAAAGAACAAGAGCAAAAGAAAGAGAGAGAGAGAGAGAGAGAGAGAGAGAGAGAGAGAGAGAGAGAGAGAGAGAGAGAGAGAGAGAGAGAGAGAGAGAGAGAGAGAGAGCGAGAGCGAGAGAGAACATACAGTGGAAAGATAAAGAACAAGAGCAAGAGAGAGAGAGAGAGAGAGAGAGAGAGAGAGAGTTAGAGTTAGAATGAGTGATAGGGAGCTACAAGGAGTTACAATGAATAGTATCTATAAAAAACTCGGGGTCAAATCCGTAATGATACTGGAAGTGGCGGGAGAGAGAGATTGTGTGGCGCACTATGCCAAATGCTATCTACTATCCTCTTGAAATGTTATCTACTATCCTCTTGAAATGTTATCTACTATCCTCTTGAAATGTTATCTACTATCCTCTTGAAATGTTATCTACTATCCTCTTGAAATGTTATCTACTATCCTCTTGAAATGTTATCTACTATCCTCTTGAAATGTTATCAACTATCCTCTTGAAATGTTATCTACTATCCTCTTGAAATGTTATCTACTATCCTCTTGAAATGTTATCTACTATCCTCTTGAAATGTTATCTACTATCCTCTTGAAATGTTATCTACTATCCTCTTGAAATGTTATCTACTATCCTCTTGAAATGTTATCAACTATCCTCTTGAAATGTTATCTACTATCCTCTTGAAATGTTATCTACTATCCTCTTGAAATGTTATCTACTATCCTCTTGAAATGTTATCTACTATCCTCTTGAAATGTTATCTACTATCCTCTTGAAATGTTATCTACTATCCTCTTGTAATGTTATCTACTATCCTCTTGAAATGCTATCTACTATCCTCTTGAAATGCTATCTACTATCCTCTTGAAATGTGATCTACTATCCTCTTGTAATGTTATCTACTATCCTCTTGAAATGTTATCTACTATCCTCTTGAAATGTTATCTACTATCCTCTTGTAATGTTATCTACTATCCTCTTGAAATGCTATCTACTATCCTCTTGTAATGTTATCTACTATCCTCTTGAAATGTTATCTACTGTCCTCTTGTAATGTTATCTACTATCCTCTTGAAATGCTATCTACTATCCTCTTGAAATGCTATCTACTATCCTCTTGAAATGCTCTACGGAAGAACTATTTACAACTTCTGCGGGAATTTGTTCTATGCCAATTCGATGTACTGGGACTATTTTATTGTATTTTTGTAATGTATTAATTTGTTTAAGGGGAGATGTCCACTTGAGGGATTTTTTCTTGACTCCTTTCTCCCTCATGTTTAGCCCCATTGTTTTTCTAATTTTAAGACGTTTGCCCCATTAAGTTGACGATTTTAAGAACTTTCAACCCATTTGTCAATTTTAAGACCTTTCGTGTCATTTAGGTGTCGATTTTATCCTGGCGAGCGATAGCGAGCCTGTAATTTAAGAGGAACCGGCTTTCAGCCGGGACATTTTTCTACCGAAAAATGTAAACATTTATCTTGAAAGAGGCTCAAGGGGGTGTAATCTTAAGCTTGAAGGATATCTAGGGACCAAACTAAAAACCTCCCCTTAAGTGCGCAGTCCATTTAGTATAGGTAGGCCAGAAATCGCGACCCCCTAACCTCTGTAACTAATAAAGAACTAGAGCAAATGGGCTGGAATTGTCCACACCTATTCCCTGGCTGACCCTTCCCTATATGGTAGAAAGATTAACATGGTTACTCTAGTCGTTATATAGTCATAGGGATTGGTAGTCAATATTGTTTGCCTACATGTAATGAGTACAAAGGAGTACAAAGGAAATCAAGCAACAACAGATCTAGTGACCCTTCTAGGTTGCTTGTCTTCCAAAACACTGAGGATCAAGTGTCCAAACAGTGGGTTAGAGTGGGTAAGGGAACATTGGAAAGGGAATTACTGCCCTGGAACTAATGTCCGTGGCAGGATTAGGAAGTTAGTAGGGGACAGATGGGTTAGATAGACTGTAGACCTCTATCCATCTTTAAGGGGAGGTTTTTAGTTTGTTTTCTACTCCTCCAAGATTCTTAAAATTTCACCCCTTGACCCTCTTTCAAGATAAATTTGTACATTTTTCGGTAGAATAATGTCCCGGCTGAAAGCCGGTTCCTCTTATATTACAGGCTCGCTATCGCTCGCCAGGATAAAATCGACACCTAAATGGCACGAAAGGTCTTAAAATTGACAGAAATAGTCGAAAGTTCTTAAAATCGTCAAAATAATGGGGCGAACGTGGTTAAAATCTCAAAAGCAATGGGGCTAAACATGAGGGAGAAAGGGGTCAAGAAAAAATCCCTCAAGTGGATATCTCCCCTTCAAAACAACACCCCCGAGAGCCCTCTTCGAGATAAAATCGTAATTTTTTTAGTAGAAAAAGGCCACCTAAATTACAGTCTCACTATCGCTCGGAAAATATGCCAAACTGATGGGGTGAACGTCTTAAAATCTCACAACAAATGGGGCTAAACATAAGGGAGAAGGGAGGTCCAGAAAATAAAAAACAAGAACCTTCCCTTAACTAGGTGCTTCGCGTACAATTATATTCACGCGAATGTAAGGTGGCGCTAATAAGTGATGTCTCAGCTATCATTACGTATGACTCGCTCAGGGCTGTATTAATGTCGGTCAGATGTTGAATAGGGTGGGTAAGTGTAGGAACATGTTGGTATATCTCACTCGAAAAGAAGAAACCATGTGTCAATATTGCTGATACGAATTATTGATCAAAACATAATGAGTGCCGAGACATCACTTATTAGGCCGACTGTACCGTACTGTGACTGGTGACTTAAAAGCAACTGAACGCATATTATGCGTTCAGTTGCTTTTAACACTATCTGGTGCAACGTCATGGGGGTTATAATGGTATGTGGTTTAAATATTATAGAGGGTTGTAATTGTTTTTGCCATTTTCGAACAATGTGTCTTTATTTTACCACTAGACTTGGAATAACGCCTCTCCAAACCCCCTTCAAACCAAAAAAAAACGTCCCCCAGACCCCCTTTAAGCTAAATGTGTACATTTTTCGGTAGAAAAATTTCCCGGCCAAAGGCCGGTTTCTCCGAATTTGCAGGCTCGCTATCGCTCGCCCAGGAAAAATGTACACCTTATTGGGTCGAAGCATCATATAATCGCCAAACTAATGAGATGAAACGTCTTAAAATCTCCAAGCTAATGGAGTAAAACTGGGAGGCTCCAGATTGGCCGGCCCTGCACCTAATAGGGTTAAGTCACCAGTCATAAACCCTTGCAGGAGAAGAGGACGCCTTCCTTGGCTCTATTCTGGCTGGTAGGAAACGATTTTATTTAAGTTAGGAAGGCATTTTAGGAGCCATAGGGTTAATGTAGATCGACTTTAAGGGGGTCACCGGCTTTTTAAAAATCTTTCTCTCCTTTTCTCTCTTTCCCTGGTTTGTATCCATTCGGCCCCATCCAGGTGTCGATTTTTTCCTGGCGAGCGATAGCGAGCCAGCATTGTATGGAGAAATCCGGCTTCGGAGAAATTTATCTATCGAAAAATGTACAAATTTAGCTTGCTGTCAAAACAAAAATATGTATATGCAGGCTCGCTACCGCTCGCCAGGAAAATATGGACACCTGGATGGGGGTAAAAGTCTTAAAACTGTAGGCTGAATGGGGCCGAATGGATACAAGCCAAAGAGAGGGAGAGAAAGAGACAAAAAGCCAGGTGGGCTCCCTTAAGCCCTTTTCCCACCTACAAGAATCAGGCACCAACTTACCACGAATCGCGGTTCGTGGCCTATTCACCATTGACATTATGACAAGTTCAGGATACATTTTGACAAGTTCAGGATACATTATGACAAGTTCAGGATACATTTTGACAAGTTCAGGATACATTTTGACAAGTTCAGGATACATTTTGACAAGTTCAGGATACATTTTGACAAGTTCAGGATACATTTTGACAAGTTCAGGATACATTATGACAAGTTCAGGACACTCCCTGATGTGTCATGTTTCACACTCAAAGTTTAACCCTTTCAGTACTGGAAGCGTCCTTTTAACTTTATTATGGCTACTATTAGACGATTATCTTCAGCTTAAAAAGGGCCTCCAGCAATTACAAGGCTTCGAACTATCTCCCTTAACCTCTTTTAGTACCACAGATCGTTCATAAGCTGCACAAAATCGTCTAAATATAGCTAGAATAAAATTGAATAGACGTCGCCGGTACATCAGGTGTTAAAGTAGTCTAAGTCATAGGATGAAGGAAAGCTCGATTGAGGGAGAGAGTTCTAGAGTTCATTAGTTGACTAGAAAAAAATACTGCAAAAATTTGGCAGTTCTTGGGTTGGTGAGTTATACGTAATTATTTTCCTATCTATAATGTTGCAATTTTCCTAGTTTCCTATTTGGAGTGATAAGGACATTAGTTTCAGTCTGTTCAATCGGCATTATCATTATAAATATTTAGATTGATTTTATGCGTTAAGGGGAGGTTTTTAGTTTGGTCCCTAGATATCCATCAAGCTTAAGATTACACCCCCTTGAGCCCCTTTCAAGATAAATGTTTACATTTTTCGGTAGAAAAATGTCCCGGCTGAAAGCCGGTTCCTCTTAAATAAGAGGCTCGCTATCGCTCGCCAGGATAAAATCGACACCTAAATGGCACGAAAGGTCTTAAAATTGACAGAAATGGGTCGAAAGTTCTTAAAATCGTCAAAATAATGGGGCGAACGTCTTAAAATTAGAAAAGCAATGGGGCTAAACATGAGGGAGAAAGGAGTCAAGAAAAAAAATCCCTCAAGTGGACATCTCCCCTTAAGTTACTACCTGTTTTCGCTTCAACTCATATTTTATGTATTTGTTTGAAGGGGAGATTTCCACTCGAGGGATTGTTTTCTTTACCCCTTTCTCCCTCATGTTTAGCCCCATTGCTTTTGAGATTTTAAGACGTTCGCCCCATTAGTTTGGCGATTTTAAGAACTTTCACCCCATGTATGTCACTTTTAAGACCTATAGTGCCATTTAGGTGTCGATTTTTCCTGGCGAGCGATAGCGAGCCTGTAATTTAAGAGGAATCGGCCTTCGGCCGGGACATTTTTCTACCGAAAAATTTACAAATTTATCTTGAAAGTGGGTCAAGGGAGTGTAATTTCAAGCTTGATGGAAGTCTAGGAAACACACTAAAAACCTCCCCTTAATGTATGCTTTTACTATATATATACAGTATATATTTACTTGACGTGTATATGGTATTTTTACTTGACGTGTATATGGTATTTTTACTTGACGTGTATATGGTATTTTTACTTGACGTGTATATGGTATTTTTACTTGACGTGTATATGGTATTTTTACTTGACGTGTATATGGTATTTTTACTTGACGTGTATATGGTATTTTTACTTGACGTGTATATGGTATTTTTACTTGACGTGTATATGGTATTTTTACTTGACGTGTATATGGTATTTTTACTTGACGTGTATATGGTATTTTTACTTGACGTGTATATGGTATTTTTACTTGACGTGTATATGGTATTTTTATTTGACGTGTATATGGTATTTTTACTTGACGTGTATATGGTATTTTTACTTGACGTGTATATGGTATTTTTACTTGACGTGTATATGGTATTTTTACTTGACGTGTATATGGTATTTTTACTTGACGTGTATATGGTATTTTTACTTGACGTGTATATGGTATTTTTACTTGACGTGTATATGGTATTTTTACTTGACGTGTATATGGTATTTTTACTTGACGTGTATATGGTATTTTTACTTGACGTGTATATGGTATTTTTTCTCTTTACTCCCCTAGAACCGAACATCCACATCGTTTCCGGGGCTTGTGTGTGGGAAATTTGTAAACCCCTATCGCTCCCGAGAGTTGGGTTCGGGTTCTGGCGGTGAGCAGTTGTGGAAGGGAAATTTGTGAAGGACATTTGGTGCCGTCCTTTTAAAGGGGGTGACCTGTTTTTGTTCTGTTCTTTTCTATCTTTCTCTGGCTTGTATCCATTTGGCCCCATTCAGCCTACTGTTTTAAGACGTTTATCCCCTTCCAGGTGTTAATTATTTGCTGGTGAGCGGTAGAGAGCCAGCATATTTTTTACTTTTTGTTTTGCAGCAGGCTAAATTTGTACATTTTTCGATAGAAAAATGTCTCCGGCAAAGCCGGATTTCTTCATATAATGCTGGCTCGCTAGCGCTCGCCAGGAAGAAATCGACACCTAGATGGGGATAAACGTCTTAAAATAGTTGGCTGAATGGGGCCGAATGGTTACAAGCCAGAGAAAGAGAGAAAAGGACAGAACTACAAAAAGCAGGTCACCCCCCCCCTTAACCCCTTTTGCACCGAACACGTCTTTTTCATTATATTCTGGCAACCATTCGACGATTTCATTGAGTTTAGGAAGGATCTTTAGCAATTCTAAGGCTTCGAACTATCTCAATCAACCCTTTTAACTACCACAGATCCTTCTTAAACTGCATAACATCGTCTAAATATAGCTATTATGAAATTTAAAAGACGTCGCCGGTACAGAAGGGGTTAACTTTATTCTGACTAATATTAGACAATTTAATTTAGTATGCAAAGAGCCTCCACCAATTATCAGGCTTCGAACTATGTCACTTAACCCTTATTACCACCTCAGATCCTGTGTAAGACGGGATGGTTCACGTTTTGGACGACTTTTGCATGTATTAATTATTTTTCTAGTTTCCTCCCTAGACCTCCATCAAATTTAAAAAAACATCCATTAGATTCCCGTTCTAGATTAATTTATACATTTTTCGGTAGAAAAATGGCCCGGCCGAAGGCCGATTCTTCCAACAATACAGGCTCACTATCGTTCGCCAGGGAAAAAATTGACACCTAAATAGCACGAAAGGTCTAAAATATTGACGAAGAAATGGGGCGAAAGGTCTTAAAATAGACTACCTAATGGGGCAAACATCTTAACATCTGAAAACTAATGGGGCTAAACATGAGGGAGAAAGTGGTCCAGAAAACCGGCCCAAAATCGTCTAAATATATCAATAATATAATTAAAAAGACTTAGTCGTTGCATAACCAGTGTCTTGCTTTTTATGTCATTAAGTGTTCAATTATTTATGGCCAACATCTTACAGCGTTTGTCATGTTTTCTTTGAGTTGTTTGAATATAAATTAAGAGGGCGTCACCTGATTTTGTTTATCTTTCTCTCCTTATATCTCTTCCTCTGGCTTGTATCCATTAGGCCCCATTCAGCTAACTGTTTTAAGATGTTTATCCCCATCCAGGTGTCGATTTCTTCCTGGCGAGCGATAGCGAGCCAGCATTGTATGGAGATATCCGGCTTCGCCGGAGAAATTTTCTATCGAAAAATGTACAAATTTAGCTTGCTATCAAAACAAAAATACATATATGCTGGCTCGCTTTCGCTCGCCAGGAAATATTGACACCAGGATGGGGTTAAGTCTTAAAACAGTAGGCTGAATGGGGCCAAATGGATACAAGCCAAAGAGAGATGGAGAAAAAGAGAAAACAAAAGCGAGGTGGGCTCCCTTAAAGTAAATGTGTGTAGTTATATTGCGCACTACACCGTCACTCCTATAGTCTATTCGCTGTAGGTAGGCGAGAAATCATGACTTCTAACCTCTGTAAATAAAAAACCGACTAGAGTAATCGAGCTAATATGTTTACCCTTTGGGAAGAGTCGTTCGAGGAATAGATGTGAAAATGTACAGCCCATTTGCTCTAGCCCTTTTTGAGTTACAGAGGATAGCGGTCATGATTTCTCGCCTACTGACAGCGAATAGACTATAGAACTTCAGTTGATTTTTTTTTTTTTTTTTTTTGTTTTTTTTTTTTTTTTTCTATATTCCAACTACTCCCTCTCATTGATAGCGTAATGTGGTGTTAACTAATAAGTATGTTCATCTAAGGTTGCTGAAGGGGGAAGTTGGATGAGATGTAAATTACTATTGTTCGTATTATTATTTAATCACTTTGAATGATATCCACACCATAATCTTTTTAATTATCGTATAAATGTATATAATCACCCTAATTATATGAGCAATATGTAATTAACGTATGATCTCACTCACCAACTATGCCCCTTTACATATATCAGGTAATATATATCAAAATAAACCAAATTGTGGTAGCGTAATGCATAAGTTTGCAGAATTGCGATGCGAGTATCCTAGGTTCGAGTCATTGGAGAGCCATAATTATGTATTTGTTGTTTTCATTGATCGAGTTTAGA
The DNA here is from genome assembly GCA_032716605.1 of Paralithodes platypus. Taxonomy (NCBI): domain Eukaryota; kingdom Metazoa; phylum Arthropoda; class Malacostraca; order Decapoda; family Lithodidae; genus Paralithodes; species Paralithodes platypus. The sequence goes on along the minus strand of CM064575.1, from coordinate 76,409,310 downwards.
AGTGAGGTTGGTTGGCGGAAGCAATATACTAATATAGCAATTGTCAGGTCAGGTGAAGGTAATGAGGGATAAGCTTTTACAACGGCACCTCCTATTTACTTTCTGAACAGTGTTGAGAGAGAGGAGAAGGGGTGCTGGAGAGAGAGGAACGCTGTTGGAGTGGCTTTGTTGTGTGTGTTAGTCTGTATACGTCTAGAGTAAACTAAAACAAAAGCCAGAAAGACTACATATGTGATGGCCTCCTATTAACCCTTTCAAGCTCCGATTACAAATTTATTTTCCATTTTCTAGCTATTATTAGATGATTTTAGTCAGATTAGGAAGGATGTATGACAGTCAGAGGGCCAATGGAGACAATCTTTACCCCTTCCATTCCCACACATCTTTCCTTAAGAGTGTAAAATCGTCTGGTGATAGCAAAAATTAACTATTATACCGCGTGAGAATCCTGGAAGGGTAACACAAATAATAATGCTAACTAAGAACTAAATAAAATTAAGGGGAGATTTTTAGTGTGTTTCCTAGACTTCCATCAAGCTTGAAATTACACTCCCTTGACCCCCTTTCAAGACAAATTTGTACATTTTTCGGTAGAAAAATGTCCCGGCCGAAGGCCGGATCTTCTTAAATTACAGGCTCGCTAACGCTCGCCAGGAAAAACTCGACACCTAAATGGGACGAAAGGTCTTAAAAGGGACATAAATGGGGTGAAAGTTCTTAAAATCGCCAAACTAATGGGGCGAGCGTCTTAAAATCTCAAAAGCAATGGGGCTAAACATGAGGGAGAAAGGGGTCCAGAAAAAAAAAATCCTCCAGGTGGATATCTCTCCTTAACGCTGGCTACAAACATGTATTTCCTAAGCTAAACATAATCGTGCGAAGCTTTTAAAGGAACCTCGCCATACTGAATGCCTTAGGAAAAAAAAAAAAAAAAAAAAAAAAAAAAAAAAATAATAATAATATAATAACTCTACGGTATGAAATGGGCTACTTTGAAAAATAAATTAATACATACAAGTTGAATGAACACGGGCCCGAGTCTGGACCGTTTTTGTTGGTCTATTAATTCATTTATTCTTTTATTTCCTAGTTTCCTCGCTAGACCCTCCATCAAGCTTATTAAAGCACCCCCTCGACCCTCCTTCAAGATAAATGTGTACATTTTTCGGTAGAAAAATGTCCCGGCCGAAAGTAGGTTCCTCTTAAAACTTCCGTCTCGCTCTCGCCCGCCAGGAAAAAATCGACACCTAAATGGCACGAAAGGTCTTAAAATTGACAACGAAATAGGGCGAAAGGTGTTAATATCGTCAAACTAATGGGCCGAACGTCTTATAATTTCAAAACAAGAGGGGCTTACTTAACACGAGGGAGAAAGGGGACCAGAAACTCGACCCATCTTCCCTTAAGGCATTGTGTCGTGTTCGGAAAAATGTGGAGTTGTGTTGTCTGCCCTATACATGGAAAAATGTGGAGTTGTGTTGTCTGCCCTATACATGGAAAAATGTGGAGTTGTGTTGTCTGCCCTATACATGGAAAAATGTGGAGTTGTGTTGTCTGCCCTATACATGGAAAAATGTGGAGTTGTGTTGTCTGCCCTATACATGGAAAAATGTGGAGTTGTGTTGTCTGCCCTATACATGGACAATGGTATGTGGAGGGGGAGGTATAGTTGTTCTTTCTCCCTCATGTTTTGTTCCATTTATTTGGCGATTTTATGTCCTTTCGCCCCATTTCTTTGTCATTTCGTGCCATTTAAGTGTATTTTTTCCTGGCGAGTGATAGCGAACCTGTCATTTTTAGCTGGGACATTAATTTTGTCTACCGAAAGATGTACAGATTTATCTTGAATGGGGGTCGAGGGGTGTTGTTTTTAAGCTTGATGGTGGTCTAGCGAGTAAAGTTACTTTAGCATATATATATATATATATATATATATATATATGTGTTAGTATAGCCAGGTAATAGATTCTCTTTTAAACAGACGAGGTTAAAGGCAATAGCAGTTTCAGCATTAAGGATTTTATTGTTACAGCTTTCAATAGTTCTAACAATTTTCCTCTGGGGTTCAGAGATGAGGTACAACAGGTTAGCAAAATTCATGGTGGATCCAACGTTTCACAAGTAAACATCTTGCATCTTCAGGGAAAGGAGAGGTAATGATTAGAATAGGGACAAGGTATCATATTTATACAAAATTCGAGGATCAAGAATAGGAAGGTGGGCGGAGCTACTGGGTGTGTGGTGGCTGTTCATTGGTGGAAGGCAGTCTGTTCGCGAGACGGGCACTAGATCTTATCGGTTGTTGGCTGTGGGTGGCTGTGATTGGTTGGTGTTGTCAGTTGTGTGCTGAGCGCGGAGGCGTAAGGTAGGGGGGCACGGGGCGAGAGGAAGGGGGGCAACATGCCTGTAGCGCTTGCCTGAAGGAAGAATTTGAAGGTCTTGTGTTTGGTTGTTGATGCTGGGGTTGAGTGTTTGGATGTATAGAGCTTCTAAAATAGCTAGTCTTCTGGGGTCTGATTCTTTGTCGAGTATGGTGGTTTGTTTGTCTAGGTCGGCGCGAGTTAGGGCAAGATGGTGGGGGGCTTGATAGTGATCTTTTATAGCGCCAGATTGAAGGTGGAGGGTTAGTCGACGGGAAAGGCGAGTCTGTGTCATACCAACATAGGATAGGGGTCCACAGTCCCCAGAGGTGCAAATATGCTGAAATATCACATGATCGTCTTTCGGTTGGTTGGTGGAAATGGGGCGGTTACGGAGGACAAGGTTGGAGGTCTTAGGAGATTTGTTGTAAATAATGAGTTTTATTTTATTGTCAGGGTTGGTGGGGAGGACGTTTTTGTGAATTATTTCTTTCATAATGGATTCGTCTGTTGTGTGGTCGGAAGACATGTAGTTTCTGTAGAAAAATGTAATGTCATTGGCCGGGTTGGTGCTAGGGGGGTCTTGTTTGTACCATTTTTCTAGGTGGTGGTTGATGGCATTGGTGACATCAGTGTTGGAATACCCATTGTTGACTAGGACCTGGGTGAGCCTTTCCAGTTCATTGTGTGTGTCATTCCAGGTGGTGCAATGGGTGAGGGCTCTCCTGACATAGGCGGCGATGGTGGACTGATGGTAACGTTTAGGGCATTCACTTTCCCCATTAAGACATTGGCCATTGTTAGTAGGTTTGGTGTACACTGTAGTTTTGAAGCCGTGGTCGTGGAGGGAGACAAGGAGGTCGAGGAAGGGTAGATGTCCATCGGTGGTTTCTTCGTATGTGAAGTTGAGTCCGGAGGCGGCCATGAAGCGCTGCTGGAGGTCCCTGAGTTCACCCAGGTCCTTCACCCGCACGAAGATATCATCGATGTACCTGCAGTAGACAGTGGGCCGGTGGGCAGCCAGGAGTTCCTCTTCGATAGTTCCCATGAAGAAATTGGCGAACAGGACCCCCAGGGGGCTTCCCATCGCTACACCATCGATTTGCTGGTGCATATTCCCGCGGGGGCAGAGGAATTTTGCTAACCTGTTGTACCTCATCTCTGAACCCCAGAGGAAAATTGTTAGAACTATTGAAAGCTGTAACAATAAAATCCTTAATGCTGAAACTGCTATTGCCTTTAACCTCGTCTGTTTAAAAGAGAATATATATATATATATATATATATATAATTATATATATATAAATATATATATATATATATATATATATATATATATATATATATATATATACTATAAATATACTACACTACTTATTTTGGTACGAGATTACGAGTTCACTATCTGTTTTGGTACGAGATTACGAGTTCATTATCTGCTTTTGTACGAGATTACGAGTTCACTGTCTGTTTGTGTACGAGATTACGAGTTCACTATCTGTTTGTGTACGAGATTACGAGTTCATTATCTGCTTTTGTACGAGATTACGAGTTCACTATCTGTTTTTGTACGAAATTCCGAGTTCACTACCTGTTTTTGTACGAAATTACAAGTTCATTATCTGTTTTTGTAAGAGATTATGAGTTCACTATCCGTTTTGGTATGAGATTACGAGTTCACTACCTGTTTTTGTACGACATTACGAGTTCACTATCTGTTTTGTACGAGATTACGAGTTCACTATCTGTTTTTGCTACGAGATTACGAGTTCACTATCTGTTTTGGTACGAGATTACGAGTTCACTATCTGTTTTCGTACGAGATTACGAGTTTGTACGAGATTACGAGTTCACTATCTGTTTTGTACGAGATTACGAGTTTGTACGAGATTACGAGTTCACTATCTATTTTGGTACGAGATTACGAGCTCACTATCTGTTTTGTAAGAGATTACGAGTTCACTATCTGTTTTGTAAGAGATTACGAGTTCACTATCTGTTTTTGTACGAGATTGCGAGTTAACTGTCTGTTTTGTACGAGATTATGAGTTCATTATCTGTTTTTGTACGAGATTATGAGTTCATTATCTGTTTTTGTACGAGATTATGAGTTCATTATCTGTTTTTGTACGAGATTACGAGTTCACTATCTGTTTTGGTACGAGATTACGAGTTCACTATCTGTTTTTGTACGAGATTACGAGTTCACTATCTGTTTTGAACGAGATTACGAGTTCACTATCTGTTTTTGTACGAGATTACGAGTTCACTGTCTGTTTTGGTACGAGATTACGAGTTCACTACCTGTTTTGCTACGAGATTACGAGTTCACTATCTGTTTTGGTACGAGATTACGAGTTCACTATCTGTTTTCGTACGAGATTACGAGTTTGTACGAGATTACGAGTTTGTACGAGATTACGAGTTCATTATCTGTTTTTGTACGACATTACGAGTTCACTATCCGTTTTGGTACGAGATTACGAGTTCACTATCTGTTTTGGTACGACATTACGAGTTCACTATCTGTTTTGGTACGAGATTACGAGTTCACTATCTGTTTTTGTACGAGATTACGAGTTCACTATCTGTTTTGAACGAGATTACGAGTTCACTATCTGTTTTTGTACGAGATTACGAGTTCACTGTCTGTTTTGGTACGAGATTACGAGTTCACTATCTGTTTTGGTACGAGATTACGAGTTCACGATCTGTTTTTGTACGAGATTACGAGTTCACTATCTGTTTTGTACGAGATTACGAGTTCACTATCTGTTTTTGTACGAGATTACGAGTTCACTGTCTGTTTTGGTACGAGATTACGAGTTCACTGTCTGTTTTGGTACGAGATTACGAGTTCACTACCTGTTTTGCTACGAGATTACGAGTTCACTATCTGTTTTGGTACGAGATTACGAGTTCACTATCTGTTTTGGTACGAGATTACGAGTTCACTATCTGTTTTCGTACGAGATTACGAGTTTGTACGAGATTACGAGTTTGTACGAGATTACGAGTTCACTATCTGTTTTGGTACGAGATTACGAGTTCACTACCTGTTTTGGTACGAGATTACGAGTTCACTATCTGTTTTGGTACGAGATTACGAGTTCACTATCTGTTTTTGTACGAGATTACAAGTTCACTATCTGTTTTGGTACGAGATTACGAGTTCACTATCTGTTTTTGTACGAGACTACGAGTTCACTATCTGTTTTGGTACGAGATTACGAGTTCACTACCTGTTTTGGTACGAGATTACGAGTTCACTATCTGTTTTGGTACGAGATTACGAGTTCACTATCTGTTTTTGTCATTTACTTTCCACATTGGATCTGGGCTCTGTGGTTTACTGCTGTGCTATATTAGGTTGTTTACACAATTATGGGTTCATTATGTGCAGTAAGGGGAGATTTCCACTCGAGGGATTTTTTTCTTTACTCCTTTCTCCCTCATGTTTAGCCCCATTGCTTTTGTGATTTTAAGACGTTCGCCCAATTAGTTTGGTGATTTTAAGAATTTTCACCCCATTTATGTCACTTTTAAGACCTTATAGTGTCATTTAGGTGTCGATTTTGTCCTGGCGAGCGATAGCGAGCCTGTAATTTAAGAGGAATCGGCCTTTGGCCGGGACATTTTTCTACCGAAAAATTTACAAATTTATCTTGAAAGGGGGTCAAGGGAGTGTAATTTCAAGCTTGATGGAAGTCTAGGAAACACACTAAAAACCTCCCCTTAAGCGTTCTTACTTTACTGATTTACTTTAATTATGTCATTTAAGCGGTATCACACGAGACCTTTTATAGTCAACATTCGATAATCAAAATTTTTCCGGCAACATTTCTGGACTATTCTGCAGCGGTATCGGACGCTAAACTACCGATGGATGAATATAGGTAACCGAAATATTATATATGTTGACCTCATAAGCTGCCAGACTAGTGTTGAGGATAAATGTTGAGGGAAAAAGCGCTCGTGTGATACCGGCTTTACTTACCCCATTGGATCGGGTTCTACTTTACTGAGGGGAGGAGTCAGAAGTTGGGCAGACTACTACCATGCGCTCGACACACACACACACACACACACACACACACACACACACACACACACACACACACACACACACACACCCCTATTAATGATATAATACATTTGTTATGATTTAACTACGCTTATTACGCACGTTTAAGGGGAGATTTCCACTTGAGGGACTTTTTTCTTGACCCCTTTCTCCCTCATGTCTAGCCCCATTGCTTTTGAGATTTTAAGACGTTTGCCCCATTAGTTTGGTGATTTTAAGAATTTCCGCCCCATTCTGTCAATGTTAAGACCTTTCGTGTCATTTAGGTGTCTATTTTATCCTGGCGAGCGATAGCGAGCCTGTAATTTAAGAGTAACCGGCCTTCGGCCAGGACATTTTTCTACCGAAAAAAGTACACATTTATCTTGAAAGGGAGTCAAGGGGGTGACATTTTAAGATTGCTGGAGGAGTAGGAAACAAACTAAAAACCTCCCCTTAATGAAAGAATACCATTTTAAAAGATTTTACTTCGCCTATTACATACTCCTTCGGTGAAGGTGGTGAAATGTAGTTTGATTTACGTCAAGTGGTTTGTAATGATAAACATGATTTCAGGTATTTAAGGGGAGATGGGCCGGTTTTCTGGACCACTTTCTCCCTCGTGTTTAGCCCTATTAGTTTTGAAATTTTAAGATGTTCGGCCCATTAGTTTGACGATATTAAAAAATGTCACCCCATTTTTTTTGTCAATTTTAAGACCTTTCGTGCCATTTAGGTGTCGATTTTTTCCTGGCAAGCGATAGCAAGCCTGTAATTTCAAAAGGAACCAGCTTTCGGCTGGGAAATTTTTCTATCGAAAAATGTACAAATTAATCTTGAAGGGGGATCTAGGGGTTGTTTTTTGTTGTTGTTAGCTTGATGGAGGTCTAGCGAGGAAACTCAAAAATATAAGGATAACTGAATTAATAGACCAACAAAAAAGGGAACCGGTATGATTATCGCCCAAGTGAAGTGTTGAGTACGTCAAAATGGAGCTTAATTTCTCGCCCAAATGACGAGATAACTGGCGCCCAAATGATATGTTTTACTTGCTCAAATGAAGTGCTTAATCGCTCAAATGAAATGCGCACCTAATAACCTCCACTTAAGGGGCCCACCTCGCTTTTTTTCTCTTTCTCTCCCTCTCTCTTTGACTTGTACCCATTCGGCCCCATTCAGCCTACTGTTTTAAGACTTTTACCCCCATCCAGGTGTCTATATTTTCCTGGCGAACGGTAGCGAGCCAGCATATATATATTTATGTTTTGACAGCAAGCTAAATTTGTACATTTTTCGATAGAAAAATGTTTCCAGCGAAGCCGGATTTCTCCATACAATGCTGGCTTGCTATCGCTCGCCAGGAATATACGCCTGAATGGGGAAAACGTCTTAAAACAGTTGGCTGAATGGGACCGAATGGATACAAGCCAGGGAAAGAGAGAAAAGGAGAGAGAGAAAAAACAAACCAGGTGACCCCCCTTAATAATACGCCCAAACCACCAAAAAGCGACAAACAAACACCCCCCCCCCCCCCCCCCCCCCCCCCCCCCCCCTACCTTCCCCGGTCGTCAAGGGGAGGTATTGGTTATATAGGGTGACGGTAAGAAGGCCGCCTCTTGGATCTTGGCACATTATCATATAGAACGAAAATCTCCCCCACGGATTATGAGCGCAGATAATCTTATGAGAGCTCTCGGTGTTTGTGTTGGGATAACCTTGTTCTTAGCTATAGACTAACGTATGATCGATACCTGAAAATGTTATGTGTTAAAATCTCCCCTACGGATCATGAGAGCAGATACTCTTATGAAAGCTCTCAGTTTTTTGTTGGGATACTCTTGTTCTTAGTGGGCGGATTTTCGGTGTAAGTATCCTAGGTTCGAGTCCTTGGAGTACCACATGTATTTATTACTTTCATTGATTTCACTAGTTAGGTTTATGTGTAAATTTATTGTTGGGTTGGTGAAAACAATTATGAAAATACCCTTGTTCTTAAGGGGAGGTTTTTAGTGTGTTTCCTAGACTTCCATCAAGCTTGAAATTACACCCCCTTGACCCCCTTTCAAGATAAATTTGTACATTTTTCGGTAGAAAAATTTCCAGGCCGAAGGCCGATTACTCTTAAATTGCAGGCTCGCTATCGCTCGCCAGGAAAAAATCGACACCTAAATGGGACGAAAGGTCTTAAAAGTTACATAAATTGGGTGAAAGTTCTTAAAATCACCAAACTAATGGGGCGAACGTCTTAAAATCTCAAAAGCAATGGGGCTAAACAAGAGGGAGAAGGGGATAAAGAAAAAAATTCCATAAGTGGAAATCTCCCCTTAACTTGACCAACGTATAATCGATACCTAAAAATGTTATGTCATCAAGGATCACACAAGGGCAAATTAGAGGGTCTCTTCTTGTAAGGAGACGAGATGATTGGAAACAAATGCAATACATCGTCATTGTACGAACAGAACACTAAACAGGCACCTAGGAAACAAATGCAATACATCGTCATTGTACGAACAGAACACCTAGACAGGCACCTATTTACCCCTTCTGTACCGGCGACGTCCTTTAATTTTGTGTCTAGCTATGTATTTAGACGATTTGGTACAGTTTATGAAAGATCGGTGGTAGTGGAAAGGGTTAAGTGACATAGTTCGAAGCCTGGTAATTGCTAGAGGTCCTTCCTAAGCTGAATAAAATCATCTAATAGTTGCCAGAATGCAACGGAAATTACGTCACCGGTGCAGTAGGGGTTAACCACTTTGGGAATATGCCGCGTTTTGGCAGTATATTTTGGCTATTAATAGACGATTCTGTGCAATTTAGGAAGGATGTCTAGGAATCAAACGGGTAAATACTATATTTATATATATTTTTTTCTATGTGGATGAGGGAGACAAAAGGCAAAACTGCCTGTGACAAGTGCATCCCCCAGAGTTTAAAGAGTGACAGGGCCAAAATTAAGGAACAGTCGAGCCAAAATGCCTGGATACATGGAGTTTGAAGCCATTTAAGTCATAGGATGAGGGAACGATGGATTCAGGGAGAGAGTACCAGACCTCAGCTGTTGAATAGAAGAAAGATTGGGAGCATCATTTAATTCTTCAGTTGGAGGATTGCACAGAGTAGGCGTGGGATTGTGTTGCAAGACGGGTGCTACGTTTTTTTTTTTTTTTTTTCTATGTGATTGAGGGAGGCAAAAGGCATAACTGCCTATAACGAGTGCCTCCCCCATAGTTGAAAGAGTGACAGGGCCAAAATCAAGGGACGTTCGAGCCAAAATGCCTGGACACACGGAGTTTGAAGCAATTTAAGTCATAGGAAGAGGGAAAGACTGATTCTGGGAGAGAGTTCCAGAGCTCAGCTGTTGAGTAGAAGAAAGTTTGAGAGTAACGTTTCACTCTTGGGTTGGAGAGTTGCACAGAGTAGGGGTGGGATTGAGTTGCAAGACGGGTACCACGAGCCCTACGTAAAGGAGGTGGTATGCACTGGGATAGCTCTGAGGAACACTGATTATTATAGTAGCGATAGAATAGCGAGAGAGATGCAACACGTGCTCTATGAAGAGGGGGTGGTATGTTCTGAGGAACACTAATAATTGTAGTAGCGGTAGAATATCTCCCGCAAAATATCCCTAAGCTAAATAAAATAGTTGCATGACAGCCAGAATATACTATCAAGATGCGTCATGATCCTCAGAGGGTTAAAAGGAGGGTGTGACGCACCCCAGTGCTGGGCAACGCAACCTGATTGTACTCCTTGGTACTCCACTGTACCGCCCGTGATCTGGCTACCGTCAGCCGCTATGTATATTGAGTGTGACAACTTATAACTATGTTCTTTGTATCTCTGCAAAGGTCTCGTCATGTGCTAACCAGTGGTGGGTTTTGTTTTAAGCCATGTCGAGACCTTCCATTTAATATGTAGTATCAATAGAGAAGTTGATAGATAGGATAATGGGAATTCAGAGAGAGAGAGTGAGTTGGGCTTCAGAGCAAGAGGGTAGCAACACGCCGCGCTGCCGGCCGGGTGGTTGCCAGACGTATGGACTGGTTGGCAGCCTTGCCCTTATAGCTAGGCGCGATAGGGTTGGTAGTCCATTGTTGCCTGCCTGGGCTGGGCCCATGTTGTCGTACAGCACACTGCCTGGAGGTTGGCTGTGTGTTCCTGGACTAGGTTGCCTAGAACCTTTGAGATTCTAACATCCCTTGCTCTCTCTCCCCACTTCTCACGGTTGCACTCTTTCTCTCTGACGACATTACTCTCATTTCATTCTTCTCTCTATTTAAATGCATAACCTTCCCTTGAGGTCCTAAAGGAGTTTCAGCACTCACCTCTCGTATTACTCTTAGGACAAGCATATATTTACATGTATTAGATTTAAGGGGTTAATGTGAACAGCGATCTTCTTGATGAGGATAGTTGGTGAACGTTCTACATGTTCACGAGTTATATGCCCTGCTCATCATCCCATTTGTGACTAGACTGGTGCCATGTGTAAGAGCCCGACCATGCCCAGGAGTTGTCTGTAGAGGGACGAGGACTTAGCCTTGATTTGCATACCGAGCCAGGAGCGAGTGTAGCACCCGAGACTACAGCTCGCTCGTAGTGCCGGTATAGTAGAGTAACGTAATTTATCTGTCCTTGTGTTCTCTACAGTCTTCTCCTGGGTTCTCGCTTTCGGTGCTGGGACTCGTTGTTCCTGTGACTTGGCCTGCTAGCTAGAACACATGGGGATGATGAGTGGGATATATCTTTATTTTACTATGCATTGCAGCTCTCTTTAAGTATATATCTATAACACTTTACAATACACATTACTCACACACAAGACAACACTATTAATACTTTCATGTATCAATTAACTGCACTGTCGTTTTGCTGCTGTGTCCGGAGTTCTGTTGCGTAGGGCGCATACGGACTCGGAGGGGAGACAGAGTGAGAGAAGCGAAGTAGCCTATGCGGTAGTAGGCTACCGGCGCAGTACTGTTGCCTGCAACCTTTTAGTTATTCCAAGTATAGATTCATTATTATAATAAGTGACTACTGTTTATGTTCCTCCCATGTGTATTATTAGGTATCTACTGGATCATGAACATCTTGTATGCTACATGCTAGTGCATGTTAGTAGGGGACAGTTAGTGTAGTGCACGCGCTTTCAAGTAGGCGTGTACATTTGTCATTTAGCATTTCACTGTCATACCTTTAGCCTGCTTCTATTCTACATTATTAGAGGCTTAATATTAACGTAGTTTCTTGAGTATTGCATTTCTTTAGTAATAACGTAACCTATAAATGTCTGAGGGAGTTTAGCCTCATAGCCTACCCCTGTTGTACACTTTCGCCGAGTTAAGGTACCTCGTTACCGTAGACGATAACTCTGTAGGGCGTTGGTGCTTTTGTTGTCTGGAGCATATAGTATTTGGGACTGGAATCGAGCGTGTCGTTGTCACTTAAGCCATTTCTGTCCTACGATCAAGAATCCCGAATATGTATTGCCGATCCAGCCGTAACAAAATGGCGACCTTGCACAAGATTCAGTAGTATCCTATCACATGTTTTTTGGAGAACTATTCTATGCTACCTAGTAGAGCTGGCTAGAATTTTCTTGCATATTGGAGGAATTTTTATTGTGTCATTATTGTATTGGTGGACTTGCAGATTGTTTCGTTAGGTGTCTAGAGTAGAGTCATTCAAGCATCTTTAACATTTTGTGAGTCGAGACTGCAATTAGTAATAAGCACTTTTTTTGTTTATGAACAGCAATTGTATAACCAGCACTATGTCTAATGACTCATCATTTACGGGGGAGGATAACACGGTACAGCCTAGTGACCAGCAAGTACAGCAGATATTTAGGGAGGGGAGTGTTATAAGTGGAGAGAGGGATGCCCGGGCATTTTTGCAGACACCTTTGACCGAACAGCGCCTGCAGGCTATTGATTGTTACGGTCTTCGCTGTTTAGCCACGGTTTTGGGGCGGGACTGTCCTGACAGTTGGCCCAAGAAGAATTTGGTGGCATGTTTGTTGGGTGATGGCGATGGGGCGGTGGGTGGAGGGGGGTCTTGGGGGTTTCCCTCCAAGCCTCCATTCCACTCTACCCCTGAGCTGGGCCCTCAGCCAGCGAGTCTTAGCACGATGCAGCAGGAGGGTTCTCAATGGCAAGCTGGCTTACCCGTAAACACGTCTCGGTGTGGATCCCCCATTTTGTGCTCTCCCCCCCCAGGCCTGTCTCCTGAGATGTTATTTCAGCTAGAACTAGCTAAGTTTAAGCTGCAGGAGACTCAGATACAACAGGCTAGTATAGAACGCATAGAGGTTGCTAGAATCCAAGCCAATCAGGATGCAACCAGGTACCAGGCTGAAATGGATGTCGAGAAGTCTAGAGTAGAGACCACGGGGCGTCATCTCGGTGGTGGGCACCGGGTTACAGACTCACTTTCGCATTTAATTAAGTTAGTACCCGCATTTGATGAGACAGCAGTGACTGAGTTTTTGCTCGTTTCGAAAAGAAGTGTCGTGAGTATGACTGGCCGGAGGTTAAATGGGCAGCATTAGTTTCATCACGTCTAGGGGGTAAGGGGTTGAAAGCCTACGATGCACTGTCACTGGACGAGAGTGTCGTGTATGGACTGGTGAAGGAGGCTGTGCTCCGGGCCTACGAACTGCAACCCGAAACTTATAGATTGAAGTTCCGTGGCGTGAATAAGAAGAGCGACGTCAGTTTTATGGAGCACGCACGGGACTTAACAGATGCATGTAATAACTGGTTTCGGTCCGAGCACGCAGAGCCGGCTGAGGAAATTAAGCAACTTTTCTATCTGGAACAGTTTTACAAATGTACTGGAACCGATCTAACGCTGAACATTAAGGAAAAATGTCCCAAGACAGTAGAGGAGGCTGCCAAGATGGCAGACCTCAGATTATCATTGATTCGTGGTTGCGGTGCCGCTCAGAGGGCTGAGTCAGGGCAGAAGGGGCGCTATACCCCACCCACCAGAGTTTTCGATAATAACAAATCCTATGACACACATAACCACACTAAAAGCATTGCACCTAATAACACCTACAAACACAAGCCTCTCCCGTTTACTAAAGGTCAGGCCCCTTCTTCGCCCGCACAAGGGAAGAAGCCCATTGGGGATGTGAAATGTTACAAATGTCAGAAGCTAGGCCATTATTCACGTGAGTGCCCTAGTAACACTCCCGCTAAGCCGGTGTCATTGGTTCACAGTATCGGTGTGTCTCTGAAGGCTGCAGCAACTGCCCGGGGTAGGTTGTCAGCAGCTGAGGCACACGCGGTAAAGAAGCGTACGGAAGGCTCGACACCTGTCCGGGACACTTTCTGTAGCCATCGGGGACACGGGTTTGTGAGCTGGGGGAGTGAACTACGGAGGGTTGACTTGTTGAGGGATACGGGGGCTTCGCAAACTTTGTGAGGAACTTCACAGGGAAACCGATAAATGCGGCCAGAGTTGTTGTGGTGCAGGGTATAAATGCTACGAGGTCATACCCACTTGTGAGGTTGGAGTTGAGAGTGGGAGAGGTGTGCAGGGAGCTGGATGTAGGGATCGTTGAGTGTTTGCCAGTTGAGGGCGTCGACCTTCTTCTCGGCAACGACTTTGCGGTGCCCACTTCCGGGACTCCACCCTTAGTCGTTGCCGAGAGGGCGGCCGACGTGGATGGTGAGAATCGGGAATGGGTTGGGAGGTGCCAACAGGATGAGATGGCCTGTGTGGTAACCCGATCTCGCTCTGCGGCTCCTGCACAGCCTAGCACTCAACCTCGGGGACAGTGGAGGAAGGATCAGGAGAAGGTTGCTAAGGGCAGGAAAAGGGACATTGATTCTGCTGCACTTCTCGGTGATTCGGTACTTGGACCTATAATAAACACGGGAGTTGACTCTGGCCCAGAGATGGTGTGTAACAAGGCAGATTTGGGTAAGACTTCGCGTGAGGCAAGAGCTGTAGCGAGAGCCACTAAGGCAGTAGAGCCTACTAGCCGGGGTAATGTCTTATTACAAAACCATCTTGATGCATTGACGCCCGGGGACATAAGTGAGCAGCAGCTGCAAGACGCTAGCCTAGCTCGTTATAGCAATGGTGCCATAGAGTTGGAGGAAGATGGGGATGCGAAGCCGGGAGATTTCTTTAGGCTCAACAGGATATTGTACCGCAGATTTTTAGACCCCAAATCGAAGTGGGAGGGCGGTGCGAGGGTAGTAGACCAGGTGGTTGTTCCAAATAAGTATAGAGAGTCCTTATTGTGTCTGGCGCATGATGTGCCGGTGGCGGGTCATTTGGGGGTAACAAAAACATTGGCGGCATTGGGCAGGTTTTTCTGGTGGCCTGGGGTCAAGGCTGATGTCTGTGCATGGGTGGCTGGGTGTGCGACCTGCCAGACAACGGGGAAGCCTAACCAGACAATCCCGAAGGCACCTTTGTTTCCCATACCTGTCACCGGGCCTCCGTTCAGCAAAGTTGTAGTAGATTTGGTTGGCCCTTTCCCGCCTACTAGTAGTGGCAATAAATTCCTGTTGACAATCATGGATGTGGCTACGAGATACCCGGACGCATACCCCATGAGAAACGGCTCGGCAAAGGCAGTTGTTAAAAACTTATTATTGTTCTGTTCCCGTTATGGATTTCCACGTGAGGTACAGTCAGACCAGGGGAGCAATTTTACATCCAAATTGTTCAAGCAAACCCTTCAGTTGCACGGTATATGTTCTGTAGTGTCGTCAGCCTACCATCCCGAGAGTCAGGGAGTCTTGGAGCGGTGGCACTCGACCCTGAAGAGTATGCTACGCTGTTACTGTGCAGAACATGACACTGATTGGGATTTGGGTCTGCCGTATGTTCTGTTCGCTGCACGTGAAGTCCCAGGAGAGAGCCTGGGGTTCAGTCCAAATCAGCTAGTCTTTGGCCCTAATGTGAGAGGACCTTTAAGTATGGTGAAAGAGATCTGGGAGGGCGAAGAGAAGCCGGGGTCTGTACTTAAATATGTCCTTGAGAGCCGGGAGAGACTTATAGGTTGCATGGCAGCGGCAGGTAATAACTTGGTTAATGCACAGGCGGTCATGAAGCACCAGTATGACGCCAAGGTGAAGCTTCGGGAGTTTTCGGTGGGTCAGGAGGTAATGTTGCTTTTACCTTTGCCTGGACACCCCCTTTCTGCCAAGTTCATTGGGCCGTATGTGGTGGCTAAGAAACTGTCCGACCTTGATTATCTCGTTGCAACACCTGACCGTAGGAAAAACATCAGTTATGTCATGTTAACCTCGTGAAAGAGTATGTGAGACGCCCCTCAGAGCCTCTCACTGTCCCTGTGCTGGCCTGCAGCGGCCAGGGTGGAGAAGGAGGTGGGGACAGTCATGCTGCTGAGGAGGATAGCTGGGACTGTGTCATTTCCGCGGAACAGTGGGCGGGGAATACTGAACAAGAGGCTAGGCAAGTTGTAAGTCACCTGCCTGAGCACCAGGGTGCTGCTGTCCTAGGCCTGTTCAGGTCATACCCCTCTGTTTTCGCCGAACACCCAGGTCTCACTACTCAGGTAACGCACGACGTGGACGTCGGTGATAATGTGCCCTTCAAGTCAGTGCCCTACCGTGTGCCCCCGGTAAAGTTGCCAGCTTTACGGGAGGAGTTAAAGTACATGGTTGAGAGAGGGATGATCACTGAAGGTTATGTGAAGTGGACATCACCCGTCACGTTGCAGCCAAAACCTGACGGCAAGGTGCGGTTCTGCATAGATTTTCGTAGGCTAAATGGCTTGACCACCACCAACCCTTACCCTTTGCCTCGAGTTGACGACAGCGTGGACAAGATAGGGAATGCAAAGTACCTTACTAAAATTGATCTTGTAAAAGGCTACTGGCAAGTACCCCTGTCGGACCGAGCTAAGCAAGTTTGTGGTTTTGTGGTAGATGGCAAGACCTACCAATGTAACGTAATGCCTTATGGGCTTAAGAACGCACCTGCCACGTTTCAGAACCTGATGAACGATATTTGTGACGAAATCCCTAACTGCACGGTCTACCTTGATGACGTGATAGTATATGATGACGATTTTGAAAATCACCTAAGGCACTTAGAGACCCTGTTTAGGAAGTTGCACGATGCTGGGCTGGTGGTGAACCTGAGGAAGTGCGAGTTTGTAAAGGCTACTGTGCAGTATCTTGGCTTTGTGGTCGGGTTAGGCCGGGTGTGCCCCCCCCTGAGCAAGATACAGGCTATCAATATGTTTCCCAGGCCCACCACTAAGCGCCAGGTCATGCGGTTCCTAGGTATGATAGGCTATTATAGGCGCTTCATCCGGGGATACTCTACTGTCTTAGCACCGTTAACTGATCTACTGTCGAAGTCAGTGAAGTTCTGTTGGGCTGCGGAGTGTCAGAGGGCTTTCGACCTAGTCAAGCACCTGCTGTGTACACATCCGATTTTGAGGGCCCCAGACTTCTCCAGGAGTTTTCAGCTGGCGACTGATGCCAGCGGTGTGGGTGCCGGGGCAGTGTTACTGCAGACTGATTCCGAGGGCTTGGAACACCCAGTGAGCTTCTTTTCTCGCAAGTTTAATTCGGCACAAAGGAATTACTCGACTATAGAGAAGGAGCTTCTGGCTATCGTTTTGTCGCTCAAACATTTCGAAGTTTATGTTCCAGCCTACGGCCCGGTAGTGACGATTTATACGGACCATCTATACTTGAAATTCCTAAATCAGTTTCACAATCGGAATATGCGGTTGACCAGGTGGTCCCTAATGCTCCAAGAGTATAATCTCAACATTCAGCATATTGCCGGGAGTGAGAACGTGATAGCAGATTGTCTATCAAGGGTTGATGATCCAAGATAGTCGTGCACGGTGTGTGGGTTGAGCAGGAGTAAAATTAGGCTATCATAACGCCGTCCAAAAAGATTATAAAACAATAAAATAAACGAGAAAACTCTTTCTTTTTTTAGTTTTGTAACTCTTTATTGTTGTAGCATGATGCATGCGATATTGTGTTTTATGTATAATTCACACTTCAGTTGTTGTGCACCTTTTGCAATTAGTGGCAGCTAAGGGTAGCAGGTCGGTTGGTTGCCTGTCAGATTTTGATAATGCTTCTAAGGTCGATTATCTAAAATCTTGGGGGGGCTGTGACGCACCCCAGTGCTGGGCAACGCAACCTGATTGTACTCCTTGGTACTCCACTGTACCGCCCGTGATCTGGCTACCGTCAGCCGCTATGTATATTGAGTGTGACAACTTATAACTATGTTCTTTGTATCTCTGCAAAGGTCTCGTCATGTGCTAACCAGTGGTGGGTTTTGTTTTAAGCCATGTCGAGACCTTCCATTTAATATGTAGTATCAATAGAGAAGTTGATAGATAGGATAATGGGAATTCAGAGAGAGAGAGTGAGTTGGGCTTCAGAGCAAGAGGGTAGCAACACGCCGCGCTGCCGGCCGGGTGGTTGCCAGACGTATGGACTGGTTGGCAGCCTTGCCCTTATAGCTAGGCGCGATAGGGTTGGTAGTCCATTGTTGCCTGCCTGGGCTGGGCCCATGTTGTCGTACAGCACACTGCCTGGAGGTTGGCTGTGTGTTCCTGGACTAGGTTGCCTAGAACCTTTGAGATTCTAACATCCCTTGCTCTCTCTCCCCACTTCTCACGGTTGCACTCTTTCTCTCTGACGACATTACTCTCATTTCATTCTTCTCTCTATTTAAATGCATAACCTTCCCTTGAGGTCCTAAAGGAGTTTCAGCACTCACCTCTCGTATTACTCTTAGGACAAGCATATATTTACATGTATTAGATTTAAGGGGTTAATGTGAACAGCGATCTTCTTGATGAGGATAGTTGGTGAACGTTCTACATGTTCACGAGTTATATGCCCTGCTCATCATCCCATTTGTGACTAGACTGGTGCCATGTGTAAGAGCCCGACCATGCCCAGGAGTTGTCTGTAGAGGGACGAGGACTTAGCCTTGATTTGCATACCGAGCCAGGAGCGAGTGTAGCACCCGAGACTACAGCTCGCTCGTAGTGCCGGTATAGTAGAGTAACGTAATTTATCTGTCCTTGTGTTCTCTACAGTCTTCTCCTGGGTTCTCGCTTTCGGTGCTGGGACTCGTTGTTCCTGTGACTTGGCCTGCTAGCTAGAACACATGGGGATGATGAGTGGGATATATCTTTATTTTACTATGCATTGCAGCTCTCTTTAAGTATATATCTATAACACTTTACAATACACATTACTCACACACAAGACAACACTATTAATACTTTCATGTATCAATTAACTGCACTGTCGTTTTGCTGCTGTGTCCGGAGTTCTGTTGCGTAGGGCGCATACGGACTCGGAGGGGAGACAGAGTGAGAGAAGCGAAGTAGCCTATGCGGTAGTAGGCTACCGGCGCAGTACTGTTGCCTGCAACCTTTTAGTTATTCCAAGTATAGATTCATTATTATAATAAGTGACTACTGTTTATGTTCCTCCCATGTGTATTATTAGGTATCTACTGGATCATGAACATCTTGTATGCTACATGCTAGTGCATGTTAGTAGGGGACAGTTAGTGTAGTGCACGCGCTTTCAAGTAGGCGTGTACATTTGTCATTTAGCATTTCACTGTCATACCTTTAGCCTGCTTCTATTCTACATTATTAGAGGCTTAATATTAACGTAGTTTCTTGAGTATTGCATTTCTTTAGTAATAACGTAACCTATAAATGTCTGAGGGAGTTTAGCCTCATAGCCTACCCCTGTTGTACACTTTCGCCGAGTTAAGGTACCTCGTTACCGTAGACGATAACTCTGTAGGGCGTTGGTGCTTTTGTTGTCTGGAGCATATAGTATTTGGGACTGGAATCGAGCGTGTCGTTGTCACTTAAGCCATTTCTGTCCTACGATCAAGAATCCCGAATATGTATTGCCGATCCAGCCGTAACAAGGGGTATATAGATGGCAAGGGAATACTATTGAGATACTGATAACCTTTTAATTCCCACAGACCTTTCCTAAGTTGTATACAATTCCCACAGACCTTTCCTAAGTTGTATACAATCGCCTAAAAGACGGGGTATATAGATGGCAAGGAAATACTATTGAAATACTGATAACCTTTTAATTCCCACAGACCTTTCCTAAGTTGTATACAATCGCCTAATGATAGCCAGAATAAACTGCCACAATGTGTCGTAATCCTCAAGTGGTTAATGGGGTTAATAACAGAAGGAGAGTGGAACTTGGTGATTACAACTGGAATTACATTAGGGAAAAAGATAAGCTTAGTGCCAAAAGGCAATGACATTTCGAGAAAGGTATCGTACATACAAAAGCTTACATTTATACCTAGCAGTCTGTGGGCCAAGACCTCAGATTTACTCCATTACAACCACCAGTGATATTTAACTTTTGGTTATTGTATTAGCTACAAGTGTGTAAAACTTTAGTATATATAGATCAGTGTTGTTTCAGAGCTATCTCAGTGTATACCTCCTACCTTACGGAAAGTGGGGGCACAAGTCTTTCAACACGCTCCCACCTCTATTTTGTCCAGCTCTCTAACCCAAGATTGTACCAATTTTCTGTCTTCCTTTTACTCTTTACTCAACAAGTGCGCTTTGAAACTCTCTCCCTCAATCTGTCTTTCCCTCGCCCTATGACCTAAACTGCTTCAAGCTCCGTGTGTCCAGATATTTCGACTGTAACGTAACTTGAGTTTGGCTCTCTTTCTCTCATACAACTTTGGGGGAGACACTTGTTACAGTTAGCTTTGCCTTTTGTGGCTTTCATTTACATAGACAAAAATAATGAAACATACATATATATATATTTAAATGTGGGTAGAGGGGCGAATCAAGCATTTGCATATAAATATATATCCAGTTAATATTAAGGTACGGTGAAATGGACGGTTCTCATATTGGCTATTACAGTTAAGATAATGAGAACAGGGAATATAGAACGATGGTAGAAGTTAGAAGATTAGTCTATTCTCTACTAGGGAGATGAATAGATAACATTATGTAAATAAGTAGATAAACTTATTTAAATTAATAGATAAACTGATGTAAATAATAGATAAACTGATTTAAATTAATAGATAAACTTATGTAAATAATAGATAAACTGATTTAAATGTATTAATAAGAAAACTAATGTCAATAAATAGATAGACTGATGTATATAAGTATATAAACTTATGTATATATATATATATATATAGATAAACTGATGTCACTAATTACACTGATGGCAATAAATAGATACACTGATATTAATAATTAGATAATCGGATGTCAATACATAGATAAACTAATGTTAACCTAAATGAATAGATACACTGATGTCAAAAAAAATATAAACTGATGTCAATAAATAGAAAACTAGTGTAAATAAATAAATTAATGTGAATAATTAGGTAAACTAGTGTAAATTATTAGACAAACTGGTATAAGTAATTAAGTAAATTGATGGAATAATTAGGTAAACTAGTGAAAATTATTAGACAAACTGGTATAAGTAATTAAGTAAATTGATGGAATAATTAGGTAAACTAGTGTAAATTATTAGACAAACTGGTGTAGATTAATAAACTGATGTAAAGAAATACAAAAGCTATCTATGTATCTATATATTGATCTATCTTCTCATATACTGTATATATAGCCATCTAAATATCCACGACTCTCGCTTTCCTTAAGAGGGGCGACCTGCTTTTGTTCTCTCTTTCTTTGGCTTCTATCCATTAGCCCCATTCAGCCTACTGTTTTAAGACATTTACCCCCATCCAGGTGTCAATATTTTCCTGGCGAACGGTACCGAGCCAGCATATATATATATTTTTGTTTTGACAGCAAGCTAAATTTGTACATTTTTCGATAGAAAAATGTCTCCGGCGAAGCCAGATTTTTCCAAACAAGCATGTCTATGTTATGGATTACAAGGTTTACAACATGGCCACTACTACTAGAAAGTGGTCTTCTTAAACCTTCCTACCAATAGAAGAGCAGTCTAGCGTGCGGGAGGTGGCGGGTAATACTTTGCAGGAGATTAATACCCTGCCGGTGTATGTGCTGGGGGAGGTTGGTAGTTTGTTCCCTAGCCCTCCAGGAAGCCTAACATTACACCCCCTAGACCCCATTTCGGGTTTTAGTTTGTTCCCTAGACCTCCATCAAACTTAAAGTTACACCCCTAGACACTCTTTCAAGATAAATTTGTAAATTTTTCAGTAGAAAAAAGTCCCTGCCGAAGGCCGGCTCCTCTTAAATTACAGGCTCGCTATCGCTTGACAGGATAAAATCGACACCTAAATGACACGATAGGTCTTAACATTGACATCAATGGGGCGAAAGTTCTTAAACTCGCCAAACTAATGGGGCAAACGCCTAAAATCTCAAACGCAATGGGGCTAAACATGAGGGAGAAAGGGGTCCAGAAAGAAATCCCTGGAGTGTAAATCTCCCTTTAATACCCAGCCGGTGTTCTGGGGGGCCTCGTTCTCACACTAACACAAAACTCACACCGATATATGACCCCACTCTAACCTCACTATTACCGGGGGGCGCTCGCAATATTATATGGCCTCGCTGTTTTGGAAATCACTATACTCCGTTCATTCTAGGTTGGGCAGAACTCGTAAACTCTAACCTCTGTAACTCAAACAGGGCTAGAGCAAATGAGCTGTCAATTTCCACACCTATTCCCTGGCAAAGTCTTCCTATTTGGCAGAAAAATGAGCTCGATTACTCTAGTTCTGTTTGAGTTACAGAGGTTAGAGGTTACGATTTGTGCCAAACCTAGGATGCACAGACTATAACACAAAACTCACACCGATATATGGCCCCACACTAACCTCACTATTACCGGGAGGCGCTCGCAATATTGTTATGGCCTCGACGTTTCGGAAATCACTACATTATCGGGATCGTCAACACAATACATTAATATTTGATATCAATATGTTTTTCGCCAGCTTTGTCTGTGTTCATTCTCCCTAAGCATCGATTATTTTAACTCCTTCACCCCAGATCAACAGAGATGGAAAAACAACTACATTTTACGAAAAGTCTGAATATTGTCAAAGAAATGGGATGAACGGTCTTAAATTCAGCAAACTAATGGGCTGAAATAAGAAAACTAGTAGGGAAAATGATGAGGGAGAAGGGGGCCAGAAAAAACGAACCATCCTCCCTTAATTCTTTCAGTATTTGGAGCACTTTGCATTATATTCTGGCTACCATTAGATGATTTTAGACAGTTTACTAGGAACCTGTGGAAGTTTAAAAACATAATATGATAGTGTGTAATTGTGTATCCCTTTAATTTCGAAACGGCATACACAAAGTTAACTGTCTTGCTAGCGTAATGCATAAGTGCGCGGAGTTTCGGTGTGAGTATCCTAGGTTCGAGTCCTTGGACAGCCACATGTATTTGTTGAGTTCATTAATTGAGTTTAGAAGTGAAGTTGGTTGGTGAAACAAAATATATAATAATAAAGACAACATATGGACAATTTGTGGTAATGGGGAAATATAAGCGACTAATAAAAGGTAAAGACAGTATGTGGCCAGAATATAGGAAAGAAATGCGTCCGAATACTGAGGTGGTTAACCCCTTCTGTACCGATGACGTCCTTTTCACCATATTCTGGCAACTATTAGACGATTTTGTTCAGCTTAGGAAGGGCCTCTAGCAATAATAAGGCTTCAACCTATCTCAACCAACCCTTTTAACTACCACAGATCCTGCCTAAGCTGCGTACTATCGTCTAAATAATAGCTAGAAGAAGACATAACACACGTCGCTGATACTCAAAGGGTTAAGGGGGAGGTGCTTAGTTTTAGGTCTATTTATTTACTTGTTTATCTATTTTATAGTGACCTCATTATACCTCCATCAAGCCTTAAAAATCACCCCATAGACTCTCCTTCAAGATAAATTTGTAATTTTTTCGGCAGAAAAATTTCCTGGCCCAAGGCCGATTCCTCCTAGAATTACAGGCTTGCTATCGCTTGCCAGGAATATAATAGACACCTAAATGCCACGAAATTCTTTATATTGACAAATAAATGGGGTAAAAGATCTTAAAATCACCAAACTAATAGAACGAACGTCTTAAAATCCCAATGGTAACTGGACTAAACATGAGAAAAAACAACTACCTCGCCCTTAAGAGCAATATATGGCGGTATGTTTCGACACCTTTTTACCCCAGTCCGCCCTCAACTTTATGCCCGACTGCAGCAACATACGTCAGCGGGCGAGCTTGTTGACACGACGACCCAACGTATCTGAATTTCCCTGGGGAGTTTTTTGGTCGCTGGTTTTCATCGCCCTCCCCCCCCCCCCCCCCCTCTCCCATAGCTTCACGATTGCTGGCGGGGTCAATCTAAAAGCGTTTTATTTGCCACCTGATTGCGTTAGATGATAGCCTATTGTTAGATGGAATCTTTCCTTAATCCTATGACTTAAACTGCTTTAATCTTCGCGTGTCCATTAATTTTGACCCCAACGCCCCTTGAATTTGGCTCTCTGTCACTCTTTTGGCTTTGAGGGAGACACTCTTTACAGGCAGCCGTCTTTTTGTTTCCTTCATACACATAGAAAAAAAAAAAAAAGGTGTCACTGAATGCGAGAAGTACTCACTTTTTATATTTTTGTCCTCCTCAGAATGATACGCCTTTCCTTATCTGAAAAAAATAACTTAATGTTAAGGGGAGATTTCCACTTGAGGGATTTTTATCTTGACTCCTTTCTCCCTCATGTTTAGGCCCATTACTTTTCTAATTTTAAGACGTTTGCCGCATTATTTTGACGATTTTAAGAACCTTCGACCCATTTCTGTCAATTTTAAGACCTTTCGTGTCATTTAGGTGTCGATTTTATCCTGGCGAGCGATAGCGAGCTTGTAATTTAAGAGGAACCGGCTTTCAGCAGGGAAATTTTTCTACCGAAAAATTTACAAATTTATCTTGACAGGGGCTCAAAGGGGTGTAATCTTAAGCTTGATGGATATCCAGAGACCAAACTAAAAACCTCCCCTTAAGCACAGTACAAATGACTACAACCCCTTTATTACATAACGGACGAACTTCCTCATACAGTATTTTTGCTTACATTGTCTAAATAATATTATAAAGGAATAGAAGTTATATCAAATGTTATTTCAAGAGTGCCAGGTGCTATACTGTACTTACTCGATATTCTATTGATTCAATGGGTTTCACATTGCGTTAGGGTAGGTTAGTGTATGTTAAACTGCATTAGGTTATATTCTGAAGGAGACAAACACTAAAATAACACACACACACAACACACACACACACACTGACTCCACCAACACCACCTAAACGAAAATACAAAACCCTCCGTCAACAAAACATCCTCTGCTTTTCATAAACAGCGAACCTGCCCACTCCCCCAACATCCCCCTACTGCCCTCCCCCTTGCGTGAATACCTCCTCCCCTTCCCCAGCTTCCCCTCCACCATTTCCCCCCGAACCCACCATCTCTCCAACAAAACCCCCTTACTGCCCTCCCCCTTGAGTGAATACCTCCTCCCCCTCCCCTTCCCCCCCCGACCCCACCATCTCCCCAACAAAGCCCCCCTACCCCCTACTGCCCTCCTACTTGTTTGAATACCTCCTCCCCGTCCTCTTTCCCGGCCCCATCCTCTCTTCAACAACCCCCCCCCATCCCCCTACTGCCCTTCCCCTTGTGTGAATCCCCACTCCTCCCTCTTCAGCTCCCCCTCCACCCTTTCCCCACCATCTCCACAACAAAGTTCTCCCATTCCCTACTGCCCTCCCCCTTGTGTGAATCCCACCTCCTCCCTCTCCAGCTCCCCCTCCACCCTTTATCCACGACCCCACCATTTCCCCAACGACCCCTCCATCCCCCCACTGCCCTCCTCCTTGCTTGAATAACACCTCCCCCTCCCCTTCCACACTTTCCCCCAACCCCACCATCTCCCTAACAAAACCCCCCTACCCCCCTACTGCCCTCCCCCTTGAGTGAATACCTCCTCCATCTCCCCTTCCCCGCTCCCCCTTACCATTTCCCCACGACCCCACCATCTCCCTAACAAAACCCCCTACCCCCCTCTCCCTTGAGTGAATACCTCCTCCATCTCCCCTTCCCCGCTCCCCCTCTACCCTTTCCCCACGACCCCACCATCTCCCCAACAACACCCCTACCCCCCCTCTCCCTTGAGTGAATACCTCTTCCATCTCCCCTTCCCCCCTCCCCCTCCACCCTTTCCCCCCCATCTCCCCCAACAAAGCCCTCCCATTCCCTACTGCCTTCCCCCTTGTGTGAATCCCCCCTCCTCCCTCTCCAGCTCCCCTTCACCCTTTCCCCCGACCCCACCCTCTCCCCAACAAAACAAACACAAACACACACCCCAATTTCTTCACCCGTGCTCCGGTGTATAAGTGTTAAGCGACCATTTCCTTGATGAGGTCATTGTAGTCCTGTCTGCCTCTTGTCCGGGACCACAACAACAACAACAACAACAATAACAACAACAATAACATAAAAAACGAGTGGGATGTGTGCCTGCATTGTTTTGTGTTGTGTTGTGTTGTGATGTGTGCGTGTGTGTGTGTGTGTGTGTGTGTGTGTGTGTGTGTGTGTTGTTTGTGTACATTTGTGTGCTTGAGGTTTATATTGTGTGGTACATTGTAAGCGAGTGTATTTTTACATGTAGGCCTATCTAGTGTTTTTTATTTTTCTATGTGGATGAGGGAGACAAAAGGCAAAACTGCCTGTGACAAGTGTCTCCCCCAGAGTTGAAAGAGTGACAGGGCCAAAATCAAGGAATGGTCAAGCCAAAATATCTGGACACACGGAGTTTGAAGCAATTAAAGTCATAGGATGAAGGAAAGATGGATTCAGAGAGAGTTCCAGAGCTCAGCTGTTGAATAGAAGAAAGATTGGGAGTATAATTTCACTCCTGGGTTGGAGAGTTGCACATAGGTGTGGAATTGTGTTGCAAAACGGGTGCTACTTACCATACGTAGAGGAGGTGGTATACACTGAAAGAGCTCTGAGGAACACTGATTATTTTAATTGTGATAGAACAGCGAGAAAGATGTAACATTGCGGCGAAGAGAGATAGATTGAAGAGAATCGGTGAGGGGACGTGAGTTAATGAGACAAAAGTTTTTTTTCTTCTACTTTGTCTCTAAGTGCTGTGTGAGAGGATCCTCCCCACACATGCGAAGACTACTCAATACATGGATGCACTGTGCACCTATACAGAACAAGAAGCTGTGCAGGGGTAAAGAACCCCCTGAGGTGGTTGACCACACACAGCTTCTAGGAAGCCATTTTAGAAAGAGTGGTAATATGGTCTTTCCATGAGAGATCAGAAGAAAAAGAGACACCGAGAATACTGAGAGAAGATGAAGGGTTTATTTGTGTATTGTTGAAGGATAAGGGATAGTCCTTTGGGAGTTCGGGTAGATAAATGAATAAATTGGGTTTTGCAAGCATTGACAGCAATACAATTTTCTCAGCCCCAATTGGATAAGGTTGTTAGATCAGAAGATAAGTGTTCTATGGCTTCATCACATTAATTTTTGAGTGATTGCTTGCTGGGGTGTTCTACAAAACTAGTTGAATAGTGCAAGGTATAGTCGTCAGCAAATGAGTGGATAGGACTGGAGGTACAGTTGAGAAGATTATTTATGAATATTAGAAAGAGAATTGGAGATAGGACAGAACCCTGAGGAACACAGGAGTTGATAGTATGAGGAAGTGAACGATGGCCGTCCACAACCGCAGCTATGGCATGGACATTAGAAAGGAAATTAGAGATAAAGGCACAGATGGAGGGATAGAAACCGAATGAGGGTTGTTTAGAAATTAGAGATGTATGCCAGACTCAATCGAAGGTCTTCAAATATGTCCAGTGCAATATAAAAGGTTTCACCGAAGTCCCAGATGGAAGCTGACCAATAGTCAGTAAGATATGAAAGAAGATCACCAGGAGAGCGACCCCTAAGGAAGCCATACTGGCGATCTGAGAGTAGAATGTGAGAAGAAAAATGCTTAAGAAATTTTGAAGTAAGAATAGTTTCAAAAACTGTGGAGATGCAAGAAATGAGAGGAATTGGATAACAGTTGGAAGGTTGAGAGGTCACCCTTCTTTGGGACAAGTTGAATGAAAGCAAACTTCCAGCAAGAAGGGAAGACGTTAGAGGAGAGACAGAGACGGAAGAGTTTGCCTATGCAGGGAGCCATCACGGAAGCACAGATTTTGAGTACAACAGGAGGAACACCACCCGGACCGTACACCTTCTTAGTATTAAGCCCAGAGATGGTAGAAAGTACATCCTTAGAAGAGAGTTCAGTTTTGTCAGAGGAAGAGGTGATGGTTGTGCCATCAGAGTGGAAAAAAGGAGGGAGAGACGTGGAAGAAAAATTGTTGGAGAGGTTTTTGGCTAGATGCCAGAAAGCTTGAGAAGAGCTAGAGTTCAATAATTCAGTGCATTCAGTGCAGTGGCTTTGAAACTAGGATAGAGATAGCAGAAGGGTTTGCTGTCAGTAGTCCCAGACAACTGAGTTCCCCAAACACAACAAAGATCCAACGCTGCCCTCCTCACACCGCCCCATCACACTCCTTTGCACACCCTCCAAAGTCTCAGAACGGCACGTACTAGTACTGACCACACACATTCTACCCCAAGCTCCAACACAACATGGCTTCAGGCCACTACACTCCACAAACACTCTTTTTCCAGACCTTACACAAAGAGCTTTTGACGGCATCAACTCAGCCAGACCACCACAGAAATCACTACTTGCCACACTCGAAATTAGTAATGGCTTCGATGCCATCCCCCGCCACAACATAACAAACAAAATGTACAACACAAACATGCACAACAATACCAAAAAGGTGGCTGGCCAACTACCTAGCAGGCAGATGTGCACAAGTGTAATTTGCCGGTCAGTCATCTAACATCAGAAACTTCACAAACAGTGTCCCACAATGAACCGTTCTGCCACCCGCACCCTTCAATCTATACATGCATAATATACCCATACGCCACTCACCCCAAATATACATAGCTTCCTATACAGATGACATAGCACTCACATGCACACACCAAGACCCAGACAGAGCAACACTTCTCCTTCAACCCTATCTCAACACACTACATGACTGGTGCACTACAAACAGACTAAAATTAGCCCCAGCCAAATCCACTGCAACCCTCATCACAAGCTGAACAGTCAGTATACAAAAACACCACGAACCACACCATAAACAACACCCCCAACACACACACAAACCTACACAACATCCTAGGAGTAACATATGATACTCTAATGACATTCAAGCTACATATCACAAACATAAAACATATACTGACACCCAGACTTAACGCCCTCAGGTCACTTGCCCACAAAATTTGGCACAACAAAGAAACTACCACCACAGTATACACACAATACATAGGATCAGTTATGGAATATGCAACCCTGCCTGGGCTTCTAACCTAGCTGAAATGTCACAAGACCTTTCAGACTATTCAAAACAAAGCCCTAAAACTCATCACAGGCTGCGCAGCTACTACACCTACAGATCACCTACATCAAGAAACCAAAGTCAAAGACCACCTGGAGATGAGAGGCGGCACTCAGTTCCTGGCTGCAGCCTCCACAAACCAACACCACCCTGCCACTGCATGGCAGCACACCCACAGACACCAAGGAATATCAAAACAACACCCAGCACATGGTATCATACACAAATACTGTCATATCTCCCTCCCTGCCTCATATCTCATATCTCTCGCCATTCCATCCAATCACTCATAGATAACAGGCACGACCTCCCAAAATCCATCCTTCTGAATCTTCCCTTCCTTGTGAGGACAGAGTCCACCTGGACAAGCTGAGATGTGGGCACCATCCAGCTTTCTGAGCTATCAGAAGAGACTGAATATATCCATCATCGACACCTGACCAGGATGTAACACGGCACCTCATACTATTAAACACATCATAGAAGACTGCATTCTACACAATCACTTATGCCAACAACATAATCTACACTCCTTGAGAGCCCTGTGGGAAAGCCCGATCGTGGTCATGGCCTCCCTTAGGGGCTCGGGGCTGTTCAGCCAGGCAGCTTTGGGAATGGGAATGACAACAACAACAACTACAACAACTGAGTTTCGGTGAGAACGAGAAGATCAAGGTTGGCAGAGGAGAGGTAGTGTTCAACAGAGTAGAAGTTAGAGGAAAGGCCACGAATGTTGCAAAAGTTGATAGTGAGAATTTCAGGTTGCGGTCCAAGACATTTTGATGGGTCGTAGGGTGCGTGTCCAGCCTGTGTGTTGGGGGAATTTATGCGAATCCTTATCACACGCCTATAGTGTGTGTGTGTGAAGGGGCCATTGCAGTTCCGTCTGCCTCTTGCCCGGAACCACAACAACAACAACAACAACATCAACAACAAAACCAAAGGGATGTGTGCCTGCATTATTTTTGTATCGTGTTGTGCCTGTGTGTGTGATTATTGAGTGTGTTGTTTGTGTACATGTGCGTGTATGTGGTTTGTGCTGTGGGTTGTAAGTATGGTGTATGTGTGTTTTAATTTACTGTCGTGTGCCAGTGTGTATTGTGTGTGTGTGTGTGTGTGTGTGTGTGTGTGTGTGTGTGTGTGTGTGTGTGTGTGTGTGTGTGTGTGTGTGGTGTGTGTGTGTGTGTGTGTGTGTGTGTGTGTGTGTGTGTGTGTGTGTGTGTGTGTGTGTGTGTGTGTGTGTGTGTGTGTGTGTGTGTGTGTGTGTGTGTGTGTTTGTGTGTGTGTGAGAGCATCCATTTCGTTGATGAAATCATTGTAGCGCTGTCTACCACTTGTCTGGGGCCACAACACCACTATCAACAATAACAGAAATAAAAATATCAAAACCTAGGTCTTTGTTTTAGTGTATTCTACGTTGTGACTCTTTGCATGTGTGTGTTTTTATAAAATGCCGTGGAATATATGGTTTTCACTAGAACAATGTATGAGCCGGGGTTCATCGACTGGGGGAACTTACTCGTAGAATAGGTACACGAATTTAGTTAATGATACTATACTTACAGGAGCATTAGGTTGGTGTGTAACATAAGACAATAGTTATTAAAACAAAAATCAATGACAATGTAGAAGACTGAATTAAAAGATGATTACATTATGATAGAACCAGTAAGGGACAAAGGTTTTATTTTATTTTTATTTTAGGGGAGGGGGGGGGGGGATGTGAAGTATATGTTTCTATGTCGAGTGGTCCAGGCGGAGGCATTTTTTGGAACCAAATAAATTATATCCTTTTCATCACTGCAGAATGGTCAGATGTGATTTAAAGTGTAGGTATATCAAACGAGAGGTAAGGATAGTAGGGACTAGTAAATGGTTTACTTTACATTACTAGGGATGCCGAAATAGGAATTGATGAATACTATACAATGGTAACAATAGTTCAAATCTTAAACAGCTTTACAGGAGTGGCAGGAAGAGAAGAGTACGTCTCTCTATTTATACTAGGAAGGAAAAGACAGGGACTGTTTTCTTCCTTCATTTTCTCACATTTCGGGCCGTCAGTTCAACAGGAATACTGGTTCTTACGGCAGGAATACTAGTCGCTACCTTCATAGGAATACTAGTTACATACATACATACATACATAAAATTTTAAGACGGAGTGCTCCACACATACGTGCAGTTTCAGTCTCTTGGCCTAATGGCGGCATTCCTGGCAACCCTGTTAAGGACTGCTTCACTTGTCAAATTTTCGGATTTGAGATCGGCACATATAGTCCGATCCCAGGTCTTCCTTGGTGCAGCTCCCTCCATTTTTTCACCCAATTTTGTTCATCCATTCTCTCCACATGTCCATACCATCCCAGTCTACTTGTACGCATCACTTCGCTAATACTCTTTATACCTAAACGTCTCCTCAGCTCAACATTTGTTATTCTATCCTGTAGCCTGGCCCCACACATCCATCTCACCATTATCATCTCATTACGCTCCATTCTGTTGACATCCTCTACTTTAACGGCCCATGTTTCTGAGGCATACGTCATTGCACTTTTAACACATGAAGCATACACCTTTCCCTTCAGGGGGAGTTGCAACCTGAATAGGAATACTAGTCGTTACCTTAATAGGAAAACTGGTTAGGTTGAGCTGGATTTGACATAAGATCCTTCCGTTTGAAATACAGACCGACGAGTTTGGATTACAGACCTTGGAAATATGGAGTGAACTGGCAAACATTTTCAACATTCGATATTCCTCACCTTTTCTGCTATTCCTGCCGGTCTGTCCATTCCCAATAATACACAAATCATCAACAATGAAGACATGCAATATGGCAGAAGGGTATACATCATGGAAGATGGGTCTACATCAAAGCAGATGGGTATGCAATATAGCAAAAGCATATACAACATGGTGTCAGAGTATACAAGATATCGTCAGGGTATAAAAGACGGTGGCAGGGTATAAAAGATGGCGTCAAGGTATAAAAGATAGTGGCCAGGTATACAAAATGTCGATGGGGTCCACCAGTTGGGTTTAATTCCCCTTGAGATGTGGTAGGGCCAACAAACCAACTATGTCTATTGTCCCTCCACCAACAACGACAGTCTCCCTCCCCGGCCCTGGAGAGATGGCTTTCCCTTTTCACCCATTAGAAACTGCTGTCAAGAGTGGCCGGGAGCTGAAGGGAGACACCAGAGACCCTTTTAATGGAAACTCTGCCAGTGTGTATATACAGTGTATATATATATACTGTATATATCTCAAATACACGCGGGCTACAAAATGTTTCATACTCCCAGCCGGACATGTTTCCTAGTTCCTATTAAAGCAAGAGCAACATGTCTACCTGGGGCGGTGTGTGTAGGGTAAAGGCCAACCACCATGTTATCTATATTATGGGTACATACAATAGGTCGGTAAACTCTTGGCAGATCCAGGTATATTAGGTGCACTCGGACAATATATAGTATGTGAATAATGCTAAGGGGGTAGTACTAGCTTTTTATGGATCCTCTCTTTTCCTTCGTGTTTAGCATATTAGTTTTGAGGTATTAAGACGTTCGTTCCATTAGTTTGATGATTTTGAGATCTTTCGCCTCATTTCGTTGTAAATATTAAGATCTTTCGTGCCATTTAGGTGTCAATTTTTTCCTGACGAGCGATAGCGAGTCTGCAATTTTTATAAGGAACCGGCCTTTGGCCGGGAAATTTTTCTATCGAAAAATGTACAATTTAACTTGAAAGAGGTTCTAGGTTTATTTTTTAAAGCTTGATGGGGGTCTAGCGAAGAAACTCAAAAATATATAAATACACAAATATATATACTTACTGTATATATACAACAAAAAAATCACTACCCCCTTAAGGGTACAGTAGCCTATTCATTATATTAGAA
The DNA here is from genome assembly GCA_032716605.1 of Paralithodes platypus. Lineage (NCBI taxonomy): Eukaryota > Metazoa > Arthropoda > Malacostraca > Decapoda > Lithodidae > Paralithodes > Paralithodes platypus. Next base: position 76,376,455 of record CM064575.1, on the reverse strand, counting down.
TGATTAAGAATTTGTGTATGTTTACTGTTGATGAACATACAGTAGCTATTAGTAGCTATTAGTAGCTCTCTCTCTCTCTCTCTCTCTCTCTCTCTCTCTCTCTCTCTCTCTCTCTCTCTCTCTCTCTCTCTCTCTCTCTCTCTCTCTCTCTCTCTCTCTCTCTCTCTCTCTCTCTCTCTCTCTCTCTCTCTCTCCTCTGTCTCTCTCTCTCTCTCTCTCTCTCTCTCTCTCCTCTCTCTCTCTCTCTCTCTCTCTCCTCTCTCTCTCTCTCTCTCTCTCTCTCTCCTCTCGCTCTCTCTCTCTCTCTCTCTCTCTCTCTCTCTCTCTCTCTCTCTCTCTCTCTCTCTCTCTCTCTCTCTCTCTCTCTCAAACGTAGTAAGTACTTCACTATCGTCCAATCTAATTACACGCGGGGAAACGGTTTGCAAAATTATTGGTAAATCTTTTAACTCACACGAATCTAAGAATTTCTTCTTCAATCGAGTTGTCAACTTGTGGAATGGGCTTCCCCGAAACGTTATAGACTGCATCACCGTTGATTCATTTAAACTCCGCCTAGACAAATATCTCGCATCAAACCCGCGACTGACTGCGTTTGTAAATGAATAACTTTATTTTATCCCCCCCTCAGTTACTAACCCATCTGTCCCCTACTAACTTCCTAATCCTGCCACGGACATTAGTTCCAGGGCAGTAATTCCCTTTCCAATGTTCCCTTACCCACTCTAAACCACTGTTTGGACACTTGATCCTCAGTGTTTTGGAGGACAAGCAACCTAGAAGGGTCACTAGATCTGTTGTTGCTTGTACTCCTTTGTACTCGTACTCGTACTCTCTCTCTCTCTCTCTCTCTCTCTCTCTCTCTCTCTCTCTCTCTCTCTCTCTCTCTCTCTCTCTCTCTCTCTCTCTCTCTCTCTCTCTCTCTCTCTCTCTCTCTCTCTCGCTCTCTCTCTCTCTCTCTCTCTCTCTCTCTCTCTCCTCTCTCTCTCTCTCTCTCTCTCTCTCTCTCTCTCTCTCTCTCTCTCTCTCTCTCTCTCAAAAAGTAGACTTTGCTCTCCAGTGATACAAACAATATTTTCATTTACTTTTGTAATTAATATTTGAATTGTATTCTAGGTCAGTACACATCTAATATTATCGTTTATCTTTAGTGCAAATTAATCAGAAACAATTAGATTACCACTGAAACCTTACTAATAAGAAATGTGTATTTCCAGGAGTAGGAACGGTGTTGGTAAAGGAGCTCTTTATGGAGACTCCTACAAATATCAACCTAATGCCAGAGAACAATAAAGGCTAAACAAGACTCAAACTATGCACTGCGGAGGAGGAAAGAGGGTAGTTTAGCAAGAGACACAGGCAAATCAACTTTAGATCACCATGAAAAGATAGGATTTTATTATCAAAGCTTATACATGGTTGTCAACAACTCTAAATATACCGATAATCATGAGCGAAATGCTTTACCCAAAAAATTGCCTCGATGAAAAATAATTGCTTCTAATATATATATCAGGCATGTCCTATCTACCAATTCGCTTAAGGGGGGTCACCTGCCTTTTTTTTTTCTCTCCTTTTCTCTCTTTCTCTGATTTGTATCCATTTGGCCCCATTCAGCCAACTGTTTTAAGGGGAGGCTGACCTTTAATGTGTTTCTGGCATTATACCATTTTTTAAGACGTTTATCCCCATCCAGGTGTCGAATTTTTCCTGGCGAGCGATAGTGAGCCAGCATTGTATGAAGAAATCCGGCTTCGCCGGAGATTTTCTATCAACAAATGTAGAAATTTAGCTTGCTGTCAAAACCAAATAGTATATATGCTGGCTCGCTCCTGCTCGCCAGGAAAATATTGACACCTGTATAGGGGTAAACGTCTTAAAACAGTAGGCTGAATGGGGCCGAATGGATACAAACCAAAGAAAGAGGGAGAGAAAGAGAATAAAATGCGAGGTGGGCTCCCTTAACTGCATCAATATATGTTATAATCTGCGATGTTTTCTGTCTGGCTACTGGTTAATTAGTATCATAATGAACCAATCCATGTCTTACCTACTGTATGTGCAATTGATTATAGCAAAATTAATGAATCGTGATCAATATAGTAAGTATCCCACCAACTCAATATTACCTGTGACTCAAGTTTGAGGGAAGTCATCCACAGATCAACGCATTGTCACAACAGAGTAATAAATTTAAATGATATGATTTTAATCCTTATGTTAATCTAACATGTCTCTAGTTTGTTGGTTGTTAACAAAAGATATTTGTTATATAATTAATTATATGTATGTAATGAGTTTACTAATACCAATAAAGTAGTTGAAGAGAGAGAGAGAGAGAGAGAGAGAGAGAGAGAGAGAGAGAGAGAGAGAGAGAGAGAGAGAGTGTGTGTATGTGTGTGAGAGTGAGAGACTTATATGTCTACATGCCCTCATGCTGGTTCCATGTCATCTCAACCAGTAGACCATTTCAACCAGTAGCTCTCAACCAGTGCCAAATTAACCCAGACCACCAACCAAACCAGTGCCAAAATATAGTACTAACCTAACCTAACCTAACCGTATTGATTGATTTGGTACTGGTTGAGAGTTACTGGTTGAAATGGTCTACTGGTTGAGTTGACCGGTCACCCCTCATGCTATATGCAGTATAATTATGAACTATGAGTTATTTATACTGTATGTTTAATTGTTTATCTACTGTAAACACACAACACTTTATATATCATAAATAGGAGTACCCGTAGCATCATTAAGGGGAGACGGACGTTTTTTTTTTTTTTTTTTGTTTTTTTTTGGTCTATTAATTTATTTATTTCTGTATTTTTAGTTTTATCGCTAAGCCTCCATCAAGCTTAGAAAAACACCCCCTAGATCCCCCTTCAAGATAAATTTGTACTTGTTTTGGTAGACAAATTTCAGGCTCGCTTTCGCTCGCCAGGAAATAATCGACACCTATATAGCACGAAAGGTCTTAAAACTGACAACAAAGTGGGGCGAAAGATGTTAAAATCGCCTAACTAATGGGCCGAACGTCTTATAATCTCAAAACAAATGGGGCTTAACACTAGGGAGAAAGGGGGTCCAGAAAAACGGACTGTCTCGCCTTAACATACTATAATGACCAAGTGTCTGTCGTTGCATTTATCAACCTCCATGATTGATATTACCTGACACCCTCTCCCCCCCCTCTCCCTCTCCACCCAACCCCCACCCCAATTACCTGACACCCTCTCCCTCTCCCCCCCACCCCCATCCCAATCGACCACTTGCAATTTTCGTTCTATAAGGAAGTTGGAGCCGTGAACATCGATATTAAACAGAAATACAATAATAATATAAGTTTCTGATGGATAAATGGTATGTTAAATTGGGTTTTAGGTATTTATAAATGTACTACCACCGTATTTTAGCTGTAAATTCTGTTAATTAAATATAGTTGTCTACAGCTCCAACTTCCTTATAGAACGAAACTCGCAAGTCGGCAATTTCCCCTACATCCCATTACCCAAACACCAACACCCTTTCTCTCTCCTCTCCTTAGGCATTATTTTTGGGGAACTCGGCAACTGTTTTGAAGTGACAACTTAGCGCGTCTGGTGGTTCAAGTGGGGACCATGTACACATGAACTCACATACCCTGTTGCCAAATTAACTGAACTCCAAGACTGAAATAGTCTAAGGTAGCCCATGCTGAATATTCTCTTAGTGTAGTGCACATCATAAGACACTATATCTGGTCCAATATGAACCAATGAATTGATCATACAGGCCGTGGGAGGGTCATCATAGGAGCTATGGACGTATCTTCAGTCTTTTCTTCTCATGATGCATTATCCTTCGTCACTTCAACACAAAATAGATAGCCAGTTCAGCCTCGGCAGTGTCTGCTTCAAGCTCAAGAATCATCTTAAGCTTCTAAAGGTCGTAGGGTACTATTACGGTGGTGGTGTTGTAAGTGCGGGCGAAACGATGGTGGGGCGGGAACTGAGGCGGAACACCTGCCAGGTGTTCCATATATATTTCCTTCGAGGAACGTCGCAACAAGCGCGAAGCTGGGTCGCATCGGCCTCTGAGCGATACCGCAAAGACATCTGTGTATGTCATTACAGGTGCAGAGTATGTCACAGAGAACACAAGGCTATTATTTGAATGTTGCAATAGTCGCAACAGGGTCTCTGCAGGTCGTAACTCTGCCACAACAATATCATAACTAACGCGCAACCGACGGCCTGCGGAATGTGCTGCATGCCCTGCCTGACCCGCTACTTAAATATGTTGCCGCACGTAGTGTCATTTTGATCCCCAACAAACATCCTTTTTAGGTCGGGGGCAAGCACAGCAGCACATCGCATAGGTGTGACGGGGGCTTAAAAGACTATACAATTGCTTGAACTTTCGATCAGCAACTAATGCAGAAGGCAAGCACTGGAGGTGCTCAAGTTCAAGATAGACAGATAACCAGAGCATAAGAAGAACTACTGCAGAAGATGATAGACAAATGTGGTTAAAGACATAATACCAGAGTGGGACCCAAGTTAATCAATGCTTCGCCGAGAAAGGCCTCTTTAGAAGCCATTCTTGGCGAAACGTTGAATCAACTTGGATCCCACTCTGCTACTATGTCTTTACCCACTACTGTGTCAGCCTATGCTGGTTTTTTCACGATAGAAAAATGGTCAAGATAATATATATACCTAAAGGGGCCTATATTGAATCACTTCTTGCTTGGTGTATAACTGTATATCCTATCTGCGCACCAACTTTCTTGAATATCGTATTATAACTGTTTGATATATCTTGTTATCACCAAATAGTCATATTACGAAGTGTTATGGTGTATTGGAAAGAAGTGTGGTGTGCTTGTTTAATGTGGTGAAATGAATATGAGGAGGATGTGTTTGTGAGAGCTAGCTGGATGTAAGCTCTGTATAAGTGAGACACACTTTTGAAGAGCCAAATGAACGGGGTGAACTTGCCAGATTTCCGCGACACTCGCTAAGCAGGTCATTTTGCTGCGTTTACGACAGTCCACAACAAGACCAAATTCAATTTTCAATATAGTATTCCTCGGTCGACAACATATACTGTACTCACATGCAGTTTTATCTAATTGCTCAGATGGCACAAATGGACGAAGAGGTGCTACAAGTACAACCTTTGAACTCCATGGACGAAGAGGTGCTACAAGTACAACCTTTGAACTCCATGGACGAAGAGGTGCTACAAGTACAACCTTTGAACTCCATGGACGAAGAGGTGCTACAAGTACAACCTTTGAACTCCATGGACGAAGAGGTGCTACAAGTACAACCTTTGAACTCCATGGACGAAGAGGTGCTACAAGTACAACCTTTGAACTCCATGGACGAAGAGGTGCTACAAGTACAACCTTTGAACTCCATGGACGAAGAGGTGCTACAAGTACAACCTTTGAACTCCATGCGTGCACACAGGTGCGTTTTCTAGAACGATAGGGAGCTTTAAGATAAAATTAGATAGGCATATGGACGAGATGGGTTGGGTGTGAGGGGGATCTGCCGGGTGTTGGCAAATCGGCGCTCAGCAGATCCCCGTAATCTGGTGTTAATACCTGACCGTTTTGGTGGGGTCAGTGCTCAAGGTATTAGTGAGTTGGGCCTATAATCGGGCCTTGTAATTGGTGTAGGGTGTGACAGGGATCTGCCTTGTGTGGGCCGATCGGCTTTTTGCAGACTCCCATTTTCTTATGTTCTTACGTTCTTATGTCTGTGATGGCTAAATGGCTACACGACAACGCACCGCGAGATTATCTAAAATGGGACGTAACGAAATCGGGATGTAGCGGAATCGGGATGTAGCTAATTAATCCAATAATAAATTATAAATATATCCTGATTAGAAGTAAAACACAACAGGAAATATTTGCGTATACAATCTTCCAGTTACGAGTAAGCCTTAAGGGGGGTCACCGGCTTTTTTTTTATCTTTCTCTCCTTTTCTCTCTTTCCCTGGCTTGTATCCATTCTGCCCCATTCAGCCAACTGTTTTAAGACGTTTATCTCCATACAGTATCGCGAGCCAGCATTGTATGGAGAAATCCGGCTTCGCCGGAGAAATGCTTCTATCGAAAAATATACAAATTTAGTTTGCTGTCAAAACAAAAATATATATATGCTGGCTCGCTACCACTCGCCAGGAAATCATTGACACCTGGATGGGAGTAAACGTCTTAAAATAGTAGGCTGAATGGGGCCGAATGGATACAAGCCAAAGAGAGAGGGAGTGAAAGATAAAATAAGCGAGGTGGGCCCCCTTAATGAGTGTGTGTGCATCAACCTGTAGTCCAGTTATCCTCACACTATAATGAAAGGCCCATAAAGGATAATAGTTTCCCAGGCCTGGTGGTTGGTTGGTCTGGAGGGAGAATTTTGCACAACAGCTCTTTGTAATAGACCAATTATCATCTTGTGAGTTTTGGTCTATAAGGATGTTCGGCCTGTAAACATCGATATTAAACGCAAATACAGTACTTGTGTAGGTCTCTGATGATTAATAGTATGTTGAATTGGGTTTTATGTATTATTTAATGTACTAAACCGTATTATAGCTGGTCATTCTGCTAAATATCAATGTCTACAGCTCCAGCTTCCTTATAGAATGAAACTCGCAAGTGGTCAATTATCATCGCGCTAGCCCGGATATGGTAATCTGTGTGGACTAAGAAAAGGGGGCTCATTAACTTTCCACTTATATATTGTATAAATTTCATTCGCACTGACGGAAGGCGACTTAATTCACCTTTAGCAAGAACTTTAATAATACAAACTGCTAAATGTTTAAATCTTTGGTACGGTTACATAATTACTACATGTTCATCCAGCTTGGGACGGTTTAGAGCCATGTTGTTTTTCCCTGTCCTTGTTCTAGAGTTATCTGCCTATGTAAGTTGGTTCATAGATTGCACTGGGTAGCGAGAGTTTCTGCGATGGTTTGGAAAGCTTGATAAATACGAAGACGAACTTCGATTTAGTACCTGTAAAATGAAAACAAAGAAGAAAATAACTGTAAATGTTCAGAATATCAACTTGCGCAGAAGAAAAAGGACACCCAGGACACCAGCTGAAGTAATGGCACCTGGGAGGATCTCCCAAATATGCTAGGGATATTTTTTTCTCCAAGCAGACAATGATCAGACAAACTACCAGGAAGCAGGTACAGTTGGCCTAATAAGTGATGTCTCGGCACCAAGCATATTTTGACCAATAATTGATATCAGCAATATATAAAACTTGATTTAATAGTTTCGAGTGAGATAGACCAGCATGTTCCTACACTTATCAACCCTATGCAACATCTGACAGACATTAATACAGCACAGAGCGAGCCAAACGTAATGACAGCTGAGACATGACTTGTTAGCGCCACCGTACAGCCAACCAGGGCTGCCTTGGAGAATTGACCGCAGCTCAGCCTGGTGATCAAACCTGCAGTAGTGTGGGTCTGAGAAGTTGACGACATAAACAGAAACTACAAGACAGAAAACAACACTACATAGCCACACCCACAGGATATGACAATCCGAGAAGGCTAGGAGTGCCCATAAAATCATCAGTCTTGGGTGGATGGGACTCGTCAGCCTTGGTCGGCTATCCATCTAGGGGAGACAACCTTAACACTTTACGAGCGGCCTAGGCGGTAATTTATATGTACCGCCCAGCGGGGTGGTTTTACCCTAAATAGGGTTGTTTACTTGATAATTTTCATGCCTAAATAAGACCCAGAGCGTAAAACAAGTATCTATCCCTGAAAGGGCATAAACAGAGCTTTCCAATGACACCCCAACCATCCTTGTACGACCACTGGTTTTCTTGCAACGATCGCGCAACACGAGTGCAAAAACCATGTAATTAGGTACTTTCCCTACATAATTCCCTGTGTAGCGAGTGTGAGGGGGGATGGAAGGGTGGTTTTCACTTCAGTTGGCCCACCGCGGTGGTGGGCGGCGGTCATAGCCTTAGTACGCTCCTCACACCGCTCAGCTCTCTCTCTCTGCAACATTACGTGCTGAAAATGGCACACGACATAAGTTGTGAACCGCCACTTAGTCCAAATTTATTTCACACGACATAAGTTGCGCGCCGCCAATAAAGGGTTAAATAATTCCGGGTGGATGGGACTCGTCAATCTTGGACGGTAACCTGTTTAGGAGAGTGAACCATTTATAAAATACTGAAGAGCGGCCCGCTCATCGGTGGCACTTGCAGGTAGCGAACTCTACAATATATACAATAGATGGATAATTCTGGAAAGATGTCAAATGCAATGGTTGCTCAGCGATCACTCATATTGTATCTCATTTGCGTTTGGTAGCCTTCCAAATTAGAGTCCAGGAAACATCAAACGAGAATTTAGGAGGAAATGTAAACATAAAACAGAACTGGCTTGGCGCTAGGTTCACTGTAAACACAATGTACACAACACAAAAGTTACACAAAATTTTGTTTCAATCAGTGATGTGACTAATTTGAACATGTAAGCGGTGGACAAATTATAATATATTTAATCTAATTTTATTTTGACCACACAATGTTGACAGTACATACAACATGGCCGCTGTGCAAACCAAGGTGGTGGAAGTCTACTGTAGTTTGTTCCGTCCTCTCTTTAACGTTATGGATATCGGTCGTTTAATATGTCGCGCTCTACGCTGCCGTCTTTAAGTGCCTCGCATTTATGAGTAGAATATAATTGCCAGCTGTGTTGTGGAATGGATTAACTATTTGATAAGGATTCAGCTTCCTGGGTATACTATAGCAGGCTTTTTGTTGAATACAATTGCAAAGCTTTAGTTAAGTTAATTTAGAATGCAATTAAAGATAAGTCATATTACGAAGTGTACTTGAAAACGAGTGTATTGTTAATCCTATATTTTTCTATGTGTGTGAAGGAGACAAAAGGCAAAGTTGCCTGTGACAAGTGTATCCCCCAAAGTTGAAAGACTGATAGTCGCTATTTTAAAAGGTGTTATGGTGTATTGGAAAGAAGTGTGGTGTGCTTGTTTCGTGTAGTGAAATGAATAGGAGGAGGAGGTGTTTGTGAGAGTTAGCTGGATTACTCTCTGTGTAAGTGAGGCACAAACAGAAACAGTGAGGGAAGCCATATAAATCAAACAGGAGTTCCAGCAACTCGTTATGCCATGCCTATGACGCCTCCCCTTGGTAGCCTATGGACCTGCTCGATTGGTGTTTACAAGGACCCCAATTGATTGATTCTTTTCTAACTGAATATATACTGTAGATAGAATTATGTGAGAATATTTGGTATCTATTTCCAAATTCAATAAATATCTGTTCGACTAATACACAACGTTCTCCATCGTCGAATTTGAGTACCTCTCATAATTATGAGTAGCATTTACTTACCAGTAGAGAAATGGGAATAACCAAGGAGACCAATTTAGCCCTTTGACTACGGGAGGCCTTTCCTCAGCTATTTAAAATTATATCTGGCAATATAACATATATATATATTATATATATATATATATATATATATATATATATATATATATATATATATATACTCGGCTTTAGGAGGCCCTCTTAACTCCCAATCAAGCGAAAAATATAATAGAAATAGACAAATAGATAAACAAATAAACGTTCCCCAGATCCTCTTCAAGGGGGGTCACCGGCTTTATTGATCTTTCTCTTGTTCTCTCTTTCGCTGGCTTGTATCCATTCGGCCCCATTCAGCCAACTCTTTTAAGATGTTTATCCCCATCCAGGTGTCGATTTCTTCCTGGCGAGCGATAGCGAGCCAGCATTGTATGGAGAAATGCGGCTTCGCCGGAGAAATTTTTCTATCGAAAAATGTACAAATTTAGCTTGCTGTCAAAAAAAAATATATACATGCTGGCTCGCTACTGCTCACCAAAAAAATATTGACACCTGGATGGGGTTAAACGTTTTAAAACAGTAGGCTGAATGGGGCCGAATGGATACAATCCAAAGAGAGAGGGAGAGAAAGACAAAACAAAGCGAGGTGGGTTCCCTCAAGGTAAATTTATGTATATATATATTTGTTTTACTTCATCACGAAAATATACACACCCAAATGAGATGACACATATTAACCCCTTCTGTACCGGTGATGTACTTTCCATTACGTGCTGGCTACTGTTAGACGATTATATTCATTTTAAAAAGGGCCTCCAGCAATTAAGAGGCTTCCAACTATCTCACTTAACCCGTTTTACTACCCTAGATCCTTCTTAAACGGCAAAGAATCGTCTAAATAAAGCTAGACAAAAATATAAAGAAGTCGCCGGTACGGAAGGGGTTAACCCCTATAGTACCAAGGACGTCCTTTTCATCGTATTCTGGCAACTAATAGCAATAATAAGGCTTCAAACTATCTCAACCAACCTTTTCAACTACGACAGGTCCTTCCTAAGCTGCATAATATCGTCTAAATATAGCTAGAATAAAATATATAACGTCACTGGTACTCAAAGGGTTAAAATCGCCTAGCTCATTGGGCAAAAAGCCTTAGAGACGCTAAACTAATGGAATGAAACACAAGGTAATTCAAAAAGATCACTCACATAATATATAGGATCTGGACTAAATCGTTTGAAGGTTGATGAAATAATACAAAAAATACCCGTGGTTTGATAATATTTGTGGTCATGATGATTTCGTACAGTTGGCCAAATAAGTCGTGTAGCCGCCGGCATTATGTTTTACTCGCTGTATGCTGTATTAATGACTGTCAGCTGTTGAATAGGGTGTGTATAGATAGGAACATGTTTGTATATCTCACTCGAAACGATGTATTAATGCTTAGATAATGCTGATACCAATTATTGATCGAAATATATTGGTGCTACGATATCACTTATTTGGCCGACTGTACCCTTCACTATCGTCTTTGTACAGCCTAACCTCGAACACATGAGTTGAATTTTATTGCAGGCGGTGAAGTGAAAATAAGCAATTATGGATAAAGAGGTCAGCCAAAATTAAGCTATTAAGTAGGAGTGGCACTTTTCGTATTTACATGATTTTGCCTGGCTGTAGTTAAACTATAATGAAACCCCGCATTTCAAATTTAAAGGTTAGATGGATTTCTATTTTTTTATTTAGTTATTTACTCTTTCTTGGTGAATACATTTGATAAGGATCGACTTTTTTTATTCAAATATTAAATGAAATTAATAAAACAAAAATATAGTCGCTAACATGAAGCTCTTTTCATAGCAGTCTTTTAATATTAAGTATCAGCAGAGAAGTGGTAAACATCCATTTAGATCGAGAGTGCAGCGTAGATTAAGCATCTAAGTTTAATTAATATTAATTACATTAACTGTTGGTAGATTGGTTGAAACTATGTAACTAGTGCTATGAATACATTTATAACATATAACATTCTTAGTTATTATGAATTACAATACTTTAATTGTAATTTTATTAAATTTGTTGTATTGCTTCCGAGTAGTCAACACAATATCAGTTATTTACACAAAATAATATAGAGGTGTTTGTAAGTCCATCCATAAGTGGATCAATAATGCAGTGGAGGCATTATTAGATAGAGCGGCAGAATTGTATAACAAGACATGTACCTGCAAAGTTATTCATCACACACAGTACAATCCACTTTATCCTTTAACCCTTGTTTAGCGGGACCCGACTTAAGTCGGCCTAGAGAACCAAGGACTAAGTGGCGGGGCCCGACTTAAGTCTGTGTGCAATTTTTGAGCAATAATGGCTCTGAGAGAGAGACGAGCGATGGGAGGAGCGTAGGTCGGCTCATGACCGCTCGGCACGGGTCCCGCGCGACTACTGACGTTCCCTCCACACACATCCACACTCACTGCCTCGCTACACAGGGAATTATGTAAGGATATTACCGTATTTTAGGGATATTGCACTCGTCTTGCACGATCGTTGCAAGAAAACGAGTGGTCGTAGAAGGATGGTTCTGGTGCCATTGGAAAGCTCAATTATCGCCCTTTCAGGGATACATAATTGTATTACGCTCTGGCTCTTGTTTATGCATGAACAAGAGCACGGAAACAAGGTAGTTTAGGGTAAAACCATCCGCTTGCCAGGTAGTAGAAGTTACAGACCTAGACGCTCGTGGAGTGTTAACAATGACAAGCTATAATCATACCACATAATTAGTGTTCAGAGCATATGAATAGCTAGTATTACAACCACGCCAGCTTCCACGACACAAGGACATAAGTATACCAGCACCAGAGCATCGGTGGTCCCTTCTCACCCGAAGCTGCCTCCAAAACGACAACCTCACCCTCGAGACGCTTTCAACCGGGCCTTAGGATAAAGCCAGGACCAAACGAGCACTTCTTGTCCTCATGAACGCGGAAGTAGCAACCACAGGAGATATTACCCCAGCCGACCAGAAGCAGATATAAAAAGTATTCAGTATTATCCTCTGCTTTATGGTCAGTTAGGTAGACCCAATGCTACCACCCCCCTAGTGAGGATCGATGCTCACAAAGCTAGGCTCGAAGCTAGCAAAACCCCAGAGGCTCAATGGTTACAAGCTAAGCTTGATGCTAGCAAAACACAAGTGATCCTCGATACTCACCTAACTTGGCTTGATACTATAGTCTATTCACTGTAAGTAGGCGATCAATCATGACCTCTATCGTCTGTAACTCAAAAAGGGCTAGAGCAAAGTGGCTGTACATTTCCACATCTATTCCTTGACTGACTCTTCCCAAATGGTAGAAATATTAGCTGGATTACTCTAGCCCTTTTTGAGTTACAGAGGTTAGAGGTCATGCTTTCTCGCCTACTTACAGCGAATAGACTATAGTAAACCCCCAGTGAGGTTCGAGGCTAACCTATCAGTTAAGGAAGTGGTTCGAGACCTTCCAAGAAAATGACGTCCCCAAAGGACGAGACCTTCTACAGTGCTTAACATTCTTAAAACTCCCAGTAGTGACACCTTAGTTAAATCCCCATTAAAACCTTAGTCATAAGAAAATTGTTGAGTCCTCCCCCTATTTCCCAGAAAATTACTTTATAAATAACTCTGTCTCGTATGTTGATTCCCTACTTGTGTACCTATATGTAAGATCCAACCAGAACCAAAAATTTGATTAAAGAGTATTCCGTCAGTTCTAAAATAACAACTTTAAAGGTTTTCTATGCAAACGCTCATAGCATACGCAATAATTTTTCAGATTTAAAGGAACTAGTGTTTACAGAACAACGGGTGAAATTTGTAGAACTACGACGCAAAGCCAAAAAAGTTAATTAAGCAAAGTAAAAAGACCCTGGAATTACATGTTGCAAATCAAAGTAAAACTAACCCAAAAGAATTCTATAGTTATATAAGAAAGAAAAAAGTAGTTATTTCAATTGTTGGACCGTTAGTCGATAAAAATGGAGAATACACCAAAGACAAAGTACAAATGAGTAATGCCTTCATTATCTTCTTTGCATCAATTTTTACAACAGAAGACCTCAGTGATATCCCTACAGCATCGCCGATTCAGATTGATTATTCTAATGTTCTAAGCAATATCACCATTATAGAGAGATAAGTATTTAAATGTTTATATAAACTCAAGGTATATAAAACGCCTGGACCTGATACAATCTCACCTACAGTTCTGAAGGAGGCTAAGGATGAGCTCTCCAAACCACAGATATTGCTATTCAATAAATCCTTGCAGTCTGGAACTATGCCTGATCAGTGGAAGCTAGCTAACGTAACACCGACATTTAAAAAAGGCAGCAAATCCCTACCCAGTAACTGTCGTTCAATTAGCTTAATCTCAGTTGTATGTAAAATGCTAGAAGCACTCATAAGACACAGACTTGTAAATCACTTAGAGGAAAACAACACTTAAAGATACTCAACACGGCTTTCGTAACAATCGTTCCTGCTTAACAAACCTCTTAGACTTCTTCCATGATATCCTCAACCTCTATGATGAGAGTAAAGCTGTAGATATTATATACCTTGATTTTCAAAAGGCCTTTGACAAATTCCCCACAAAAATTTACTGCTAAAACTCAAGGCGCATGCAATACAAGACAGTGTGTTGAAATGGATAGAAAATTGGCTCAATGACAAAAAGCAAGGAGTATTTTTTTTTTTTTTTTTGTAAAAAGACCTCCGTCTACGTACTGTGAAAAACCTGTTATCCTCCGGCAAATTGTGGGGTTGAGTGAGTGAAGTGGGGGACTAATGTAAGTAGCGGGGTACCCCAGGGATTGGTACTAGGACCAATTATATCTTTCTAATTTACATCAACGACATAGATGAGGGTCTCGCCTGTACAATCTCAAAGTTTGCTGACGATACAAAAATTGCAAATAGTGTACTCTCAAAAAAACAAGTTGACGATATGCAACACAATCTAGATAAGTTTTCATGTTGGGCTCAAATTTGGCAAGTGAATTTCAATGCGGACATATGTAAAGTACTACATATCGGATACCTAAATGAGAAAGCAAACTATTCAATGAATGGCACTCAGCTTAAGGGGGGTGACCTGTTTAACGGGGGTGACCTGTTTTGGTTCTGTCCTTTTCTATCTTTCTCCGGCTTGTATCCATTTGGCCCCATTCAGCCTACTGTTTTAAGACTTGTATCCCCATCCAGGTGTCAATTTTTTACTGGTGAGCGGTAGCGAGCCAGCATATTTTTTATTTTTGTTTGACAGCAGGCTAAATTTGTACATTTTTCGATAGAAAAATTTCTCCGGCGAAGCTGGATTTCTTGATATAATGCTGGCTCGCTATCGCTCGCCAGGAAGAAATCGACACCTAGATGGGGATAAACGTCTTAACATAGTTGGCTGAATGGGGCCGAATGGATACAAGCCAGAGAAAAAGAGAAAAGGACAGAAATAACAAAAAGCAGGTTACCCCCTTAAGAGTAACATTATCGAGTAACCGAAAACCGAGTCAACATTGTTCAGAAGTTGTTAAGAAGGCAAACAAAATAATTGGCTTTATAGGCAGGTCATTGGAGCATAAATCAAAAGAAGTTATCCTAACTCTTTAAAATTCCTTAGTCAGGCCTCTTCTGGAATATTGCGTTCAATCCTGGTGCCCATATTACCAAAAAGATATAGACAAGCTGGAACGAATTCAAGCTGGAACGAATTCAAGCTGGAACGAATTCAAGGTAGAGTTACCAAAATGATACCTAGCGAGCCTAAAGAACAAACCATGCGAGGAGCGTCATAGAGAATTAAATCTATTTCCTTTAACCCAGCACAGATTAAGAAGCGACTTAATTCAAGTGTTCAAAATCATCAAAGGCATCGACAATATGAACTGTAGTAAGTACTTCACTATTGACCAATCTAATTACATGCAGGGAAACGGTTGCAAAATTATTGGTAAATCTTTTAACTCACACAAATCTAAGAATTTCTTCTTCAATCGAGTTGTCAACTTGTGGAATGGGCTTCCCCCGAGACGTTATAGACTGCAGCACCGTTGATTATTTTAAACTTCGCATAGACAAATATCTTGCATCAAACCCACGACTGACTGCGTTTGTAAATTAATAACTTTTGTTTATTCCCCCCTCAAATTCATCAAGGATTATTGCGTATACTGTATATATTACTAACACCTTACTCTCTTTTTCCCAGATATACTTATAACTGTGTTATGTTACTAACCCCTCTGTCCCCTACTAACTTCCTAATTCTGCCAAGGACATTAGTTCCAGGGCAGTAGTTCCCTTTCCAATTTTCCCTAACCCACTCTAAACCACTGTTTGGACACTTGATCCCCAGTGTTTTGGAGGACAAGCAGCCTAGAGAGGGGTCACTAGGACTGCTGTTGCTTAATTTCCTTTGTACTCCTTTGTACCTGTTTAATTCCACTAGGAAAACACAACACAATTCTATCCTTGCTATCCCTTAATAAATATTATTTTAGTTATTGTTGGACACTCTGGACGCAACACAATTAAAGGTATTTAAAAGCAAGAAATTAATATTTACACCACAACACTGTAGGTCACACTATTCCTCTAAATTGACTTCTAGATAATTAGTTACCCATCCTAAGCGGTCGAAATCGTAATTCGGGTGTCAAAGAAAACGAGGTAACTCCCTTCTCTTGGTTCAGGCGCACGGGCAGACTAATTGAATTTTGTCAATATTCAGTCTACGTTAATTAAGTTTCTGTGTACCAGCTAAATAATTTCCTTGAGATATGATTGTGTAACTTTGTTCATAATACTATTGGTTTAACTAGTACACATATTTGTCAGATTCTAAGAACTCATATAATTGTTAATTTCCATACCCGCTCATACCCAAGATTCAATGTATTATATTAGTCCGAGTCTAAGCACTCGCATACCTATTTATTTCTGTACTTGCTTAGAGTAGGGATTTGTGTATTCAAGCTACTGTTTATTAACCCTTTCAAGCTCTAATACGCGTTTCTGTTCTGTTTTCTGGTTACTATTAGAAGATTTTATTCAGATTAGTAACGGTATATGGAAGTCAAAGGGTTAATTGAGATAGTATTTACACTTTTCATACCCACAGATACTGCCTAAGCTGCATACAATCGTCTAATGATATCTAAAATAAACTGCTAAAACGCGTCAGAGCTTCAAAGGGTTAATACTTGTGTATATAACATCTCGATTTAAGGGGGGTTGGTCGTTTTTTCTGGCCCCCCTTCTCCCTCATGCTTATTCTCCTTAATTTTCAGATTTGTAGACGTTCGGCCCATTAGTTTTTCGATTTTTAAGACGGTTCGCCCTCATTTCTGTGTCAATACGAAGACCTTTCGTGCCAGATCTTTCGTAAACTGCACACACTAGTCAAATGATAGCTCGAATAAAATTAAATAGACGTCGCCAGTACCAAAGGGGTTAAAATATTATGGTGGGTTAAATAGCACTACTTCTGTGCAGCATTTGACCCACGTTCCGGGCTCGGCACCTGTACAGTCACTCATAAACATTCGTGGGACTCACCTATTGCTAATTATCGAACTATACCTCAGAAATCGAGTTTATGGATACCATTTTCTATACATCAACTACAAAAATTATTATAAATACTATTTGTTGAGAAGCAAGTTCCACCCCCAAATCCAGCCAGATACCTATAATTGCATAACAAAAATTGAGGGGGTCCACACGTTTCTATTAAGGGGAGGTTTTTAGTTAGTTCCCTAGACTTCCATCAAGCTTAAAATTAACCCTCTAGGCCCCCTTTCAAGATAAATGTGTACATTTTTCGGTAGAAAAATGTCCCGGCCAAAGGCCGGTTCCTCTTAAATTACAGGCTCGCTATCGCTCGCCAGGAAAACATCGACACCTAAATTGCATGAAAGATCTTAAAATTGACAGAAATGGGGCGAAAGTTCTTAATTATGGTGCGAATGTCTTAAAATATCAAAAACAATGGGGCTAAACATGAGGGAGAAAGGGGTCCAGAAAAAAATCCCTCAAGTGGATATCTCCCCTTTAAGTAACACCCCTTTCTTAACAGTAATCATCAATTACAAACCCCAACGCACTTGAATAAACTAATGAAAGCATATGGTCCTCCCGGGATTCGAACTCGGGACACCACACCCAGAACATAAGCATCTAAACCATTACACCACCAACACAGTCTACACAGAGCGTATTACAGTGGGTCCGTGGGTGGCTGTATTAAGTGGGTCCGTGTGTGTGGTGGTTGTTCCCAGATAATTAGTTCCGGTATGCCCGCACCACCTAAAGTCTGCTAAACGATGATTGGCTGGTTAACCCTAGCTGGTGCCTGGCAGGCCTTTTTGGAACAGACCTAGTTCACGCCATTATTTTGAAGATTTTAAGATGTTTCACCTTATTAATTTGGCGATTATAAGACGCTTCACCCAATCAACTATGCCTGGCCGAGCGATAGCAATCCTGCGAACATTGAGAAACTGGCCTTTGGCCGGCACATTTTTCTAGAAAGAAAAAAAAAGTACTTATTTAGCTTGAAGGTGTAGGGGGTGTTTTGTTTAGCTTGAAGATGGTCTGGGCAGCGAATTTGTAAGTCTAGTGGCAAAGTAAAAATACATTGCTCGAAAATGGCAAAATCAATGAAAACTCCAAAGAATAATTAAACATAATATCATAATAACCCCCACGACATCGCAGCAGATAATAGAGTTAACCCACGTGTAGAGAGAAGGGGATCTAGAAAAAAGACTCATCTCCCCTTAACCCGTGTGCACCTGTTAGGAGATAATTGGAACCACTAAGACTGCACCGGCTCAGTCTGCTAAACGATGATTGGCTGGTTGCGGAAAACCGGCATAGTGCATACGTTCATACCTAACACGAGAACTACAGTAGATTCTATTTGGTTCTTATTTTATTTTTGTATTTATAGCTCACGTGTATTTGTGAGATATACTTAGGGGAGCCCACCTCGCTTTTTTTCTCTTTCTCTCCCTTTCACTTTGGCTTGTATCCATTCGGCCCCATTCAGCCTACTTTTTTTAAGATGTTTACCCCCATCCAGGTGTCAATATTTTCCTGGCGAGCGGTAGCGTGCCAGTATATACATATTTTTATTTTGACAGCAAGCCAAATTTGTAAGTTTTTCGATAGACAAATGTCTCCGGCGAAGCCGGATTTCTCCATACAATGCAGGCTCGCTATCGCTCGCAAGGAAGAAATCGACACCTAGATGGGGATAAACGTCTTAAAACAGTTGGCTGAATGGGGCCGAATGGATACAAGCCAGGGAAAGAGAGAAAAGGAGAGAAAGATAACAAAAAAACAGTGACCCCCCTTAAGATTATATTTTCTATAATAATACGGATAACTAATTCAATGACAACTAAATTCATGGGCGTCATGGCGTAATTCATGGGCGTCATGGCGTAATTCATGGGCGTCATGGCGTAATTCATGGGCGTCATGGCGTAATTCATGGGCGTCATGGCGTAATTCATGGGCGTCATGGCGTAATTCATGGGCGTCATGGCGTAATTCATGGGCGTCATGGCGTAATTCATGGGCGTCATGGCGTAATTCATGGGCGTCATGGCGTAATTCATGGGCGTCATGGCGTAATTCATGGGCGTCATGGCATAATTCATGGGCGTCATGGCGTAATTCATGGGCGTCATGGCGTAATTCATGGGCGTCATGGCGTAATTCATGGGCGTCATGGCGTAATTCATGGGCGTCATGGCGTAATTCATGGGCGTCATGGCGTAATTCATGGGCGTCATGGCGTAATTCATGGGCATCATGGCGTAATTCATGGGCGTCATGGCGTAATTCATGGGCGTCATGGCGTAATTCATGGGCGTCATGGCGTAATTCATGGGCGTCATGGCGTAATTCATGGGCGTCATTGCGTAATTCATGGGCGTCATGGCGTAATTCATGGGCGTCATGGCGTAATTCATGGGCGTCATGGCGTAATTCATGGGCGTCATGGCGTAATTCATCCATGGGAAATGTATAACACCTGGTTATTATAATCTAATTTATTTATTTCACTCCACACCCCAAACACCTCACAAAGAAATTAATGAAATAATTTGGTCCATCGTGATTCGAACCTGGGTTACCAAATACGAATTGAAAGAACTCTAACCATTACACCATCAAGGCAGTACAGCCCATGACCACGATTCATATCCATTTAATGAATACTGGTGCCGTCCTTTTAAATTTACTCGGCAACTATTCAACTATTATATTCAGTTTCAAAAGGGCCTCCAGCAACTGACTGGCTTCGAACTATTTCACCACTACCCCCAGATCCTTCTTAAACTGCACAAAAACCTTCTAAATATTGCTAGAATACAATTAAGACGACGTCGCCGGAACAAGAAGGGGTTAAACTGTTGTGAATTGAAGAGTGGAGGAAAATGATTATGGGTAAGCACAGTTCCAGACAGAGAGAGTTCAGGTAGTACATTATTTATGAGAAGCAAATGCTACATTGTAGAGGAGTGATTCTTTAGCCATTCATACTACAGCAGACGATTTGTGTCTCTGTATCTCCTCTAACGTTTTCCCTTCTTGCTGGAAGTTTGCTCTCATTCAACCTGTCCCAAAGAAGGGTGACCGCTCTCAACCCTCCAACAATCGTCCAATTGCTCTCATCTCTTGTATCGCTAAAGTTTTTTAAACTATTCTTGCTTCCAAATTTCTTAAGCATTTCTCTTCTTATAATCTACTCTCAGATCCCCAGTATGGCTTCTTTAAAGGTCGCTCTACTGGTGATCTTCTTTCATATCTTACTAACTCTTGGTCATCGTCCTTTCAGGACTTCGGTGAGACCATATCTATTGCACTAGACATATCGAAGGCCTTCGATAAAGTCTGGCACAAATCTTTAATTTCTAAACTACCCTCCTTCGGTTTCTATCCCTCCATCTGTGCCTTTGCCTCTAATTTCCTTTCCGGCCATTCCATAGCTGCGGTTGTGGATGGCCATCGCTCACTTCTTCATCCTATCAACTCCGGTGTTCCTCAGGGCTCTGTCCTATCTCCCATTCCCTTTCTAACTTTCATAAATGATCTCAAGTGTACCTCCAGTGCCATCCATTCATACACAGACGACTCTACCTTACACTACTCAATTAGTTTTCCTGAATGCCCCAGCCAGCAATCCCTCAAAGACAAACGTCACCTGTTTTTGTGTCTCTTTCTTTCCTTTGTTCTCTTTCTCTGGCTTGTATCCATTCGGCCCCATTCAGCCAACTGTTGTAAGACGTTTATCCCCATCCAGGTGTCGATTTCTTCCTGGCGAGCGATAGCGAGCCAGCATTGTATGGAGAAATCCGGCTTCGTTGGACACATTTTTCTATCGAAATATGTACAAATTTAGCTTTCTGTCAAAATAAAAAATAGATATATGCTGGCTCGCTACCGCTCGCCAGGAAAATATTAACACCTGGATGGGGTTAAACATCTTAAAACAGTAGGCTGAATGGGGCTGAATGGATACAAGCCAAAGAGAGAGGGAGAGAAAGAGAAAAAAAGCGAGGTGGGCTCCCTTAATGACTAGATGCGGGCCCATTTTGTCACCTCATTATTTTTGGTTTATTTTCTTTTTCGAGGACAATTTTGTTTTAGAGTTAATTATAGGAAGGTTTTTAGTTTGTTTCCTACTCCTCCAGCAATCTTAAAATGTTACCCCTTTGACCCCCTTTCAGGATACATTTGTACATTTTTCGGTAGAAAAATGTCCCGGCCGAAGGCCGATTCATCTTAAAATGCAGGCTCGCTATCGCTCGCCAGGAAAAAATCGACACCTAAATGGCACGAAAGGTCTTAAAATTGACAGAAATGGGGCATAAGGTCTTAAAATCGCCAAAGTAATGGGGCGAACGTCTTAAAATATCAAAATAACGGGGATAAACATGTGGGAGAAATGGGGTCCAGAAAAAAATCGCTTAAGTGGAAATCTCCCCTTAAATTTGGCTATCTCACTGTTTCAACTGGGGAAGACACTTGTTACAGGCAGTTTTCCTATTTGTCTCCTTCATTCATATAGACAAAATAGTACCTCCCACTCTTTCAACTGGGGAAGACACTTGTTACAGCCAGTTTTCCTATTTGTCTCCTTCATTCATATAGAAGAAATAGTACCTAAACGCAACGTAGATTCTTATAAATGTCTGCAAACAAAATAGTACCTCTCACTCTTTCAACTGGGGAAGACACTTGTTACAGGCAGTTTTCCTATTTGTCTCTTTCATTCATATAGCAAAAAAATAACACCTAAACGCAACGTAGATTCTTATAAAATTCTGCACCTGTTAATATAATCACACATTTTCCAAGAGTCAGTCACTACAATAATTCAACGACAATATAATTACAGCCTCTTGCATGTGGGATTGTGTTTGTTGATATTCAGTGGCTTTTTGGTCTACATATTTATTTATTAATATATTTTTGAGTTTCCTCACAGGACCTCTATCAAGCTTAGAAGAAAAAAAAACTAAACATGTGGAACATTTATTAATTAATTTTTAGTTTCCTCGCTAAACCTCCATTAAGCTTAGAGAAACACCCCCTAGACTTCCTTTCAAGATAAATTTGTAAATTTTACGGAAGAAAAACATCCCGGTCGAAGGCCAGTTTCTTCTGAAAATAGAAGCTCGCTATCGCTCGCCAAGAAAAAGACACCTAAAGGGCACGAAAGGTGTTAATATTGATAACAAAATGAGGCGAAAGGTCTCAAAATCACCAAACTAACGGAACGAACGTCTTAAAACCTCAAAACTAATATGCTAAACATGAGGGAGAAGGGGGTCCAGAAAAGGCGAGTAGTACCGCCTTAAGATATTCATGCGATGGGTTACTTTAATTTTTAAGTCGGTCGGTAACCTTAGTGAACTATATCCCGTTCCATTTCACCTGACGGTAAATTAACCTCTTCTGTACCGGGGACACTTTTCAGTTTTCTTGTAGCTATATTTTGACGATTTTTTTTTAGTTTTAGCAGGATCTGTGGTAGTAAAAAGGGTTAAGTGTGATAGTTCGAAGCCTGGTAACTGCTGGAGACCCTTTTTAAACTGAATAAAATTGTCTAATAGTAGCCAGAATAAAATGAAGACGTTGCCGGTACTGAAGGGGTTAAATATCTTAGCAACTGATTTCTCGATAACGAACGGGATAATGTGAAACTACAATGTCACTGCTTCATATTAGTTGAACAGTTTTCATAATAATTAACAACCGATATCGCTACAAAACCTTCATAATACCGGAGTTATCAATATGAAGGGATAGCAATTTAATACAAAATAATACGTCAGATGAAATTAAATAGAGTATAGTGTTTTTAGGCTGAAATCATAGTTTTAACTCCCTTAGAGTTATATGTTACATTTCATTACTACAGTCCTGTCCCTCTTGACCGTTCTATTTTAGCCATTAAGTTTGTAGCTTCGGATTTTGTTTTATATATTTAGAAATGACTATACTAGCTCCCTAAGATATTGTATTTCATTATGTCATTACTAATGGTCCCCGTTCCCCTCTCTTTGTCTGAAAATCTACGTGAATTCGGAATTTTGTCCGTAATTATATTTGTACCTACATGTTTGTAAATATTGTGTTAATTTTAGTTGTTTTAGACCTGATGATGGACGCAGAGTCCGAAACGTTGTCACTAAAAAAAAACCACACCTCCTTATAACCCTGGTCCTACTGTTCCTGTGTAGACTGCGCTTTTTATGCAACCAGTCGATATCACATACATACAGTATATATATACTGTATGTATTCTCCAAATAAAGTAGTCTTTTCAGCAGTATTTGATGTAGGTGTGACGTGATTCATGGCTGGGTCCGTCTAGCCTGATAAATGTGTTGCTGGTCCTGACATATGTCCCTCCAGCCTCACACCATGACTCACACCACACATCACTCTCTCAAATACACATAGGACACTGATTCACATTTTACAAAATTTTGTATATATATATGTTTGTCAAACAATATATACAAAATCCTGTTAACAGTACCATTGTGGTACTTATAAGTGTTTATAAGTGGCTTTATAAGTTTATATACAGTATATAAATAAATAAATATATAATATATATATACAATGCTGGCTCGCTATCGCTCGCCAGGAAGAAATCGACATCTGGATGGGCATAAACGTCTTAAAACAGTTGGCTGAATGGGGGCGAATAGATACAAGCCAGGGAAAGAAAGAAAAGGAGAGAAATATAAAAAAAGCCGGTGACCCCCCTTAAAGAGAGGAAATGATTATAGGCACTATAATGACCATGCTATGCCCATAATTATTAACGGTGTAAACATCCTTGACTACATTCACCCGGGCTACTGATTCAACGTTTGCCATATTTTCCAAACATACCACTTGTTCTAAAAAAAAAAAAAAAAAAAAAAAAAAAAAAAAAAAAAAAAACACACACACACACACTGTCCCTATCACCTACCATATCTCATTCTATATAATGTACATAACACAGTAGTTTTCATATTGAACTATATATTTTGTATATGAGTCTTTGGTTTCAGTAATAATTGTTGAAATAACTTACAAAAGTTGACATGGTGAATATAAACACCAAATGAGGAGCACTTTAATGCAGAGATAATCTTCACACGTACACACACATATAACTATATACCCACCACGCAATCACTTCAAAACTCATGTGATGATGCCACAGCACGCCCAAGTTCGGATCAATCAACTATTTCCGATTGAGGCAGAGACAAATTTGTTACTTTCGATGCTTCCAAAATTCCAATTCCTCCATCTATCTACCCATCACAACCTTCCATACGAGTATCCATTACTCTTCAACAACAAACAACTAATTCCTTTGTCTTCTCTAAATATTTATGGTAGCTATTTTTCTTCTGATCTTGTTTGAAAAGACCATATATATCGAGTCTGTTTGCATGTGTGGGAAGGCTCCATCCATGCTACACTTCTCAAAAGGGTAAAGTCCAAAGCATTTAGTCTTATCAACTCACTCCCCTTACTAATTCCCTATAATCTCTCACTACACGCCACAATGTTGCATCTCTCTCTCTCTTCTAAAGCTATTACATTAATCAGTGTTCGGAGCTTTCTCAGTGTATACCTCCTCCCTTACGGAGAGTAGGTGGCACCTGCCTTTCATCCCATTCCCATCCCTATTCTGTCTTTCTTCTACTCACCAAATAAACTCTGGAACCCAATCCTCAATCTATCTTTCCCTCATCCTATGACTTAAAATGCTGCAAGGTCCGTGTGTTTAGACATAATGACTATAACGTACAGTCACGAGCATAAATACTGTGACACCAACCAGATAATGTTCGCCCCTTCGCCTCCAAAGGCATTGTTAAACTTTGCATTAAAACTAAAACTCAATGGTTTATATATTTGTTTCTAGCTACTGCCAGACGATTTTATTCAGCTTAGTATATACCTCTCGTGAGGAAGGAGTTACGTTATCTGGATGATGTCGCAGCATTTATGCTCGTGACTTTACCTTGAATTTGGCACCCTATATCTCTTCAAATGTAGGGTGGACACTTGTTACAGGCATATTACCTTTTGTATCTTTCATACACATTGGAAAACAACAAAAACACAAAAAACTATCTCTCACTTTCCCTCTCACACACAGACACAGCCATACACACACACACACATTCACAACCGACATATATAACTACAAATTATACCGAATCACCCCTTCTTCCTCATCTCTCGTTAGCTCATCCATTATACCACCAATAATCTTCACAAACACACGCGCGCTCGTACACATACACACATACAATGTCTACATAAAATTAATTCTTATGCAACAATCCCCTGTTCCACATCTCCCGACAGCTCTCCCTTTATGCACCTGATATTCTTGGAACACACACACACACACACACACACACACAATGTCCACATATGTTTAACTCTTACGCAACCACCCCTCTTGTTCCATATCTTCCGACAGCTCCACTATTATGCCTTTGACATTCTTGACACACAAGCTCTCTCTCTCTCTCTCTCTCTCTCTCGCGCTCTCTCTCTCACATAAGAACACAAACCTAGAGATACAAACACAATCACTCACACATACCTACATATAACAAACTATTAACCCCTCCAGCTTCAGCGTCGTAACTTGTTCGACGGTTATGTATGTAACGCTCAGCCCTAGTATTGATACTGTATCGATGGCTATTCTCGCCCATATTTACTCCTGTTATAGGGCATGTAGAGGGTTCATATTGGTGTGAAAACTACTTTAGGATACCACGGAACGAAAGAAATACTTGGAATCCCTCCAAGTCCCGCCGCACAGGTATGGGGAGGCGCGGGGTGGAGGACGCCAGTTCATGTTTTCCCTTGTGAGTTATACGCCATGTCCGACCGCCCCAGCTCTCGCCGCAGCCCCTCACACCGTGGTGTGTGTTGAGGCTCTTGCAATGTTGTATGACATGACTCAAACACCCAGGAGATTGACTCTGAGTCATCAGATGAAGAGTCTGGGGACGACTACCAGCCATCTTTGAGGGAAATAAAGGAGATGGAAGAAAAGAGTCCCATTGATCCCGTGGCTCATCGCGTTGCAGCTGGTCCGGTCTAAGAGGAGGGAGGGTGCCTCGTACCCCCATTGCTCCCCATAACCCCACATCCAGCAAGGATGAAGAAAAAGATGACCCAGGCCCTAAGGGATTCATCCACATCCCTGGGCAGCCCCGGCAGGAGAAAAAAAGACCTGCAGAGGATGATGATGAGGAGAGTGACGATGATGCTCCCCCACCATGCCTGCCTTCATTACCACCTCCCGCTGTTTCCCCACTAAAAGCCGCAACACCCTAATATCTTCTATAAGTTGCACAAGGGCGAGGCTATATTGGCAGCACAGCCATTGTCCGACACAGACGACAAAGAGTCTGTGGGGGCAAGAACTCCCCACGTGTTCACTCACGCTGCATGTCCCCCCCCCCCCTCCACCTTTATCACTGCACGATGACTCATCGCATTCACCACCTCACCACTCTCCACCACCACTACCATCACCCCCTGGTTCAGTGCTTCTTTGTCGCCACAGCCTGGGACCTCCTGCAGCCCCGACTATAGATCGAAGATCCTCATCACCACCACAAGCTGGGGCCTCTCGTTGCCCTGACACCCCATCACCTCCTTCGTTGCCACAACGCGCCGATCGAACACGACGCTGCTAGTCAGCGACATGGGCGTTTACTTTCCCTTGTTTTTTTTTCTATGTGCATGGAGGAGACAAAAGGCAGGTTGCCTGTAACGAGTGTCTCCCCCCAAAGTTAACAAAAGTTAAAGAGCCAAATTCAAGGGACGCTGGAGTCAAAATGCCTGGGCACACAAAGTTTAAAGCAGTCTAAGTCATAGGATGAAGGAAAAACTGATTGAGGGAGAGAGTTCCAGAGTTCACTTGTTGATTGACTGAGAAAATTTGCCAATTCTTGGGTTGGATAGCTGGACCGAATAGGAGTGGGACTGTGTTGTAAGGCGGGTACCTCATAGTGTATACCCCTCCCTCGCACTCGCCGCAAGGTATACACTGTATACACAGTATATACTGTATACACAGTATACACTGTGAGACCTCTAAAGAACACTGATTGTGGTAATAGCGATAGAACAGTGAAAGAGCTGCAACATTGCGGCGTGTAGAAAGAGATTGTAGGGAACTAGTAAGGGGAAGCGAGTTGATGAAGCGAAATGCTTTTGATTCTACTCATTTGAGAAGTGCAGTATGGGTGGAGCCTCCCCACACATGCGAACAATACTCAATACAGGGGTGCACTGTGCCCCGATACAGAGCAAGAGGCTGTGCGGGGGTGAGGAACCCACGGAGACGGTTGGGAACACCAAACTTTTGGGAAGCTCTTTTAGCAAGAGTGGTAATATGATCTTTCCAAGAAAGGTTAGATGAAAAATATACACCTAAAATGTGAAGAGAAGTGTTGAGTTGTGTATTGTTGAAGAATAGTTGATAGTCTTGTGGAAGATTGTGATGGGGCCGGGCATCCAAACTGACCCTTATAAGACGTCCCAGCACCAGCTTCACCTCTAGTTCGAGGTCAAGATCTTGATCAAGATCAAAGTCAAGAGGCAGGACAGCCTCCTACTGCCCTTGTGGCCCTGATGATGACCCTCCTTGTGATGGCAGCGACGACGAAACTGCTGCCGATCAATAATTGTAGACCAGACAAACTGGTACAATTATTATTTCATGGCTGGCAAAGAACAAATGCCCAACTCTGCCTGCCTAAAGTGAACTAACCTTACAGTCAAGGAATTCTGCACGTTCCTGGCGATTTTGATCCTGATGGGTGTGACAAAGAAGTCGTTGCTGAGAAAACGTCCTGGGATCCTCTGATTGCCACCCCCATTTTTGGCAAAATCATGAGTAGAAACAGGTTCACGGCCATCATGGGGATTCTTCATTTCATAGACAGCCTGGCAAGTCACAATCACAACCAGGAGCAACCTCGAAATATGAAGGACCCGATGGAGACGATACGACCTATCTTTGAGTACCTCAAGACGAAGTTTGCTGTCGCCTTCAGACACCATCAGATGATTATAATTGACGAGAGTTTGTTTCTGTGGAGGGGAAATATCGGCATCCAGCAATACATCCCGAACAAACGTCATTGCTATGGCCTGAAATTTTTTGTGATGTGTGACTTACACCGGCTACATCCAGGACTTCATTTTGTACATGGGCAAGAAAACGGAACCGATTGAACCGAGTTCCTACAGGATTTCTGGGGCCGTTGTCATCACCATGTTGGAGAACTAGGCTACTTCGACAAGGGACACATAATGTACCTCGACAACTGGTACACCAGCCCCTCCCTTGCCAAGTACGTGCATATCTGCAAAACAAGAGTGTGTAGCACCGTCAGGAGGAGTCGCGCCTTCATGCCCGAGCTGCCAACCAGGCGGGAAAAAGGCTCCATAAACTACCGCCAGTCCAACAATGTCCTCATACTGTCCTGGATGGATAACCGGGATGTCAACATCCTCACAACTGTCCACCGTCCCAGCTTCCAAGATACCAGAGGTCGTGATCATGCAACAGGTTAACAAGTCAAGAAACCTGCGGCCATCTGCGACTACAAAATCAACATGCAGCTGGTGGACAAGTCAGACGCTGTCATCTCGTCAGTTGAGTGTGTGAGGAAGACAAGGAGGTGGTATAAAAAGCTATTCTTCCACCTCCTCGATATAACCCTAAATAACTGCCACAACCTCCACTCCTCAATCACCAGCCACCAAGAAACGATGGAGAACTTCTGCATCAAGCTGTCAAGGGAGTTATTGGGCAAGAATATGAGTGGCGCTCATTCGCAGTAATGCCCCGCACATCATGGCCCAGTAGCAGAGGGGATTGCAAGACTCACTGAACTTCACTTCCCGGACTACGTGCCTCCCACACCTAACAAGGAAACACCCTACAAGCGGTGTCATGTGCGCCGGAACACAACACAGAGGACCCCAAACAGATCAGAAACCAGGTTCTACTGCCCAGACTGTGATGTGTTTACCAAGGTGCTTCAGGGACTATCACACTCTTGAACACTTCTAAAACAGTGTGTGTAAATATTGCGATAAAAGATGCTAACGTGAGTGAGGACTATGTATAAAAAAAGAAAGTGTAAATATACATTCTAAGTACAAAGTGCCTAACACAATGTGTAAATGATAGTGGGACTATATAATAGATGATAAGTTACAAAATGAGCAGTGAGAGTGAACGAAAGAGAGCGAAAGTGACCACGGAGGGTGAGGGTGGTGGTGGGAGGTGTGGCAGTCGCTGTTTGTTATGTTATGGTCTGTGGACAAGATGTGCACCCATCACCATGGCAACCAGGACGCGCGCGAAGCTTGCCACTCACCATCACTTATAACACTGGACTTTACGCACTTGTAACACTAAGCCTACACTTACAATGACATTTTGTGATAGTTATTGTTATTTTACACACTGTGGATGCACACATGATGCTCAGGTGGTGTACATGAGTCTCACTCGAAAATTGGAGGCATCATACGTCAGCCACACCCACCCGTCCAGCTGCCTGCCCGGAAGTTTGAATAGGCGCATGGCACACAGCGATGGTGGTGACCCCCCACCCCCCAACCACCCCCTCCCCAGGACCCCCAGATAATCTTGGTGAGTTATTTTATGCATGTATTCCTTCATTACTAACCCCTACCATGTATTTTCAGATTTTTTTTTTTTTTTTAATTTGGCTGGGTTCAGGGTGTCAATCAATAATAAATCAGGTGGGGCTCAAAGGTTTAAAAAAACATCCACCCAACCATCCCTTCTGTCCTACACACACACAAACACACACACACACATATACACCGCATTACACCACATGCATACACTGTACACGCACAAACTCATAAATACACAAACTCATTCTCTCGCACATACAATTTCCACATATTTAACT
The DNA here is from genome assembly GCA_032716605.1 of Paralithodes platypus. Lineage (NCBI taxonomy): Eukaryota > Metazoa > Arthropoda > Malacostraca > Decapoda > Lithodidae > Paralithodes > Paralithodes platypus. Next base: position 76,346,498 of record CM064575.1, on the reverse strand, counting down.
TTTACACAACCATCCCTGTTCCTTAACTCTTGTTAGGTCTCCAATTTTACTCCTAAAAATATTCACACGCACACACACACGCACACACACACACACACACACACACACACACACACACACACACACACACACACAACACACACACACACGCCTAACACACACACACACACACACACACACACACAACACACCACACACACACACACACCACACACACACACACACACACACACACACACACACACACACACGCCCACAACACACACGCCCAACACACACACACACGCCCAACACACACAAGCCCACAACACACACACAAATATCTCACACATAATGTCCACATTTAATTAACTGTTACATAACCACCCTCAGCTCCCCATCCCTTGTCAGTTCTTTACAAACACACACACACACACACAAATAAACACACAAACACACAAATATATATATATATATACTGTATACATACACACATACACACCTACACATTCCACATATAATTAATTCTTACACAACTTCACTAAGTTTCCCATCCCACGTCCGCTTCCCCATAATGCTTCTGATAATTCTCTCACTCACTCACTCACTCACTCACGCACACGCACGCACACACATTCTCTTAAGGAAAGATTTCCACTTGAGGGATTTTTTTCTTGACTCTTTTCTCCCTCATGTTTAGCCCCATTGCTTTTCTAATTTTAAGACGTTTGCTCCATTATTTTAACGATTTTAAGAACTTTCAACTCATTTCTGTAAATTTTAAGAACTTTCGTGCCATTTAGGTGTCAATTTTATCCTGGCGAGCGATAGCGAGCCTGTAATTTAAGAGGAACCGGCTTTCAGCCGGGAAATATTTCTACTGAAAAATGTACAAATTTATCTTGAAAGGGGCTCAAGGGGGTGTAATTTTAAGCTTGATGAAAACGTAGGGAACAAACTAAATACCTCCCCTAAATGAACTCAGACCAATTGCCATAACGCCCATCCCTAGTCTAATCTGTGAGGACTTTGTAATCACCTGGGCTTACTCACAAATCCGTCACTTGATAGATCCCCAACAGTTTGGCAATGTAAAAACCTCCCCCACCACTCACTGTCTTATTAGCTTCCTAGATTATATTTACACAAATCTTGAGAAGAGAAAGACTTCCCTCGCCCTTGCCTTTATTGACTTTAGGAAAGCATTTGACCTTGTTGACCACACCATCATCATCAACAAGGCCATAAAGTTGGGGCTACATCCTACCCTGGTTGCGTGGTTGACCGACTTCCTTAGTGACAGACGACAAGCAGTGCGATTCCAAGGCTTCATCTCCACCTTCCTAGACATCACATGTGGAGTCACACAGGGCACAAAGATGAGGCCTCTATTGTTCCTCATCTTGATTAATGATGCCCTAAAGGACACTCCGTTCCACTGCAAGTACGTGGACGACTCGACAGTCGGCATTACTGTCAATAACACCTCCCCTAACTATGACCCCCTACAAGACATCCTCGACCGTCTTCAAGCCTGGACCACAGACAATCATGTGACTATCAATCATGACAAGACAGTGGTCATGCACATCAACACCTCCGTTACCGACGTTCCTCCACCCACTGTCACAATTGGTCCTCATCCCCTTTAGCTTGTTGAGTCCACCAAACTCCTCGGAATCACTGTGGACAACAAGCTGAACTGGAAGAAACATGTAACTACCACAGTCAGGACCGCCACATACAAGTTGTTTATGCTAAGGCGGTTGAGATCCCTGGGGGCGTCGGAGAATGAGCTGAAGAGTATATATAACATCTTCATACTCCCTAAGCTCACCTACGCCTCTCTCGCCTGGTCCTCCTCTCTAACCCTGACACAACAACGTCAATTGGAGAGAGTTCAGAGGAGGGCATGCAGGATCATCCTGGGTGGCACATATCCAGGGTACGAGGAAGCTCTCACCACCCTTAGCATACCTGCACTTTCAACCCACCACTACAACACACTCAAACAGTTTGCATCTAAACTGCTTGTTCACCCACGACACAGAAACTTACTTCCACCAGACGCCCCTAGACCAACACGTGCAGCTCATTACTTCAACACACTCCAACCAATAAGAGCAAGAACTGACAGATATAAAAATAGTCCTATCCCAACCATTGTAAATATTATTAATAATGTGTAATAACGGCCTGTCACACCATATATACGCGCCCACCTTTAATAATGTATGCATAAGTGTGTGTGCGTGTGTGTATTAGAATATATGTATGTATTTGCTTGAGTTTGTTTATGTACTGTATAATTATGTGTATATATGTATATATGTATATGTGTATCTATGTATGTACAGTATATGTGTATGTATGTGTGCGTATATGTGTATGTATGTGTGCGTATATATGTATGTATGTATGCGTTATTTATGTACATATGTATGTGCCTATAGTGTATACTGTTTGTGGTTCGAGCCCGGCTGAGAGTATCAGGTGGATAAGAGAAGAGCATATATGCATGTAAATGTGCATATATTTATGTATATGTATGTCTGTGTGTATGTGCTGTCAATGGTTCGAGCCCGGTTGAGAATATAAGTCATATAATATATATATGTACTGTACGTGTATTTGTATAATCATGTGCACATGTGTAAGTAAATATACGTAGATATGAGGTAGTACATATTGCTCACTAGCGCAACTTCTTATTATAAATCTATGCATAAGCATTATCTATTATTAAGTGTTCGTGTATCTTCATCCATGTATTTCCACCCTTAACAATAGAATGCCCAGCTTTTCCACATTTCGCCTTCTATCACACACACACACACACACACACACACACACACACACATACACACACACACACACACACCTACACTAAAAAATGTCCTATATACTATATTTCCCCCAAGCTGTCTCTACTGTTTTTATATCCTTTTTTTTTTTTTTTCTCTCTACCGAGGATTAACCTCCCATTGTAGTAGGCTTTACCTGACCCTACCTGTACGGACCTGTAGGCCGCTCCCTCTTTACCCTTTTCAACTCCTCACCTGACCCTACCAAAACAGTTTTTGTATGTATGTATGTTTGTGTGCATACGTGAGCGTTTGTGTATACGGGCATTTGCACACTTACTGCATGTTCTTCTGTTCTTATATATGTATGTATATGTATGCGTATGTATGTGTGTACATACGTGTATATATGTATGTTCTGTATATGAGTAAGCAAAATAAATATGTATATGTACTGTATAATTATCACTTACTCTCATGGTTAATTTATGACAATTTGTATTTTGCACCTGCATCATTATTGTATTTATTTATTTTTTTGTAAACTGAGCTTACCATCTTCATATATGTATATCTCATGTTCATCCACTAAATTGTAAAATGTGTATTTTCAGCTCATGAGGCTGCCATTCTTTTAATAAACCGTTTATTATTATTATTATTATTACATTCCACATATAGTCAATTCTTACACAGCTTCCCTAAGTTTCCCATCCCACGTCCGCTTCCCCATAATGCTTCTGATAATTAATTCTCTCTCTCTCTCTCTCTCTTACTCACTCTCTCTCTCTCACTCACTCACTCTCTCACACACTCACTCACTCACTCTTTCACGCATACACAATGTCCACATATAATTAACTTTTACACAACGGCCCGCTGCCCCACATCTCCCATTATGCACCAGGTATTCTTGGCTGGTAACGGGAACAATTGATTGCGAGACCAGAGCATCGTGAAAGGACCAGAGAACAATTGGTGGCCCTTTAGAATACAGAGGTGGTTCTTCTGGATTTAAAGATCCATTTTGGATACACGGACTCTTAGCATAATGATTATGTACACTCGACCAAAAAACAATCTTTACACTAACGCTCTAAACATTCTGGAAGTGGGTCGAAATCTTATGATAATACCTCACAGACGTATGTTTCACCCGATTAATTTAGTTCGCACTAGATTATTTACAGCTCACCAGTGTAAAGATTGTTCTTTGTTCGAGTGTACTATGGACGACAACAGTTCGTTCCCCCAAGCTGCCACTGTGTGAATCCGAATCACCTTGGGCCAAAGAACGAAGCATTTATTGAGTGTAAATTGCACCTCTTTCAGATGCTTCGTTTGCCGAACCCCAGGTGTTTCGGATTCACTCAGTGGCTGGTTGGTGGAACAAACTTTTGTCATTGATAGTAGACTCCTACATTATTTATCGTCAGTTCTAATCTCAAATATTGATGTGAATATCAAAGATGGCCTTGTGTTTTCGAAGTTTCCCCGAACTGAATCTAATTGTAGTCACGAGGATAAATGCTGCGACATAAACCAGATAACGTCAACTCCTTCATCATAGGAGGTTTATGCTATGATGAATATAATCGTTTGACGGTAGCTAGAATTAAATAAAAAAATATGTTGTGGGTAGCGATCCTTTCAAAACGAAGGGGCGAACGTTATTTGGTTAGTGTTGCAGTATTTATGCTAGTGACTGTACAAGCGTGCTATTTCAGGGAACGTAGCAGTTCAATATCATCACCAGCTAAAGTTAGCCCACAGCGGGACAAAAAATAAACTATCCCAAACGTTTCCAATCTAATTGGGTCAGAGTTTAACCTGTTCCATCCCACCTCGACAAACATTCTGTCTACCCCTCCTCTTCTTTCTACTTTTGTTCAACTTTTCGGTAGAAAAATGTACAAAGTTATTTAAAAGGGAGTTCCCGGGATGTTTTTTTAAAGCTTGATGGAGCTAGGTTTAGGGAGAAAATAAAAAAATAATATTACACAAATATATAAACTGATTTATAAATAAAGTATAAAGAGAAGTTAGAATAATAATGGACCTGTTTTCCAAAAGGCATAGTAGGCAAGACTCCAACTGGCCTTGGGTTTCTTATAATTTTGGTAAGGGGAGGCTGAAGCTTACACCCCCAAGTCAGCCTGTATAAGAGATAGAGTTTCTGGCATTATACCATCTTATTACATATGGTAATATTAAGACTCGATGAAAAAATCAGATCTCTATGTGCGTGCGCGTGAGCGCAAAATTTCATAAAATTTCATTGCACTTTTGTAAAACCATCTAGTCACTCAAAATTGTTCAAATTTCCCGCAATTTTTGCATGGCATAGAGTACAAGCATCCCCAACACTGTGCCGTTTAAATATACCACTATTGAATAATAGAAAGTGCTGAAATAAATATATTACATTATCATCTTTGGGTTACAGCTGATTTTTTTTTTTTTTTTTTTTTTTTTTTTTTTTTTCTCTGGATTGATGAGGAGCAAAAGGCATAACTGCCTATAGCGAGTGCCTCCCCCATAGTTGAAAGAGTGACAGGGCCAAAATCAAGGGACGTTCGAGCCAAAATGCCTGGACACACGGAGTTTGAAGCAATTTAAGTCATAGGAAGAGGGAAAGACTGATTCTGGGAGAGAGTTCCAGAGCTCAGATGTTGAGTAGAAGAAAGTTTTGAGTAACGTTTCACTCTTGGGTTGGAGAGTTGCAACAGAGTAGGGTGGGATTGAGTTGCAAGACGGGTACCATGTGCCCTACGTAAAGGAGGTGGTATGCACTGGGATAGCTCTGAGGAACACTGATTATTATAGTAGCGATAGAATAGCGAGAGAGATGCAACATTGCGGCGGAGAGAGAGAGATTGCAGAGAGTTGGTGAGTGGACGGGAGTTAATGATACGAAAGGCCTTCCTTTCAACTTTGTCTAGGAGCGGTGTGAGAGGAACCTCCCCACACATGTGAACAATACTCAATACAAGGGCGCACTATGCCCCTGTACAGAGCAAGAAGCTGTGCAGGGGAAAAGAACCCCCTAAGGCGGTTGAGCACACCCAGCTTCTGGGAGGCTGCCTTAGCAAGACTGGTAATATGGTCCTTCCAAATGAGAGCAGAAGAAAAAGAGACACCAAGAATATTGAGAGAAGATGAAGGGTTTGATTTTTGTATTGTTGAAGAATAAGGGATAGTCCGCTGGGAGATCCTGACGGGTAGATAGATGGAGAAATTGGGTTTTGGAAGCATTAAAGTTAACAAGGTTTTCTCTGCCCCAATTGGAAATAGTATTTAGATCAGAATTTAAGAGTTCTATGGCTTCATTACGTTTGTCGTTGAGGGATTGCGGGCTGGGGCGTTCTGAAAAACTAATGGAGTAGTGTAAAGTTGAGTCGTCGGCGTATGAATGGATGGGAATTAAGGTACAGTTAAGGAGATCATTTATAAAAATTAGAAAGAGAATAGGAGATAGGACAGAGCCCTGAGGAACACCGGAGTTTATAGGGTGAGGAAGTGAACAATGGCCGTCCACAACCGCAGCTATGGAACGGCCAGAAAGGAAATTAGAGAGAAAGGCACAGATGGAGGGATAGAAACCGAAGGAGGGTAGTTTAGAAATTAAAGATTTATGCCAGACTCTATCGAAGGCTTTCGATATGTCTAGTGCAATAGAAAAAGTCTCACCGAAGTCCCGAAAGGAGGATGACCAAGAGTTAGTAAGATATGAAAGAAGATCACCAGTAGAGCGACCCTTAAGGAAGCCATACTGGCGATCTGAGAGCAGATTATGAGAAGAGAAATGCTTAAGAAATTTGGAAGCAAGAATAGTTTCAAAAACTTTAGAAAGACAAGAGATAAGAGCAATTGGACGATAGTTGGAGGGTTGAGAGCGTCACCCTTCTTTGGGACAGGTTGAATGTGAGCAACTTCCAGCATGAAGGGAAGACGTTAGAGGATAGACAGAGACGAAAGAGTTTGCCTAGGCAGGGAGTCAGCACGGAAGCACAGTTTTTGAGAACAACAGGAGGAACACCGTCCGGACCGTACGCCTTATTAGTGTTAAGCCCAGAGAGGGTAGAAAGTACATCTTTAGAAGAGATTAGGATATTAGGCAGAAGTAAGAGAGAGGAGGGCGGAGAGGGAGGAATAGCACCGGAATCATCCAAGGTGGAGTTTCTAGCAAAAGTTTGAGCGAAGAGATTTGCTTTGTCAGAGGAAGAAGTGATGGTTGTGCCATCAGAGTGGGAAAGGGGAGGGAAAGACGAGGAAGAAATTGTTGGAGAGGTTTTTGGCTAGATGCCAGAAAGCTTGGGAAGAGCTAGAGTTGGATAGTTCAGTGCATTTATTATTGATGAAAGAGTGTTTGGCAAGTCGAAGAACAGATTTGGCTTGATTCCGGGCAGAAACATATGAAGAATGAGAGTCTGAGTTTTAAGGCGTCGGTACCGTTTGAATGCTTCCTCCTTATTGCGGACAGCAGTAGAACAGGCGTGAGTAAACCAAGATTTTTTAGCATTAGTCTGAGAGAAAGAGAATGGAATGTATGCTTCCATGCCCGATAGGATTACCTCGGTAATGCGTTCAGCACTCTCCGAGGGTCCCCCGCCATGGAAGCAGAAATCATTCCATTGGAAATCAACGAAGTACTGCCGAAGACCTCCCAGTCGGCAGCGCCAAAGTGCCACAATCGCCGCCGGCTAGGAGGATCGGGTGGCTGTACTGGAGAGATAGGACAGGTGACAGAGATAAGTTTATGGTCGGAGGAGCCCAAAGGAGAGAAAAGATCGACAGTAATAAGAAGAAGGGTTAGAAGTTATAAACAGGTCAAAGAATGTTGGGCCGATCTCCGATGCGATCCGGGATACGGGTGGGTTTCTGAACTAACTGCTCTAGGTCATTTTAGGATAGAAAAGACGTAGGCTTGTTCACCAGGTGGATCAGTATGAGAGGAGAGCCATTGGCTGTGGT
>CM064575.1:76326136-76338641 GCA_032716605.1 Paralithodes platypus | reverse complement strand
TGCAGTATGGGTGGAAGCCTCCCCACACATGCGACAAATACTCCAGAACAGGGGTGCACTGTGCCCCGATTTACAGAGGCAAGAGGGCTGTGCGGGGATGAGGAACCCACGGCGACGGTTGGGCACACCAAACTTTTGGGAAGCTCTTTTAGCAAGAGTGGTAATATGCTCGTTCCAAGAAAGGTTAGATGAAAAATATTACACCTAAAATGTGAAGAGAAGTGTTGAGTTGTGTATTGTTGAAGAATAGTTGATAGTCTTGTGGGAAGATTGTGAGGGGGCAAGGGCATCCAAACTGACCCTTATAAGACGTCCCAGCCCCAGCTTCAACTCTAGTTCGAGGTCAAGATTCTTGATTCAAAGATCAAAGTCAAGAGGGCCGGACAGCATCCTACTGCCCTTGTGGCCATGATGATGGACCCTCCTTGTGATGGCAGCGACGACGAAACTGCTGCCGATCAATAATTGTAGACCAGAACAAACTGGTACAATTATTTATTCATGGCTGGCAAAGAAACAAATGCCCAACTCGGCAGGCCTCAAGTGAACTATACCTTACAATCAAAGGAATTAGCACGTTCCTGGCGATTTTGATCCTGATGGGTGGGACAAAGAAGTCGTTGCTGAGAAAACGTCCTGGGATCCTCTTGATTCGCCACCCCCATTTTTGCCAAAATTCATGAGTAGAAACAGGTTCACGGCCATCATGGGGCTTCTTCATTTCATAGACAGCCTGGCAAGTCACAATCACAACACGGAGCAACCTCGAAATATGAAGGACCCGATGGAGACGATACGAATATCTTTGAGTACCTCAAGACGAAGTTTGCTGGCGCCTTCAGACACCATCAGATGATTATAATTGACGAGAGTTTGTTTCTGTGGAGGGGAAATATCGGCATCCAGCAATAAATCCCGAACAAACGTCATTGCTAGGGCCTGAAATCTTTTGTGATGTGTGACTCACAACGGCGACATACAGGACTTCAATTTTGGACCGGGCAAGAAAACGGAACCGATTGAACCGAGGTTCTACAGGATTTCTGGGGCCGTTGTCATCAACATGTGGGAGAACTAGGCTACTTCGACAAGGGACACATAATGTACCTCGACAACTGGTTACACCAGCCCTCCCTTGGACAAGTACGTGCATATCTGCAAAACAAAGAGTGTTGCTAGCACGGTCAGGAGGAGTCGCGGCCTTCATGCCCGAGCTGCCAACCAGGCGGGAAAAAGGCTCCATAAACTATCGCCAGTCCAACAATGTCCTTATGCTGTCCTGGATGGACAACAAGGATGTCAACATCCTCACAACTGTCCACCGTCCCAGCTTCCAAGCTAAAGAGGTCGTGATCATGCAACAGGTTAACAAGTCCAGAAACCTGTGGCCATCTGCGACTACAATATCAACATGCGACTGGTGCACAAGTCAGACGCTGTCATCTCATCAGTCGAGTGTGCGAGGAAGACAAGGAGGTGGTATAAAAAGCTATTCTTCCACCTCCTCGATATAACCCTAAACAACTGCCACAACCTCCACTCCTCAATCACCAGCCACCAAGAAACGATGGAGAACTTCTGCATCAAGCTGTCAAGGGAGTTATTGGGCAAGAATATGAGTGGCGCTCATTCGCAGTAATGCCCCGCACATCATGGCCCAGTAGCAGAGGGGATTGCAAGACTCACTGAACTTCACTTCCCGGACTACGTGCCTCCCACACCTAACAAGGAAACACCCTACAAGCAGTGTCATGTGCGCCGGAACACAACACAGAGGACCCCAAACAGATCAGAAGCCAACTTCTACTGCCCAGACTGTGATGTGTTTACCAAGGTGCTTCAGGGACTATCACACTCTTGAACACTTCTAAAACAGTGTGTGTAAATATTGCGATAAAAGATGCTAACGTGAGTGAGGACTATGTATAAAAAAAGAAAGTGTAAATATACATTCTAAGTACAAAGTGCCTAACACAATGTGTAAATGATAGTGGCACTATATAATAGATGATAAGTTACAAAATGAGCAGTGAGAGTGAACGAAAGAGAGCGAAAGTGACCACGGAGGGTGAGGGTGGTGGTGGGAGGTGTGGCAGTCGCTGTTTGTTATGTTATGGTCTATGGACAAGATGTGCACCCATCACCATGGCAACCAGGACGCGCGCAAAGCTTGCCACTCACCATCACTTATAACACTGGACTTTACGCACTTGTAACACTAAGCCTACACTTACAATGACATTTTGTGATAGTTATTGTTATTTTACACACTGTGGATGCACACATGATGCTCAGGTGGTGTACATGAGTCTCACTCGAAAATTGGAGGCATCATACGTCAGCCACACCCACCCGTCCAGCTGCCTGCCCGGAAGTTTGAATAGGCGCATGGCACACAGCGATGGTGGTGACCCCCCATCCCCCAACCACCCCCTCCCCAGGACCCCCAGATAATCTTGGTGAGTTATTTTATGCATGTATTCCTTCATTACTAACCCCTACCATGTATGTCAGATTTTTTTTTTTTTTTTTAATTTGGCTGGGTTCAGGGTGTCAATCATAATAAATCAGGTGGGGCTCAAAGGTTTAAAAAAACATCCACCCAACCATCCCTTCTGTCCTACACACACACAAACACACACACACACATATACACCGCATTACACCACATGCATACACTGTACACGCACAAACTCATCTAAATACACAAACTCATTCTCTCGCACATACATTTCCACAAACATATTTAACTTTTACAAAAACACATCCACTAACCAATTTTACTCCTAAAAATATTCACACGCACACGCACACGCACACACACACACACACACACACACACACAATCACTTACACATTGCCGCAAGCCTACACACTCACTGTCTCTCTCTCACACATAATGTCCACATTTAATTAACTGTTACATAACCACCCTCAGCTCCCCATCCCTTGTCAGTTCTTTACAAACACACACACACACACACAAATAAACACACAAACACACAAATATATATATATATACTGTATACATACCCACATACACATTCCACATATAGTTAATTCTTACACAACTTCACTAAGTTTCCCATCCCACGTCCGCTTCCCCATAATGCTTCTGATAATTCTCTCACTCACTCACTCACTCACTCACTCACGCACACGCACGCACACACATTCTCTTAAGGAAAGATTTCCACTTGAGGGATTTTTTTCTTGACTCTTTTCTCCCTCATGTTTAGCCCCATTGCTTTTCTAATTTTAAGACGTTCGCTCCATTATTTTAACGATTTTAAGAACTTTCGACCCATTTCTGTAAATTTTAAGAACTTTCGTGCCATTTAGGTGTCAATTTTATCCTGGCGAGCGATAGCGAGCCTGTAATTTAAGAGGAACCGGCTTTCAGCCGGGAAATATTTCTACTGAAAAATGTACAAATTTATCTTGAAAGGGGCTCAAGGGGGTGTAATTTTAAGCTTGATGAAAACGTAGGGAACAAACTAAATACCTCCCCTAAATGAACTCAGACCAATTGCCATAACGCCCATCCCTAGTCTAATCTGTGAGGACTTTGTATTCACCTGGGCTTACTCACAAATCCGTCACTTGATAGATCCCCAACAGTTTGGCAATGTAAAAACCTCCTCCACCACTCACTGTCTTATTAGCTTCCTAGATTATATTTACACAAATCTTGAGAAGAGAAAGACTTCCCTCGCCCTTGCCTTTATTGACTTTAGGAAAGCATTTGACCTTGTTGACCACACCATCATCATCAACAAGGCCATAAAGTTGGGGCTGCATCCTACCCTGGTTGCGTGGTTGACCGACTTCCTTAGTGACAGACGACAAGCAGTGCGATTCCAAGGCTTCATCTCCACCTTCCTAGACATCACATGTGGAGTCACACAGGGCACAAAGATGAGGCCTCTATTGTTCCTCATCTTGATTAATGATGCCCTAAAGGACACTCCGTTCCACTGGAAGTACGTGGACGACTCGACAGTCGGCATTACTGTCGATAACACCTCCCCTAACTATGACCCCCTACAAGACATCCTCGACCGTCTTCAAGCCTGGACCACAGACAATCATGTGACTATCAATCATGACAAGACAGTGGTCATGCACTCAACACCTCCGTTACCGACGTTCCTCCACCCACTGTCACAATTGGTCCTCATCCCCTTTAGCTTGTTGAGTCCACCAAACTCCTCGGAATCACTGTGGACAACAAGCTGAACTGGAAGAAACATGTAACTACCACAGTCAGGACCGCCACATACAAGTTGTTTATGCTAAGGCGGTTGAGATCCCTGGGGGCGTCGGAGAATGAGCTGAAGAGTATATATAACATCTTCATACTCCCTAAGCTCACCTACGCCTCTCCCGCCTGGTCCTCCTCTCTAACCCTGACACAACAACGTCAATTGGAGAGAGTTCAGAGGAGGGCATGCAGGATCATCCTGGGTGGCACATATCCAGGGTACGAGGAAGCTCTCACCACCCTTAGCATACCTGCACTTTCAACCCACCACTACAACACACTCAAACAGTTTGCATCTAAACTGCTTGTTCACCCACGACACAGAAACTTACTTCCACCAGACGCCCCTAGACCAACACGTGCAGCTCATCACTTCAACACACTCCAACCAATAAGAGCAAGAACTGACAGATATAAAAATAGTCCTATCCCAACCATTGTAAATATTATTAATAATGTGTAATAACGGCCTGTCACACCATATATACGCGCCCACCTTTAATAATGTATGCATAAGTGTGTGTGCGTGTGTGTATTAGAATATATGTATGTATTTGCTTGAGTTTGTTTATGTACTGTATAATTATGTGTATATATGTATATATGTATATGTGTATCTATGTATGTACAGTATATGTGTATGTATGTGTGCGTATATGTGTATGTATGTGTGCGTATATATGTATGTATGTATGTATGCGTTATTTATGTACATATGTATGTGCCTATAGTGTATACTGTTTGTGGTTCGAGCCCGGCTGAGAGTATCAGGTGGATAAGAGAAGAGCATATATGCATGTAAATGTGCATATATTTATGTATATGTATGTCTGTGTGTATGTGCTGTCAATGGTTCGAGCCCGGTTGAGAATATAAGTCATATAATATATATATGTACTGTACGTGTATTTGTATAATCATGTGCACATGTGTAAGTAAATATACGTAGATATGAGATAGTACATATTGCTCACTAGCGCAACTTCTTATTATAAATCTATGCATAAGCATTATCTATTATTAAGTGTTCGTGTATCATCATCCATGTATTTCCACCCTTAACAATAGAATGCCCAGCTTTTCCACATTTCGCCTTCTATCACACACACACACACACACACACACACACACACACACACACACACACACACACACACATAAACACATTATATATACCAAGCTACTCTACTGTTTTATATCCTTTTTTTTTTTTCTCTCTAGAGGATTAACCTCCCATTGTAGTAGGCTTTACCTGACCCTACCTGTACGGACCTGTAGGCCGCTCCCTCTTTACCCTTTTCAACTCCTCACCTGACCCTACCAAAACAGTTTTTGTATGTATGTATGTTTGTGTGCATACGTGAGCGTTTGTGTATACGGGCATTTGCACACTTACTGCATGTTCTTCTGTTCTTATATATGTATGTATATGTATGCGTATGTATGTGTGTACATACGTGTATATATGTATGTTCTGTATATGAGTAAGCAAAATAAATATGTATATGTACTGTATAATTATCACTTACTCTCATGGTTAATTTATGACAATTTGTATTTTGCACCTGCATCATTATTGTATTTATTTATTTTTTTGTAAACTGAGCTTACCATCTTCATATATGTATATCTCATGTTCATCCACTAAATTGTAAAATGTGTATTTTCAGCTCATGAGGCTGCCATTCTTTTAATAAACTGTTTATTATTATTATTATTATTACATTCCACATATAGTCAATTCTTACACACCTTCCCTAAGTTTCCCATCCCATGTCCGCTTCCCCATAATGCTTCTGATAATTAATTCTCTCTCTCTCTCTCTCTTACTCACTCTCTCTCTCTCACTCACTCACTCTCTCACACACTCACTCACTCTTTCACACATACACAATGTCCACATATAATTAACTTTTACACAACGGCCCGCTGCCCCACATCTCCCATTATACACCAGGTATTCTTGGCTGGTAACGGGAACAATTGATTGCGAGACCAGAGCATCGTGAAAGGACCAGAGAACAATTGGTGGCCCTTTAGAATACAGAGGTGGTTCTTCTGGATTTAAAGATCCATTTTGGATACACGGACTCTTAGCATAATGATTATGTACACTCGACCAAAAAACAATCTTTACACTAACGCTCTAAACATTCTGGAAGTGGGTCGAAATCTTATGATAATACCTCACAGACGTATGTTTCACCCGATTAATTTAGTTCACACTAGATTATTTACAGCTCACCAGTGTAAAGATTGTTCTTTGTTCGAGTGTACTATGGACGACAACAGTTCGTTCCCCCAAGCTGCCACTGTGTGAATCCGAATCACCTTGGGCCAAAGAACGAAGCATTTATTGAGTGTAAATTGCACCTCTTTCAGATGCTTCGTTTGCCGAACCCCAGGTGTTTCGGATTCACTCAGTGGCTGGTTGGTGGAACAAACTTTTGTCATTGATAGTAGACTCCTACATTATTTATCGTCAGTTCTAATCTCAAATATTGATGTGAATATCAAAGATGGCCTTGTGTTTTCGAAGTTTCCCCGAACTGAATCAAATTGTAGCTAACATACAGTCACGAGGATAAATGCTGCGACATAAACCAGATAACGTCAACTCCTTCATCATAGGAGGTTTATGCTATGATGAATATAATCGTTTGACGGTAGCTAGAATTAAATAAAAAAATGTTGTGGGTAGCGATCCTTTCAAAACGAAGGGGCGAACGTTATTTGGTTAGTGTTGCAGTATTTATGCTAGTGACTGTACAAGCGTGCTATTTCAGGGAACGTAGCAGTTCAATATGATCACCAGCTAAAGTTAGCCCACAGCGGGACAAAAACAAAAAAACTATCCCAAACGTTTCCAATCTAATTGGGTCAGAGTTTAACCTGTTCCATCCCACCTCGACAAACATTCTGTCTACCCCTCCTCTTCTTTCTACTTTTGTTCAACTTTTCGGTAGAAAAATGTACAAAGTTATTTAAAAGGGAGTTCCCGGGATGTTTTTTTAAAGCTTGATGGAGCTAGGTTTAGGGAGAAAATAAAAAAATAATATTACACAAATATATAAACTGATTTATAAATAAAGTATAAAGAGAAGTTAGAATAATTATGGACCTGTTTTCCAAAAGGCATAGTAGGCAAGACTCCAACTGGCCTTGGGTTTCTTATAATTTTGGTAAGGGGAGGCTGAAGCTTACACCCCCAAGTCAGCCTGTATAAGAGATAGAGTTTCTGGCATTATACCATCTTATTACATATGGTAATATTAAGACTCGATGAAAAAATCAGATCTCTATGTGCGTGCGCGTGAGCGCAAAATTTCATAAAATTTCATTGCACTTTTGTAAAACCATCTAGTCACTCAAAATTGTTCAAATTTCCCGCAATTTTTGCATGGCATAGAGTACAAGCATCCCCAACACTGTGCCGTTTAAATATACCCCTATTGAATAATAGAAAGTGCTGAAATAAATATATTACATTATCATCTTAGGGTTACAGCTGATTTGACTCCAAAAGGGTAAAAAATCGGACATTTTCAGCAAATCGGGATTTATTTAAACGGACAGGCCTTCCTATGTACCCCTATGTACTCTATGTAGAAGGGGAATGCATTTGAGCAATAGATAAAAATATAGATAGTTAGTAAGTGCAAAAAAATGATACCAAACCACACAAATTATTAGATTTTCATGACTAAAATATTTTTGAGGCAGAGAAAACAGTTTGTCCTCCTTAGCTTCCATTTTCTCTCATAGCGCGCACAAAGAAGATCGAGAGTAATGGCTAACTAAACAAAATTTTCGTCAGGGGATTGCTTTTCAGAATTTATGAAACAAATATCTACAAAAAAACATGATTTTGGGGCCCCCCCAAGGGGGCCCTAGGGCTATCATATGGGTGTTTATGCCCTCATATGATCATTTCCATTGCTTACAGCAGCCCTTTAGACTACAGACACAAAACACATAATTTGTGTGGCTGAAAGAAAAATAAAAAAAAATCGGGGGTCGAGGTCGAACCCCCGGCCCGGGAGGTTATGAATGCGATATGTTTTTTTGTTCCTTCCGATGCTATTCTCCTATGTTGAAAGAAGCATTATAGAACAAAAACACAATAATTAGACATTTTTATCTCTGGGCTCAGAACAGGGTTCAGCGCTATTTACAAATGTAAACATTAGAAAAACAATAAACGGAACAAACCAGAGGGTTATTTAAACCTGTATATTTTTGTTTGACATCACTCTACTTTATTAATCTTCAATAGCATACATACAACTATAGTATATTCGCTGTAAGTAAGCGAGAAATCATGACCTCTATCCTCTGTAACTAAAAAAGGGCTGGAGCAAATGGGCAGTAAATTACCACATCTATTTCTTGACTGTCTCTTCCCAAATGGTAAAAATATTAGCTCGATAATTACTCTAGTCGTTTTTTGAGTTACAGAGGTTAGAGGTCATGATTTATCGCCTACTTACAGCGAATAGACTATAGGGCAGTTGGAGATCTTGCCGGGTGTACAGTCACGAGTATAAATACTGGACACTAACCAAATAACGTTCGCCCCTTCGTTTCGAAAGGATCGCTAAACTTGTTGTTTTCAAACCCACAACAATTTCTTTATCTCTTGAAGAAAAAAGGAAAAGAGGGAAAAATTAAAAAAAAAAAGGAAAAGCCGGGATTGGGCATGAGTAAATAGATAGATAGATGGATAGATAGATATATAGCTACAATCAAACTATTTTATTCAGCTTAGCATAATCCTCTCGTGATGAAGGAGTTGACATCATCTGGTTGATGTTCGCCCCTTCGTTTTTAAAGGCATTGCTAAGCTTTTTATTCAAACTCAAAATAATTTCTTTATTTCATTCTAGCTACCGTCAGATGATTTTATTCAGCTTAGTATAAACCTCTCTCGTGATGAAGGAGTTGACGTCGCAGTATTTATGCTCGTGACTGTACATAAAAGCGAGCACTGGAATAAATCAAATGTTTTCGTTCCAATTGAAAAGGGTTTATTGAAACATTCAATGACCCTTTCAATATGTGGGAACATAATTCAACTTAAGGGGAGTCACCGCTTTTTTTTCTCTCTCTCTCTCTCTCCTTTTCTCTCTTTCCCTGGCCTGTATCCATTCGGTCCCATTCAGCCAACTGTTTTAAGACGTTTATCCCCATCCAAGTGTCGATTTCTTACTGGCGACCGATAGCGAGCCAGCATTGTATGGAGAACGCCGGAGAAATTTTTCTATCAACAACTTTACAAATTTAGCTTGCTGTCAAAACAAAAATATAAATATACCGCTCGACAGGAAAATATTGACACCTGGATGGGGGTAAACGTCTTAAAAGAGTAGGTTGAATGGGGCCGAATGGATCCAAGCCAGGGAAAGAGAGAAAATGAGAGAAAGATAAAACAAGCGAGGTGGGCTCCCTTAAGAATATCGCCTGGTATTATTAGAATAAACTGATAAAGAGGCCATGAAAATGAATGGCTAAGTACGGAATCATAGGCAAATCTATCTATCTATCTATTGCCGGACGCCTTACTCCCTTTAATGAGGGTGGCCATACACAGAAGGCCCCCAAGCGGACCTATTCCCTGTAAGAGGGACAACCCATGCCAGTTTACTGAAGGACTTACAGGATAGACCACTCAATTAAGGATCCGTCCGACCCCGAGGCCCTCTATGTATTTGTTTAGCAATATATTTCTACAGTGGTGTTCGGCTAGTCCATCCACTAACCTGCCTTACCCTTAGATAAGCAGTACAGATTTGTATCAGGTTTACTCCCCTAGATAGGTTGCCGACCAAGGCTGACGAGTCCCATCCACCCGGATTTTTATAAGGTTGTCTCCCCTAGATGGTTTGCCGACCAAGGCTAACGAGTCCCATCCACCCGTAAAATAGGCAAATAAAGCTGAGATTTGTTCAGACTTGGTTTTACTGATGAGCTTCTGGCGAACAATGATTCACGACGACCTGTTGTTTTCCAAGCCATGAATATTTGACAATCCATTCATTCAAGACAATGCATAGACAAATGGAGGGACAGGATGCATTAAGAGATAGATAGGATAGATGAGAGATAGATAGGATAGATGAGAGATAGATAGGATAGATGAGAGATAGAGAGATAGATAGATAGATGAGAGATAGATAGATAGATGAGAGATAGATAGATAGATGAGAGATAGATAGATAGATGAGAGATAAATAGATAGATGAGAGATAGATAGACATATGAGAGATAGATAGATGAAAGATAGTTAGATGAGATAGATTGAGATGAGAGATAGATAGATAGATAGATGAGAGATAGATAGAGATGAGAGATAGATAAGAGATGAGTGAGAGATAGATAGAGATGAGAGGTAGATAGATAGATGAGAGATAGATAGATATGAGAGATAGATAGATAGATAGATGAGAGAGAGAGAGAGAGAGTACAAAGGTGTACAAAGGAAATCAAGCAACAACAGGTCTAGTGACCCTTCTAGGCTGCTTGTCCTCCAAAACACTGAGGATCAAGTGTCCAAACAGTGGTTTAGAGTGGGTAAGGGAACATTGGAAAGGGAACTACTGCCCTGGAACTAATGTCCGTGGAAGGACTAGGAAGTTAGTAGGGGACATATGGGTTAGTAACTGAGGGGAGGATAAAATAAAGTTATTCATTTACAAACGCAGTCAGTCGCGGGTTTGATGCGAGATATTTGTCTAGGCGGAGTTTAAATGAATCAACGGTGCTGCAGTCTATAACGTCCCGGGGAAGCCCATTCCACAAGTTGACAACTCGATTGAAGAAGAAATTCTTAGATTCGTGTGAGTTAAAAGATTTACCAATAATTTTGCAACCGTTTCCCTGCGTGTAATTAGATTGGTCGAATGTGAAGTACTTACTACAGTTCATATTGTCGATGCCGTTGATGATTTTGAATACTTGAATTAAGTTACCTCTTAATCTGCGCTGGGTTAAAGGAAATAGATTTAATTCTCTAGGACGCTCTTCGTATGGTTTGTTCTTTAGGCTAGGTATTTTGGTAACTCTACGTTGAACTCGTTCTAGCTTGTTTATGTCTTTTTGGTAATAAGGGCACCAGCATTGAACGCAGTATTCCAGAAGAGGGCGGACTAAGGAATTGTAAAGGGTTAGGATAACGTCTTTGGATTTATGCTCAAATGACCTACCTATAAAGCCAATTATTTTGTTTGCCTTCTTAACAACTTCTGAACATTGTTGACTCGGTTTTAGGTTACTCGATATTGTTACTCCCAAATCAGTTTCTCTGTTTACATTCTTAAGCTTAGTGCCATTCATCGAATAGTTTGCTTTCTCATTTAGGTATCCGATATGTAGTACTTTACATTTATCCGCATTGAAACTCATTTGCCAAATTTGGGCCCAACATGACAATTTATCTAGATTGTGTTGCATATCGTCAACTTGTTCTTTTGAGAGTACGCTATTTGCAATTTTTTGTATCGTCAGCAAATTTTGAGATTGTACAGGTGAGACCCTCATCTATGTCGTTGATGTAAATTAGAAAGATAATTGGTCCTAGTACCGATCCCTGGGGTACCCCGCTACTTACATTGGTCCATTTAGATGCCTTACCGTTTATAACTACTCTTTGCTTTCTGTCGCTGAGCCAATTTTCTATCTATTTCAACACACCGTCTTGTATTCCATGCGCTTTTAGTTTTAGAAGTAAACGTTTGTGGGGGAACTTTGTCAAAGGCCTTTTGAAAATCAAGGTATATAATATCTACAGCTTTACTCTCATCGTAGAGGTTGAGGATATCGTGGAAGAAGTCTAAGAGGTTTGTTAAACAGGAACGTTTTTTACGAAAGCCGTGTTGAGTATCTTTAAGTATGTTATTTTCCTCTAAGTGATTTACGAGTCTGTCTCTTATGACCGTTTCTAGCATTTTACATACAACTGAGGTTAAGCTAATTGGACGATAGTTACTGGGTAGGGATTTGCTGCCTTTTTTTAATATCGGTGTTACGTTGGCTATCTTCCACTGATCAGGCATAGTTCCAGACTGCAAGGATTTATTGAATAGTAATGTCAGTGGTTTGGAGAGCTCATCCTTAGCTTCCTTTAGAACTCTAGGCGAGATTGTATCAGGTCCAGGCGTTTTATTTACCTTGAGTTTATCTAAACAATTCAATACTTCTCTCTCTGTAACGGTGATATTGCTTAGAACATCTGAATTATCAATC